>CAWUFW010004092.1:1200000-1630774 GCA_963921515.1 Calotriton arnoldi
TGAAGGAGTGTAAAGCAGCTTGGTTTACCAGATTATAACCTCTTGAATGACCAAATGAAAGGAGAACCACACCAGGTATATATATAAAATATATGTATTTATTTCTAAACACTCACTACTAATCTCTTTATGAGATTAGAGTCCAAGATACACAATATCACAGTATTCAAACGACAGTAAATAGCATAATATACAATGGGCCCCAGGGGGGACCAAACCATATATTAAGAAAGTGGTATAAGAACCACGTCTTGACTAGACACAGTGCCTAGAGCAGGTAGAATCGCTGGGACCCCAAGGAACCATCCAAGGTAGTGACACAGGAGACCCACGGGGGACGTGTGCAGTGTGAGAACACAGTCACGAGCGCCGTAGGATTCTATGAGGAAAGTCGCGGTTGGAATTTTAAAGAAAAAGGACACTTAGGAGAGGACTTTGAGCAAATCCCTTTAGACTTAAGGGGTTCTAGAGCCAACACCCACAGGAGCACCGGAGTACTCGAGTTACCTCACCCAGGGAAGCCGGGTGCATAGGTGTCAAATGGTGTTGGGAATCGTCTTTGATTTCAATGACGATCTGCTGCAAAGTGCTGCTGCCATGAAGAAGAAAAAGTGTCTGGGATGATCTAAGCCTGGATCGAAGATGTGAAGAACCTGAAAGCAGAGGGGTCACTTCACATGACCAGGAGCGGAGCAATCAAATGCCCACCGATGTCGGGTGCTTCAGGTGCAAAGAGGTGAAGCTTGACTCTGCAACCACGGGGTCCAAGAGATGTCAAGGATGACCAGGAGCCGGATTCGATCTGTCCCACAAAGGATGTCGAGTGATGGGGTGTCGGTGCTCAGATTGAACCCAACAAGCCTTGGCAACAGCAACCCACGCAGGAAGAGTAAAGATGCTTTGGTGCGGACCAGCAAGGTCCGGGGGACTCCCCAAGCAATAGAGAGTCAGGGCACATCTGGAGCAACCAGAGTAGCCCAATTAATCTTAGTGTGCCTTCACAGGGACCCAACAGTCGATGGACCAGGGATCACGAAGGGACCTCAAGAGAAAACACAAAGGGCCAGCTCACGGAACACTCGTGGAGTGTAGGCTGGCGATCTTCGGTGGAATTGCTGCTCGGGGTCAGGGCTACAAGTAACCCAAAGCTCAGCCTCAGAGGTCGCCTCAAAGCTGATGCTTCTGCAAATGGTCGCGGTGTTCAGGGGTTCGGGTTGCACGGTCTCCACGAGGTATACAGGCCTCAGACTTGCTGCGCGCACAGATCGACCTCAGTGACGACGGGAAACCACCTCCTGTGTTGCACAATTCTTCAGAGTCCTCAGGAGCTTTGAAGATGCAAACCGGACAGATGCGTCTTTTGTGCCTGCCAAGCAGGTGAGTAACTCCTTTACTCCAAGGGAGATTCTTCGGTCATCCAACGTCGTGTAGATAGTTGAAGTTCTGGGATTCTGTAGCAGAGTTTCGTCCAGGTAAATCTAAAGTCCTGTAGTCAGGGGTTCCTTCTTTATACCCAAGGAAGGGGTGAGACAAACTCTGGGGACCCACCTATGGGAGGGTCAGGAAAGAGGGGTGGCTACACCCATTTCATTTGTCCAGTTTCACGCCAGAGCAGGGGCTGGTAGCCCCTGCAACCGGTTTGAGCTGGACTATGCACAGGGACACCAAATGTGCCCCCAGTGCAGACTTCAAAGCACTCTTGGAGTGTACCCACCCAGCCTCAATACACTAAAGCCTGTGTGGGAGGTGGTCACACCTCCCTGTGACAGGAAACCTATTGTCCAGGCCTCCCCTGCTGGAGTTTCATCCAGCAGCAGGAGGGCAGACTCGTGTCTGTGGCTGCAGCATCCATTTTGTGATGCCAGGGTTCTGTTAAGCTGGTACCGGGTGTACCGGTGGTGCCATTTTTCTCCCTCTAGTAGGGTGGAATCATACCTCCCATCCCAGTTACTGGGGTGGAGGTATGATTCCAAGGTGTTTGACACAAAACACGACAATTTTCCATGCAGCCGTTTTAAAGTTAGCATTTACTGAAAGCTGCAGAGGGGCTCTGCTCATGCATGGGCACCCTCTCACATGAAACCCAACACCCTGCCTTCATGATTGTTAAGGCCTGCCATAAGGGTGACTGATAGGTTTACATGTGTAGTGATATGGAGAGATATAAGGAACCTATATCTCATTAAGGGGTGCATACACCACCTTACACAGGCTGCCGTAGCAGACCTGTGGTATCATTTTGAGTGGCCTCTCAGGGGTGGCACAATACATGCTGCAGCCTCTGGGAGGCCCCTGGAGTGCCTATGCCCTGGGTACATAGTATACCGTATACTAGGGACCTATAAAGGTACCCCAGAATCCAATCTGGAGTGTACCTAAAGTACATACAATCAATTTAGAGTAGAAAGCAGATAGACTGGGGTCCTGATTAGCAGGGCCTCAGTCTGGCTAAGTCGAAAAACAGTGAAACATCAGCAAAAAGTGGGGGTAACTATAAGAAGCAGATCCTACTCTCCTACATGGAGTATTTTGCAGTGTTTTCACTCTGTTACTCTTTGATGTATTACACAAATACTTAACACATTGCCTCTTAAGTTAAACCTGACAGCTCTGTACCTAATAGCAGAGAGAGGGAACAAGTTAATTTAAAGTGTGTATATGACCAACCCTTTAAAGGGTTGTGGTTCCAGCTTGGACAGGGAGCATTCTCTGCCAATCAGAAACCCAATTTCTAACAGAGTGATTCCAAGGTCCAGCATACATGGTCCCTAAATATAAGTTTGTCAGCAAGACATATGCAGTTCTTATAATAGATATAGGGAAGAAAGGGAAAACAAGAAAACAGATCAGATCGAGTGAAACTTGAGCCTAACAATAACGTCTCTGTAACCTTGTTTTTTTTCAGTGAATACACACACGCACATATGCACACACTCGGGTACTACCCATGCAGTCATGCAATGACCCAGACACAGCACTTAAACGCATTGGATGAGTTTGAATGCAGTGCCGAGGTGATTGCATGACTGCATGGGTAATGCCTGAGTGATTGTATGTGTAGGAGAGTAGGATCTGCTTCACATGGGTACCCCCACTTTTTGCTGATGCTTCACTGTTTTTCGACATTAGTCTGGCTGGGGCCCTGCTAATCAGAACCCCAGCCTAGCTGCTTCCTCTCTAAAATGGTTTCCATGTGCCTTAGGCACATCACTGATTGGGATCTGGAGTGCCCTTATAAGTCCCTAGTATATGGTATACTATGTACCAAGGGCATAGGTACCTCAGAGGCCTGCCAGGGGCTGCAGCATGTATTATGCCACCCCTGGAAGGCCATCCAAACTGACACCACAGGTCTGCTACTGCAGCCTGGGTAAGGTGGTGCATGCACCCCTTACTGTGATATAGGTTACCTATATCACTAAATACATACACACATATAAACCTATAAGTCACTCCTAAGGCAGGCCTTATCAATCCTAAAGGCAGAGTGCATGGTTCCTATGTGAGAGGGTGCCCCTGCATGAGCAGGGCCCCTCTGCAGCGTTCGGAGACCATCTCTGATGCTGTTTGTAGTGCAGCCTGACCATATACTCTTAAGCGCATTATATCCTCGCGGTAAAATGCTAACTTTGGAATGGCTGCACCTAAACATGTCGTGTTTGGTGTCAAACATCTTGGAATACTACCCCCCGCCAATACTGGCGGCGGGGGTAGCATTCCACCCTTCTAGAGGGAAAGACATGTTAACTCTGACTAGTCCGGTAACTTCTTTCCAGAGCCCTGGCATCACAAAATGGATGCTGCTGCCACAGACACGAGTCTGGCCTCCTGCTGCTGGACGAAACTCCGGCAGGGGAGGCCTGGACAATAGGTTTCCTGTCCCAGGGAGGTGTGACCACCTCCCCAGACAGGATAATGTGTATTGGGGCTGGGCGGGAGCACTTTCGGGTGCTTTGAAGTCCTGCACTGGGGGCACATTTGGTGTCCCTGTGCATACCCCAGTTCAAACCGGATCAGGGGCTTGCAGCCCCTGCTTTGGCGCGAACTGGACAAAGGGAAAGGGGTGTAGCCACCCCTCTGCCCTGACCCACCCATAGGTGGGGCCACAGAGTAGTCCAACCCCTATCTTTAGTATAAAGATAGGAACCCAGTCCTTAGGACTTTAGATTATCCCTGGACGAAACTCTGAAACTGAATCCTGGACCTTCGACGCTCTACTCACGATTAGAGGACAGAAGAATCTCCCTTGGGGTCAAGGAGTGACTCCCCTGCTTGGCAGGCACCAAAGAAGCATCTGTCCGGTTCGCATTTCTGAAGCTCCCATCAGACGCCGAAGTCATCGCATCACCAGAGGTGGATTCTCAGACTTCCCCGAGGCTACCCTGAGTCCCCAGCAAAGCTGAGGCCCGTGGCTATCGTGGGTGACTTGAGACTGTGACCCCTGGAAACCGAGCACATTTGCAAGTGCATCCTCTTCTGGGTCTCCCAAGAAGTTGTGCTTTGGGCTCCGAGTATCTCTAGCCTCCAGCACCACCTGCACCGAAGATCACTGGCCCCCACTCCACGAGTGTCCTGTGAGCCAGATCCACGTGTGGCGTCACGAGGCTCCTTTGCGGTTGCTAGCCCGTTGGCTAGTAGCCCTTAACGAAGGCCAATATTTTCCTAACTTGGCATCCTGGTTGCTCCAGGCATGCCCTCACTTACCCTCGCTGGGTAAGTTCCCCAGACCTTGCTGGTCTGCACCATCGACGATCTTCCTCTGCATCGAGACTTGCCGTTGCCAAGGCTTGTTGGGTCCAATCTGGTCGCCGACACCTCAGCACTCGACAGACATTGTGTACCAGCCGGAATCCTGCTTCTGGTCGCCGACAACGCCTCCTGGACCTCGTGGCTGAAGAGACAAGATGACCGTCAATGCACCTGAAGCACTCGACATCGGTGGGCATCTGTCCATCGCCTTCCTGGTCACTGGCTAGTGACCCAGACTCTGTCCCCTCTGCTTTCAAGTTCTTCAGAACTCCGATCCACTCTTGGATCCACCCGGACACTTTTCACTTGGTCGCCAGCAGCACTTTGCAGCGGATCGCCATTCGAATCGACGACGAAACCCGACCCCGAAAGGCACCTATGCACCCGGCTTCCCTGGGTGAGGTAACACGAGTACTCCGGTGCTCCCGTGGGTAGAGACTCTTCAAAGTCCTAGATCTCAAAGGGTTTGGTCCAAGTCCTCTTTAAAGTGTCCCTTTTCTCTAATTTCCCGATCACGACTTTCTCCATAGAAGTCAACGGCGTATCGCGGTTGTGTATTTACACTGCACGCGTCTCCCGTGGGTCCCCTGTGTCACTACCTTGGGTGGTTCCTTGTGGTCCAAGCACTTCTAGAGGCTCTAGGCCTAGTGTCTAGTTCAGTCGTGGTTCTTATACCACTTTATTGGTATATGGTTTGGTACGCCCCTAGGGCCCAAACGTGTATTTGTGCTATTACTGTGTTTAAATAACTTCTAACTTATGTACTTCGAACTCTAGCCTCATAAAGAGACTAGAGGGGTGTGTTTAGTAATAAATACATATATTTTGAATATATACCTGGTGTGGTGCTCTTTCATTTGATCACTCAAGAGATTATAGACTGGTAAAACAAGCTGCTTTACATTCCTTCAAGACTTAGCCTGAAGGCTGCTCTCCATAGCTACCACTAGGATAGCTTTCAATAAGGTTGTCTTTAACCTATCTCCAATAAGGGGTTGTTTGGACTGGTGCAAGGTGCCCACTATAATTAGTGGACAGCATATACCAGGCCAACTTCTCACATTGGTGTGCAGCGTGTGGGATTCCAGCTTGCTATTGTTTTACCAGATAATCTCAATTGAATTGATCAACTGAAAACCACTAAAGGTACCTAAGGTACATATAATTTAAGCTTAGAATACAGTAAGTTCTACTGAACTTAGAGTTGTGTGTTAAGGGATAGCACAACCCTTTCTACAACTCAAGAGAGTTTAGTAGGCCACACTAGAGTAGGTAGTGCATACACCACACCACACTAGTAATGTCTTTAAGGGCAGGATCCAAAGAATCCTTGCAGGAAGCCATTGAGCTTCCACCCTCCAAGTATGATACACTCCCATTCTTGGAATTGAGAGCTTTATGCAACTTGAGAAAAATAAGGACAGGCCAAAGCCCCACCACCCAACACCTCAAGGAGTTGTTGGTGGCTTATGACCTTAGTAAGCCCTTGGGGACTGAAGGGGTAGGAGCTGAGGGTAGGGCAGATGATGAGGTTGGGAATGGGGGTACCAGTACCCCCAGCCCCCCCTCTGAAACTGGCCAGGAGGGCGACAATGGCCCTGACCTGGATAATCCAACCCCTCCTGAGGAGGAGGAAGAGGAGGATCAGAATGATGCACCCTTTGTCCCCCCAGGAAGGATTGTGAGTGTGCCCAGAAGGTCTAGATCTTCTTCTCAGGAGTCTAACCACTCTGGCACCTCAATAGGGAGCTCTGTCTCATCTCATAGGAGGGAATCCTCTCATGAGAGAAGAAAGAGGCTGATTCAATATGAGGAAGCTCAGCTTGAACTCAGAAGGAAGCAAGTAGCCTTAGACAGGGAGTCCCTAGATCTCTTTAGAGAGAAAGAAAGTTGGGACTAGAGTCCCATGGTGGCAGCCAGATCCCTAGAGATAGGGAAAGGTCCTATGACCATAGGAACCTGAGCAAGATTGTCCCTCCCTATCAGAATGGGGATGACATCCACAAGTGGATAACTGCTCTAGAGAGGGCCTGTAAGGTACAGAAGGTCCCTCAGGAGCAGTGGGCAGCAATCTTGTGGCTCTCCTTTGCTGACAAAGGTAGAGATAAGCTCCTCACTGTTAGAGAGGAGGATGCTGATAATTACAAGGTCTTGAAGAGTGCTCTTATTGATGGGTTTGGCCTAACCACTGAACAGTACAGGTTGAAGTTCAGAGATACCCAAAAAGCACAGACTCAAGACTGGGTAGACTATGTGGATTGTTCTGCCAAGGCTCTGGAAGGCTGGTTGATGGGCAGTAAGGTGTGTGACTTCTCAGGATTGTACAATCTGATAATGAGGGAGCAGATTCTTAATAACTGTCAAAATCAGCTGTTGCATCAATACCTGGTAGACTCTGATCTGACCTCTCCCCAAGAATTGGGAAAGAAGGCAGACAAATGGGTCAGGACCAGGGTGAAGCAGAAGGTACAGAACCAAGGTGGGGAAACCAAGAAGCAAGATGCTAAGAACTCTGACAAGGGTGGGGAGAAGGGTAAAGATCAAAAGTCTTCATCAGGCCCCCACAAATCTTCTTCTGGTGGGGATTCACAGTCTACCAAAGGGAAAGGCCAAAGAAAACCATGGTGCAAGGTCTGTAAGCAAAAGACCCACTGGACCAGTGATTGCACCAAGTCCAAAGACTCCAGTCCAGCACCCACCAATGCCCCTAAGGCACCTGTTCCCCCTAGTACAGTTGGTGGGAGTGCTCCAGCCAAGGGTTTAGTAGGGTTCACCCTGGGTACTGAGTTGGGCTCTGACCTAGTCAGAGAACTGACTCAGGCTGTGTTAGTCTGTGATGGAGGCATGGATGTGACCTCCACTGTGAGTCCCAGTAATCTGGGCAAGTACAGACAACAGCCTTTAATCAATGGACGTGAGGCTTTGGCATTTAGGGACACAGGGGCAAGTGTCACAATGGTGACACAAGACCTTGTGAATCCTGGGCAAGTTATACTTGGTGAGATGTACCAAGTGACCAATGCTAGCAATGTCAGAACAGACCATACTCTGGCAGTTGTTAACTTCTCCTGGGGAGGGGTAACTGGCCTTAAGAAGGTTGTGGTGAGTGCAAACCTACCAGTCGAATGCTTGCTTGGCAATGACTTAGAGACTTCTGCTTGGGCAGAAGTGGAGCTCAGGACCCATGCAGAAATGCTGGGGATCCCTGCAGATGTGTTTGCTGTGACCAGGTCACAAGCCAAAATGTCTAGCACTGAACAGGCCTTGGATTCTGGAAGAATGGACCAAGTGCCTTCCAAGAGGAGGAGTAGTAGGGTTAAGGCAGTGCCTTCCCCTTGGCTCAGGAGGAAGATCAGTCCCTTGAGGGGGATGATCTCAGCCCTGAAGAAGGAACTGTCCCAGAGGAACTTGAACCTGACCAGGTTGAGTTCTTGGGGACAGGGGGACCTTCTAGGGCAGATCTGAGCCAGGAGCAGCAGAGCTGCCCCTCCCTTGAACCCCTCAGACAGCAAGCTGCTGCTGAGGCTGCTGGGAAAGCTAGTGGTCCCCATACAGTGTATTGGGATGATGGACTCCTGTACTCAGAGAGTAGAGACCCCAAGCCTGGTGCTACCAGGAGGTTGGTAATACCTCTGAAGTTCAGGGGCTTCCTATTGACCCTAGCCCATGATATTCCCTTAGCAGGTCACCTGGGCCAGAACAAGACTTGGGACAGAATTGTCCCTCACTTTCACTGGCCCCACATGTCTGAAGACAGCAAGGAGTTTTGTCGCTCCTGTGTAACCTGCCAAGCCAGTGGCAAGGCAGGTGGCACTACAAAGGCCCCCTGATACCACTACCTGTGGTGGGGGTGCCCTTTGAAAGGGTAGGGATTGACATTGTTGGTCCCATGGATCCCCAAACAGCCTCTGGGCACAGGTTTATCCTGGTGGTAGTGGATCATGCCACCAGGTACCCAGAAGCTATTCCCCTCAGGACCACTACAGCACCTGTGGTGGCAAGGGCCCTCCTGGGAATTTTCTCAAGAGTGGGCTTTCCTAAGGAGGTAGTCTCAGACAGGGGTGCTAACTTCATGTCTGGGTACTTAAAAGCAATGTGGAAGGAGTGTGGAGTGACTTATAAGTTCACCACACCCTATCACCCACAATGCAATGGTTTAGTTGAGAGATTCAACAAAACCTTGAAGGGCATGATTAAAGGGCTCCCAGAAAAGCTTAGGCGTAGATGGGACATACTCTTGCCCTGCCTTTTATTCGCATATAGGGAGGTGCCTCAGAAGGGGTTGGTTACAGCCCTTTTGAACTTCTGTTTGGCCACCCTGTGAGGGGTCCACTGTGCTTGGTGAAGGAAGGATGGGAGTTACCTCTCAAGCCCCCAAAGCAAGATATAGTGGACTATGTACTTGGTCTCCGCTCCAGGATGGCTGAGTACATGAAAAAGGCAACCAAAAACCTTGAGGCTAGCCAGGAACTTCAAAAGGACTGGCATGACCAAAAGGCTGTTCTGACTGTTTACCAGCCAGGACAGAAGGTGTCGGTGTTGGAGCCAGTGGCCCCATCAGCTCTCCAAGACAAATGGAGTGGACCCCACACTATTGTTGAGCAGAAGGGTGAGGTTACCTACTTAGTAGACCTAGGAACACCCAGGAGTCCCCACAGGGTTCTCCATGTCAACAGGTTAAAACCATATGTGGACAGGGCAGACATGGGCTTGCTCATGGCTACTGATGAAGGGCAGGAGGAAGAGAGTGACCCACTCCCTGACCTGCTCTCACAGAACCCTGACGATGGGTCAGTTGATGGTGTAGCCTTGGCAGGCAGCCTTACTACCCAGCAACAAACTGACTGCAGGCAAGTCCTCAATCAGTTTAGACATATGTTTTCACTGACACCCAGTCAGACCACCTGGTGCACTCATGAAGTGGACACTGGGGACAGTCTGCCTATTAAAAACAAGATTTATAGGCAACCTGACCATGTCAGGGACTGTATCAGGACTGAAGTCCAGAAAATGTTGGATTTGGGAGTTATTGAACCCTCAGATAGCCTTTGGGCTAGTCCAGTGGTCCTTGTACCAAAACCTCACACCAGTGGTGGAAAAAGAGAGATGAGGTTTTGTGTGGACTACAGGGGTCTCAATGCAGTCACTAGGACTGATGCCCATCCAATACCCAGGGCAGATGAGCTCATAGATACTTTGGCCTCTGCCAAATATCTCAGCACATTTGACCTAACAGCTGGCTACTGGCAGATCAGACTAGCTGATGCTGCAAAGCCCAAAACAGCATTCTCAACCCCTAGTGGGCATTATCAATTTGTGGTAATGCCCTTTGGTCTGAAGAATGCACCTGCCACTTTCCAGAGGTTGGTGAATACAGTTCTCACAGGTCTGGAAGCCTATAGTGCAGCATATCTAGATGATATTGCTGTCTTTAGCTCCACCTGGGAGGATCACCTGGTCCACCTCAGGAATGTTTTACAGGCCCTGCAAAAGGCAGGCCTGACTATCAAGGCCACTAAGTGCCAGATAGGGCAGAGTCAGGTTGTGTACCTGGGCCACTTTGTGGGTGGAGGCCAGGTTCAACCTTTGCAGAGCAAGATCCAGACTATCATGGACTGGACTGCTCCCACTACCCAGACTCAGGTGAGAGCCTTCTTAGGCCTGACTGGGTACTATAGGAGATTTGTCAAGGGGTATGGATCAATAGTGACAAGCCTGAATGACTTAACTTCTAAGAAAATGCCCCAAAAAGGTTCAGTGGACAGTTAGCTGTCAAAAGGCATTTGATGACCTGAAGCAGGCCATGTGCACTGCTCCCATTCTACAGAGTCCTGATTACTCCAAGAAGTTCATTGTTCAAACTGATGCATCTGAATTGGGGGTAGGGGCTGTACTGTCACAATTGAATGAAGAAGGTCAGGATCAGCCAGTAGCTTTCATTAGCAGAAGGCTGACCCCTAGAGAGAAACGTTGGTCAGCCATAGAGAGGGAGGCCTTTGCTGTGGTCTGGGCTCTGAAGAAGTTGAGGCCATACTTGTTTGGTACACACTTCCTGGTTCAGACAGACCATAAGCCCCTCTTATGGCTAAAACAAATGAAGGGTGAAAACCCCAAACTGCTTAGGTGGTCCATTTCCCTACAGGGGATGGACTTTACAGTGGAACATAGACCTGGGAGTAACCATGCCAATGCAGATGGACTCTCTAGGTATTTCCACTTAGAACATGAAGACTTAACTGGGCAAGGTTAGTTTAATGTCCCTACGTTTGGGGGGGTTGTGTAGGAGAGTAGGATCTGCTTCACATGGGTACCCCCACTTTTTGCTGATGCTTCACTGTTTTTCGACATTAGTCTGGCTGGGGCCCTGCTAATCAGAACCCCAGCCTAGCTGCTTCCTCTCTAAAATGGTTTCCATGTGCCTTAGGCACATCACTGATTGGGATCTGGAGTGCCCTTATAAGTCCCTAGTATATGGTATACTATGTACCAAGGGCATAGGTACATCAGAGGCCTGCCAGGGGCTGCAGCATGTATTATGCCACCCCTGGAAGGCCATCCAAACTGACACCACAGGTCTGCTACTGCAGCCTGGGTAAGGTGGTGCATGCACCCCTTACTGTGATATAGGTTACCTATATCACTAAATACATACACACATATAAACCTATAAGTCACTACTAAGGCAGGCCTTATCAATCCTAAAGGCAGAGTGCATGGTTCCTATGTGAGAGGGTGCCCCTGCATGAGCAGGGCCCCTCTGCAGCGTTCGGAGACCATCTCTGATGCTGTTTGTAGTGCAGCCTGACCATATACTCTTAAGCTCATTATATCCTCGCGGTAAAATGCTAACTTTGGAATGGCTGCACCTAAACATGTCGTGTTTGGTGTCAAACATCTTGGAATACTACCCCCCGCCAATCCTGGCGGCGGGGGTAGCATTCCACCCTTCTAGAGGGAAAGACATGTTAACTCTGACTAGTCCGGTAACTTCTTTCCAGAGCCCTGGCATCACAAAATGGATGCTGCTGCCACAGACACGAGTCTGGCCTCCTGCTGCTGGACGAAACTCCGGCAGAGGAGGCCTGGACAATAGGTTTCCTGTCCCAGGGAGGTGTGACCACCTCCCCAGACAGGATAATGTGTATTGGGGCTGGGCGGGAGCACTTTCGGGTGCTTTGAAGTCCTGCACTGGGGGCACATTTGGTGTCCCTGTGCATACCCCAGTTCAAACCGGATCAGGGGCTTGCAGCCCCTGCTTTGGCGCGAACTGGACAAAGGGAAAGGGGTGTAGCCACCCCTCTGCCCTGACCCACCCATAGGTGGGGCCACAGAGTAGTCCAACCCCTATCTTTAGTATAAAGATAGGAACCCAGTCCTTAGGACTTTAGATTATCCCTGGACGAAACTCTGAAACTGAATCCTGGACCTTCGACGCTCTACTCACGATTAGAGGACAGAAGAATCTCCCTTGGGGTCAAGGAGTGACTCCCCTGCTTGGCAGGCACCAAAGAAGCATCTGTCCGGTTCGCATTTCTGAAGCTCCCGTCGGACGCCGAAGTCATCGCATCACCAGAGGTAGATTCTCAGACTTCCCCAAGGCTACCCTGAGTCCCCAGCAAAGCTGAGGCCTGTGACTATTGTGGGTGACTTGAGACCGTGACCCCTGGACACCGAGCACATTTGCAAGTACATCCTCTTCTGGGTCTCCCAAGAAGTCATGCTTTGGGCTCCGAGTAGCCCTAGCCTCCAGCACCACATGCACTGAAGATTACTGGCCCCCACTCCACGAGTGTCCTGTGAGCCAGATCCACGTGCAGCGTCATGAGGCTCCTTCGCGGTCACTAGCCCGTTGGCTAGTAGCCCTTAACGAAGGCCAATCTTTTCCTGTCTTGGCATCCTGGTTGCCCCAGGCCTGCCCTCACGTATCCTCGCTGGGTGAGTTCCCCAGTCCTTGCTGGTCTGCACCATCGACGATCTTCCTCTGCATCGAGACTTGCCGTTGCCAAAGCTTGTTGGGTCCAATCCGGTCGCCGACACCTCAGCACTCGACAGACATCGTGTACCAGCCCGAATCCTGCTCCTGGTCGCCGACAACGCCTCCTGGACCTCGTGGCTGAAGAGACAAGACAACTGTCAACGCACCTGAAGCACTCGACATCGGTGGGCATCTGTCCATCGCCTTCCTGGTCCCTGGCTAGTGACCCAGACTCTGTCCCCTCTGCTTTCAGGTTCTTCAGAACTCCGATCCACTCTTGGATCCACCCGGACACTTTTCACTTGGTCGCCAGCAGCACTTTGCAGCGGATCGCCATTCGAATCGACGACGAAACCCGACCCCGAAAGGCTTCCCTGGGTGAGGTAACACGAGTACTCCGGTGCTCCCGTGGGTAGAGACTCTTCAAAGTCCTAGATCTCAAAGGGTTTGGTCCAAGTCCTCTTTAAAGTGTCCCTTTTCTCTAATTTCCCGATCACGACTTTCTCCATAGAAGTCAACGGCGTATCGCGGTTGTGTATTTACACTGCACGCGTCTCCCGTGGGTCCCCTGTGTCACTACCTTGGGTGGTTCCTTGTGGTCCAAGCACTTCTAGAGGCTCTAGGCCTAGTGTCTAGTTCAGTCGTGGTTCTTATACCACTTTATTGGTATATGGTTTGGTACGCCCCTAGGGCCCAAACGTGTATTTGTGCTATTACTGTGTTTAAATAACTTCTAACTTATGTACTTCGAACTCTAGCCTCATAAAGAGACTAGAGGGGTGTGTTTATTAATAAATACATATATTTTGAATATATACCTGGTGTGGTGCTCTTTCATTTGATCACTCAAGAGATTATAGACTGGTAAAACAAGCTGCTTTACATTCCTTCAAGACTTAGCCTGAAGGCTGCTCTCCATAGCTACCACTAGGATAGCTTTCAATAAGGTTGTCTTTAACCTATCTCCAATAAGGGGTTGTTTGGACTGGTGCAAGGTGCCCACTATAATTAGTGGACAGCATATACCAGGCCAACTTCTCACAGTATGAGTACAAGTTTAGTTCTTTGGAGAATGGATAAGTGCAAGGGTAGTGCCTGAGTAAATGGATAAGTTCAAGTATTGTGCCAAGGTGATTGGATGAGTGCAAGTGTAGCGCCTGGGTAAATGGATGAATTCAAATTCAGTGCCTTGGTGAATGAATGAGTGCAACTGCAGTGCCTGGGTGATTGCATGTCTGCATGGACAGTACCTGAGTGAATGGATCATTCCATGGTATGACAGGGGTAATTGCATGACTTCAAGTTTAGCACCTGGGTGAAAAGAAGACCCCATGGGTACCTCCTGGGTGACTGGATGAGTCCCTCAGTAGTGTCTGGGAGATTGGATGAGTACAAGTGTAATGCCTGGGTGAATGGATGTGTTCAAGTGCAGTGCCTGGGTATTTGCATGACTGCATGGGTAATGCCTAAGTGATTGTATGAGTACAAGTGCAGTTCCTCGAAGAATGGATAAGTGCAAGGGTAGTGCCTGGGTGAATGGATGACTGCAATTGCAGTGTCTGGGTGAATGGATAAGTTCAAGTGTAGTGCCTGGGTGAATGGATGAATGCAGGTGTAGTGCCTGGGTGTTTAGATGACAGCAAGGGTAGTGCCTGGGGAATGGAGAAATGCAAGTGTAGTGCCTGGGTGAATTAATGAGTGCAACTGCAGTGCCTGGGTGATTGAATGACTGAATGGGTAGTACCTGAGTGATGGAATGACTCCATGGTTACCACCTGAGTGACTGGATGAGTGCCTTAGTAGTGTTTGAGAGAATGAATGAGTGCAAGTGTAGTGCCTGGGTGAATGCATGACTGCATAGGTAATGCCTGAGTGATTGTATGAGTGCAAGTGCAGTGCCTAGATGATTTGATGAGTGCAAATGCAGTGCCTGGGTGAATGTATTAGTGCAATTGTAGTGTCTAGGTGAATTGATAAGTGCAAGTGTAGTGCTTGGGTGAATGGATGAGTGCAAGTGCAGTGCCTGAGTGATTGCATGGTTCCATGGGTATAAAGTGAGTGATTGTATCAGTGCAAGTACAGCACCTGGATGCTTGGGTGAGTACAAGTGTAATGCCTGGGTGAATAGATAAGTTCAATTGTAGTGCCAAGGTGATTGGATGAGTGCAAATGTAGTGCCTGGGTGAATCGATGAATGCAAGTGTAGTGCCTGGGTGATTGCATGACTGCATGGGTAATGCTTGAGTGAATGGATCATTCCATAGTACGACCTGGGTGATTTCATGACTGCAAGTTTAGTGCCTGGGTGAAAGGATGAGTGCAAGTGCAGTACCTGGATGAATGAAAGAGTGAAAGTGTGATGTCTAGGTGATTCCATAACTGCAAGGGTAGTGTATGAGTAAAGGTTTGACTCCATGGGTACCACCTGGGTAAATGGATGAGTACCTCAGTAGTGTCTAAGAGATTTAATGAGTGCAAGTGTAATGCCTGGGTAAGTGTTTGAGTTCATGTGCAGTTCCTGGCTGATTACATGACTGTATGGGTAATGCCCACATGATTGTATGAGTACAAGTGCAGTTCCTCGGTGTTAGATTTGGGGGTCTCTAGTTGGCAGAGGTAGGTACCTTTGACCAAATAGGGACCCTTGCGTCTAGTCAGGGTAAGGGGCTACACTCCTAAAATAACCCCTGCTCACCCCCTTGGTAGCTTGGCACGAGCAGGCAGGCTTATCTCAGAGGCAGTGTGTAAAGCATTTGTGAACACACACAGTAAAACAGTGAAAACACTACAGATGGACACCACACAGGTTTGGAAAAATAAGTAATCTTTACTAGACTTAACACAAGACCAACGACAAAAATCCACAATACTGTAATCCAAAAATAGACTTAAAAGTGGTAGGAAATAGCTTAGTTCACTTTAGGTTGCAAATGCGACACTTTACTCTCACAGTACCTTGGATGCGTAACGCAAAACAAACAAAAGGGTCGCAGAGAAGGTGATGCGTCGGTTCTTTACACTCAGGGGAGTGTCTGCGTCGGTTCTTACTGCTGTGCAGGGGAGTTGATGCTCACTTCCTTACTGTGTGGGGAGGTGATGCGTCGGTTTCTTACTGCAATCCGTTGCAATGACGCTCCGGTGCGATGTAACAAAATGGCGTCTTGGTTACGGTGCGACAACGTAGATGCGATGCGTGCACGCCCGACGGCCGTGCGGCGATTCGGTGGTCTTCTGAGCCGCAACAGGCCCTGCGACACGCTTCTCCGGTGATGCGACGGCGACCTCTGCAGCGGTGGCACGCTTCTCCGGTGATGCAACGCGCTTTGGCGATGCGATGGTGACATCGGCAGCGGCGGCACACTTACTCGGCGATGCGACGGCAACTGCTGCGGCGGCGACACGCTTCTCGTCGTTGAGTCACGCTTCCAGCTCCCAGCGACACGCAGTCTCTTAGAAGGCCCAGTACAACAGCAGGCACTTCAATTCCCAGCAAGGGAATTCAGGGGGAAGCTGATGGTGAAGTCTTGTATCCCTGAGACTTCAAGCAGGAGGCAAGCACAGTTCAAGCCCTTAGAGATCTTCTACAAGATGATGAAAAGCACACTCAGTCCTCTTCTCCTTTCTTTGGCAATGAAGCAACCACTGCAGGCCAACCCCCAAACACACAGCACAGGGGTAGTCTCCTCCTTCAGCTTCCTGGTTCTTCTCCTCAGCAAAGGTTCATCTTGATTCCCAGACGTGATCTAAACTTCTGGGGTCTGGGTCCCCCTTTTTATACACACAAATCCTTTGTCTCTGAAGGCAGAGAGTGTGTGTACCTAGTCCAAACCAGTTCTGGGTGCATTCTGCCAGTGTACAACTTCTTCCTTTGTCAGTGTGGACCAGGGTCATCAGACGTACCACAGGAGGTGGATCCAGCATTGTGGAAGGCAGGCACAGGCCTATTCAGGCCCAGGTGCTACTCCTCCCACCACTCCTCATGCAGGTAGGTCTATTCAACCCTGTGCTGACTCACCCTGTCTCCTGGAGCAATCCCAGCCCCTGTCACTCACAAACCAGACATGGAATACACAACCTAGCAGAGGCAGGCTTGGATGGTTTGGCAAGAAAATACCTACTTTCTAAAAGTGGTATTTTCAAACACAGAATGTTAAAACCAACTTCACTAAAATATGTATTTTATCATTCTGAGTTGAGGCATACTAAACTCGAATTTCTACCATGTTCCCTGGTTCAGTTAGGATTATAAGGTGTTATAATCAAACTGCCCATTCTGCCCTATGGGGACAGGTAGCCTTGCAATAGTGAAAAACGAAAATGGCTGTAATTCACTATCAGGACATGCCACACACATCAGGGCATGTCCTACCTTTCACATACAATGCACCCTGCCATTGGGCCTACCTTAGTGGTGGCTAACAGGTAGAAAAGGGAAGGTTTAGGGACTGGAAAGTGGGTGCACTTACCAAGTCAACATGGCAGCACTAGGCTGCACACAGGCTCTGCAATGGCAGGCCTGAGCCATAGGTTACACGCTGTTCCAGTGGGTAGCACAGTCAGTGCTACAAGCCCACCAGCAGCATTTGGTTTACAAGCCCTGGGCACACACGGTGCACTATACTAGGGTCTGACAAGTGAACCAAATAAGCCAATCATGGAGTCACTAATCCATTACATCACTTTAACATAGGGAGCACTTGCACGGTGGCACTGAATAGCAGTGGCACAGTGCCCAAAGCATCTAGACCAGCAAAACATATAGCAAAAACACAGGAGGCAACAGCAAAAAATGGAAGGGAGACCCACGCCAATGGTGCCAGGTCTAAGACGTGTCCCCTCCAGCTGAAATGTGGGGAGAACTACCCTACCTCTTGGGAGTTCTCATCACTAAGGCAGAAAAATCTGGACAGACCATCAGCATTGGCGTGTTCTGTACCAGGACGGAGTTCCACCATGAAGTCCATCCCCTGTAGGTGTAGGGAAATGGACCGCCTCAACAGCTTTGGATTCTCAGCCCTCATCTGCATCAACCATCTGAGGGGCCTGTGGTCTGTCTGAACCCGGAAGTGAGTCCCAAACAAGTATGGTCTCAACTTCTTCAGTGCCCAGTGAGCAAATGCCTCACGCTCAATCGCACTCCACCCCTGTTCCCGTGGAAGCAACATCCTACTGATGAAGGCTACAGGTTGGTCTAGGCCCTCCTCATTCATCTGTGACAGAACAGCCCCCACACCATGCTCTGAAGCGTCTGTTTGGACAATAAACTCTTTTGAGAAGTTGGGTGCCAGGAGCACGGGCGCAGTGCACATGGCAGTCTTCAGGGCATCAAAAGCTTTTTGACAGGTGTCAGTCCAAATCACTTTCTTC
Source organism: Calotriton arnoldi (assembly GCA_963921515.1). Taxonomy (NCBI): domain Eukaryota; kingdom Metazoa; phylum Chordata; class Amphibia; order Caudata; family Salamandridae; genus Calotriton; species Calotriton arnoldi. The sequence continues at coordinate 1,218,092 of CAWUFW010004092.1, forward strand.
GGCTGCTTCCTGGAAGTCAGCTCTGTCAAGGGTGCAACAATGCTGCCTTACCCCTTGACAAACCTCCTGTAGTACCCAGTGAGTCCTAAAAAGGCTCTCACCTCTGTCTGCGTCTTGGGGGGTTCCCAAGCCAGGATGGTCTCAATCTTGGGGTGTAGGGACGCCACCTGGCCTCGCTCCACCTGGTGCCCCAAGTACACCACGGAACCCTGCCCGATCTGGCACTTACTCGCCTTGATCGTGAGGCCTGCTCTCTGCAACGCCATCAACACTTCCCAGAGGTGGCGCAGGTGTTCTTTCCAACTGGCACTGAGCACCGCAATGTCATCCAGGTAGGCGGCACTGAACTCTTCCAGTCCAGCCAACACTTGGTTGACCAACCTCTGAAAGGTGGCAGGGGCATTCTTCATCCCAAAGGGCATAACCCAGAACTGGAAGTGCCCATCAGGTGTGGAGAATGCTGACCTCTCTCTTGCCCCATCAGTCAAGGCGATCTGCCAGCACCCAGACGTTAAGTCAAACGTGCTGAGGTACCGGGCAGCCCCTAACCGATCAATGAGCTCATCAGCTCTGGGGATGAGGTGCGCGTCAGTCCTGGTGACTGAATTGAGCCCTCGGTAGTCCACACAGAACCAAAGTTCTGGCGTGACACCCGGTGCGTCAGCCTTTGGGACCAAGACCACTGGGCTGGCCCAAGGACTGTTAGAGGACTCAATTACTCCCAACGCAAGCATCTTGGAGACCTCCTCCTTGATGCAAGCTCTCACCCTGTCAGTCACTCTGTAAATTTTGTGCTTAACAGGAGGACTGTCCCCGGTGTCTACATCATGCACACGCCAATCAGTGACACTGGGAATCAGGGAGAACAGATCAGAAAACTGTCCCAGCAACTGGTGACAGTCATTCTGCTGCTCAGGGATCAGGGTGGAAGAGAGGTTCACACCATCCACTGACCCATCTTGCTCTGTTGCAGACAGGAGGTCAGGAAGAGGCTCAGTCTCCTCCTCCATTCCAGCATCTGTTGCTAGGAGCATGCCCACTTCGGTCCTCTCTAAGTGGGGCTTCAGGCGGTTAACATGTAGGACCCACAAAGGGTTCCTTGGAGACTGCAAGTCAACCAAGTAGGTGACATCACTCTTGCGCTCCACCAACCTCAAATGGTCAGGTCCACTTATCCTGGGGAGCACAGGGCTCCACTGGGGCCATGACCCACACTTTCTGACCAGGCTGAAGCTCAACCAGAGTGGCATTCTGGTCGTACCACTGCTTCATCTCCTCCTGGCTGGCTTCCAGATTAGCCTGAGCAAGTTGTCTGAATCGCCTAGTCTGGTTCCTGAAGGTCAGCATGTAGCTATATACATCCTGGGGAGGTTTCCTGGGAGCTTGCTCCCAGCCTTCCTTGACCAAACTCAGAGGTCCTCTTACTGGGTGACCATAGAGATGTTCAAAGGGGCTGAAGCCTAGGGACTTCTGCGGCACCTCACGGTAAGCAAAGAGAAGGCATGGTAAGAGGACATCCCACTTACGCCTCATGGGTTCCTCAAGACCCATAATCATGCCTTTGAGAGTCTGGTTGAATCTCTCAACAAGCCCATTACCTTGGGGGTGGTAAGGAGTGGTGAACTTGTACGTTACACCGCACTCCTGCCACAGGGACTTCATATACTTGGAAATGAAGTTTGTACCATGGTCTGACACCACCTCTCTGGGGAACCCCACATGGGAGAAAATCCCCATCAGTGCACGTCCCACCACGGGGGCCGTCACAGTCCGGAGAGGGATGGCTTCCGGGTACCGGGTGGCATGGTCCACCAAGACCAGGATGAACCTGTTGCCATTGGCTGTCTTGGGATCCAGAGGCCCCACAGTGTCAATGCCCACCCTTTCAAAGGGGGTGCTGACCACAGGGAATGGCTGGAGAGAAGCCTTGTGCTTCCTCCCACTCTTTCCACTTGCGTGGCAAGTCTGACAGGTCCTGCAATGAGTGTCTGAACTCTTGCACATTTGGGGCCAATAAAAGTGGGTGACAAGCCTTTCAAAGGTCTTGTCCTGCCCCAAATGTCCTGCTAAAGGCACATCATGAGCCAGCCCCAGTAGGAAGGCTCTGAAGCGCTGGGGTACCACCAGCACAAGGGCTGACCCAGGCTCAGCAACCTTAGGCTCACTATACAGGAGACCATTCTCCCAGTAGATCCAATGTGATCCAGACTGATCACCTGCTGCCTGGTTTGCAGCCTGTTGCCGCAAACCCACAAGAGAAGGGCACTTCTTCTGCTCCTCGCAGAACTCTTCCCTGGAGGGTCCTCCTTCCTGCTGCCAATGGGTCAGCTCAGGCAGGCCCCCCATTTCAGCTACCTGTTCCCCTATAGGTTCCAGGGCATCCCCCTTAAGGTCTGCCTCCTCCTGGACCGTGGGAACTGTGGGGGTGGGTTTCCCGCGCCCCCGGCCTCTTCTCTTTAAGGCAGGCACCTGGGCCACACTTTCAGGCCCCAGGTCCTCTTGAACACCCTTACTGGCTGCCATGGACCGAGTGGTCATGCATGTCCACTCAGGCAAACCCAACATCTCCAAATGAGCACTTCGCTCCACATTAGCCCAAGGGGAGCTCGCCAAATCGTTACCCAACAGACAATAAACAGGCATGGCTGGCCTCACAGCTACTTGAAGAGTACCCGAGAGCCCCCCCACTCAAAGGGAACCTGAGCCACCTTGCAGTGGCTCTCTGTGTTGTCAGCGGCAACAACTGGGTAAAATGCAATGGGGATCACCTGCTCTTCAGACACCAGCCGACAATTGACAGCTGTCACACTGGCTCCGGTGTATCTAAGAGCCTCCACTCTATGGCCATTGATGGTCACCCACTGCCTGTACTTCGTAGTGTTATCAGGCAGCTGGGTCCTGGGGACCACCTCACAGTCTCCTAAAGAGACTAGGGACATCTTTATGGGACCCCACCCACCTTGGGCACCCATCTCCTCCCCAGGGCTACACTAGCCATCTGCCGGGGTGGTGCACCAGTGGGTGCTGTCTTCCCATACAGGGGACATCTAGCATCATAAGAACAGTGGCCCACTAGACCACACTTAAAACAGGTCTTGGGCACCCTTTGAATAGGCTTATCTGTCGGTGCCCCTGCCTTCTTCTCAGGGGAGGCTGGGAACCTTTCCCTTGGTTCCCTTGGGGATTACTTTGGGGCCCTTTCTGGAACTCCCTCTGTTTACCATTGTCCCCCCCACTCCTCTGCTGGGGACCCTGCCCACCTTTGGTGAAGTCTCCCACATGACCCTTGTGGACCCGGATGCTCACCCAGCGGTCCGCCTCCTCAGCAAGCTTCCTAGGATTAGTTAGCTTACTATCAATCAGGTGCTGGCGTAGCTCTGGAAAACAATTATTGGACAAGTGCTCCCATGCAAACAAATCATAGAGTGCCTCAGAATTATCCACTTTGCTACCCTTCACCCAACCATCCAATGCTCTGCAAAAGAAAGACACATATTCCACCCATGTGGTAGACTCCAGTTTCTTGCAATTCCTAAACCTTTGTCTGTACAACTTTGGGGGCAAACCATATCTGGACATTAGGGCTCCCTTCATGTGGGCATAGGACACCAGCTCCTCTGTAGGTAAATCTAACAAAGTGTCCTGCCCATCACTAACAAAGCGGCCCCACAACCCCGCTCCCCAATCCTTCTCAGGGACCCGGTGGGCCAACATTGCAGCTTCATAAGCCCTAAACCATTAACCAATATCCTCATTTTTGTGGAAATCCTTAACTACTTCATTGGGGATGTAGGCCCTTGCTTCTACAGGCACTGGCGGTATGCTGCCCCCAGAGGGAGGAACCTCTAAACTTTTGGCTTTGAGTTCCAATTCCCTCAACACTCTCTCATGTTCAAAATGCATTTTCTTTTCCTCTAAGGCTAACTTCTTCATTTCTAATTCCATCCCAAGCTCTATCTTCTTGCCCTCTATGTCCTTCTGACCATCTATTTTGAGCCTGGCTAGCTCCAACTTATGCACTCTCTCCCTCTCCCTGTCCTTTAGCTCTCCTGGGGACAGACCCTTGGAAGAAACACTGCTGCCTGCCCTGGAAGGTACTTTATCCCCGGTTGGGCCCACTGGCCCCTCAAGCTGCCCATCTACGTTCTCTGCCTCCACCACCGGCTCCTCAGGATGCTCACTGGCATTCCTAGATTCCAACCAGGCCCTCAGCGCCTTTTGGTATTTCTCTTTCCTGGTGAGGCCTTTCACAGAGATTTTAAATTTCTTGCACAGAGCTTTGAGGTTAGGCACAGTATGAGCATCCATTCTCTCTTCTTCCAATTCAATGTCTACAGATGCAATGGATGCTGGCTTACTCATGGTAGAAAAGACTGGCAGTTTCCAAGAATCAAAAATAGAAAAGAAGTTCCAAGGAAAAAAAAAACTCTACAAAAATGTATGTGGTTTTGTTTGGTCTGCACACACTAGTAGTGTACACCAATCACTGTATATGAGTCACAAATGCAAGTCCAGAATCCCACCGCTGACCACCAATGTTAGATTTGGGGGTCTCTAGTTGGCAGAGGTAGGTACCTTTGACCAAATAGGGACCCTTCGTCTAGTCAGGGTAAGGGGCTACACTCCTAAAATAACCCCTGCTCACCCCCTTGGTAGCTTGGCACGAGCAGGCAGGCTTATCTCAGAGGCAGTGTGTAAAGCATTTGTGAACGCATACAGTAATACAGTGAAAACACTACAGATGGACACCACACAGGTTTGGAAAAATAAGTAATCTTTACTAGACTTAACACAAGACCAACGACAAAAATCCACACTACTGTAATCCAAAAATAGACTTAAAAATGGTAGGAAATAGCTTAGTTCACTTTAGGTTGCAATTGCAACACTTTACTCTCACAGTACCTTGGATGCGTAACGCAAAACAAACAAAAGGGTCGCAGGGAAGGTGATGCGTCGGTTCCTTACACTCAGGGGAGTGGATGCGTCGGTTCCTTACTGCTGCGCAGGGGAGTTGATGCTCGCTTCCTTACTGTGTGGGGAGGTGATGCGTCGGTTTCTTACTGCGATCCGTTGCGATGACGCTCCGGTGCGATAAAATGGCGTCTTGGTTATTGTGCGACAACGTAGATGCGATGCGTGAACGCCCGACGGCTGTGCTGCGACTCGGTGATCTTCTGAGCTGCGACAGGCCCTGTGACATGGTTCTCCGGTGATGCGACGGCGACCTCTGCGGCGGCGCCACGCTTCTCCGGTGATGCGATGCGCTTCGGCGATGCGATGGTGACAGCAGCAGCGGCGGCACGCTTACTCGGCAATGCGACGGCAACTGCTGCGGCAGAGACACACTTCTCGCCGTTGAGTCGCGCTTCCAGCTCCCAGCGACACGCAGTCTCTTAGATGGCCCAGCACAACAGCAGGCACTTCAATTCCCAGCAAGGGTATTCAAGGGGGAGCTGGTGTTGAAGTGTTGTATCCCTGAGACGTCAAGCAGGAGGCAAGCACAGTTCAAGCCCTTGGAGATCTTCTACAAGATGATGAAAAGCACACTCAGTCCTCTTCTCCTTTCTTTGGCAATGAAGCAACCACTGCAGGCCAACCCCCAAACACACAGCACAGGGGTAGTGTCCTCCTTCAGCTTCCTGGTTCTTCTCCTCAGCAAAGGTTAGTTTTCATTCCCAGACGTGATCTAAAGTTCTGGGGTCTGGGTCCCCCTTTTTATACACACAAATCCTTTGTCTCTGAAGGCAGTGAGTGTGTGTACCTAGTCCAAACCAGTTCTGGGTGCATTCTGCCAGTGTACAACTTCTTCCTTTGTCAGTGTGGGCCAGGGTCATCAGATGTACCACAGGAGGTGGATCCAGCATTGTGGAAGGCAGGCACAGGCCTATTCAGGCCCAGGTGCTACTCCTCCCACCACTCCTCATGCAGATAGGTCTATTCAGCCCTGTGCTGACTCACCCTGGCTCCTGGAGCCACCCCAGCCCCTGTCACTCACAAACCAAACATGGAATACTCAACCTAGCAGAGGCAGGCTTGGACTGTTTGGCAAGAAAATACCTACTTTCTAAAAGTGGTATTTTCAAACACAGAATGTTAAAACCAACTTCACTAAAAGATGTATTTTATCATTCTGAGTTTAGGCATACTAAACTCGAATTTCTACCATGTTCCCTGGGTCAGTTAGGATTATAAGGTGTTATAATCAAGCTGCCCATTCTGGCCTATGGGGACAGGTAGCCTTGCAATACTGAAAAACAAAAATGGCTGTAATTCACTATCAGGACATGCCACACACATCAGGGCATGTCCTACCTTTCACATACAATGCACCCTGCCCTTGGGCCTACCTTTGGGGTGGCTAACAGGTAGAAAAGGGAAGGTTTAGGGACTGGAAAGTGGGTGCACTTACCAAGTCAACATGTCAGCACTAGGCTGAACACAGGCTCTGCAATGGCAGGCCTGAGCCATAGGTTACAAGCTGCTCCGGTGGGTGGCACAATCAGTGCTGCAAGTCAACCAGCAGCATTTGGTTTACAAGCCCTGGGCGCACACAGTGCACTGTACTAGGGTCTGACAAGTAAACCAAATAAGCCAATAATTGAGTCACTAATCCATTACATCACTTTAACATAGGGAGCACTTGCACGGTGGCACTGAATAGCAGTGGCACAGTGCCCAAAGCATCTAGACCAGCAAAACATATAGCAAAAACACAGGAGGCAACAGCAAAAAATGGAAGGGAGGCCCACGCCACTGGTGCCAGGTCTAACACTCGGAGAATGGATAAGTGCAAGTGTAGTGCCATGCCTGGGAGAATGGATGAGTGAAGTGTAGTGCCTGGGTGATTGAATGAGTACAAGTGCAGTGCCTGGATGATTTGATGAGTGCAGGTGCAGTGCCTGGGTGAATGGATAAGTGCAAGTATAGCGCCTAAGTGAATGGGTTAGTGCAAGTGCAGTGCCTGAGTGAATGCATGAGCACAAGGGCAGTGCCTGGGTAATTGCAGGCTGTATGGGTATTACCTTAGTGAATGGATCACTCCATGCTACCACCTGGGTGATTGAATAACTGCCAGTGTAGTGCCTGTGCGGATAGATGAGTGCAAGTGCAGTGCCTGGATGAATGAAAAAGTGAAGGTGTAGTGCCTAGGTGATTCCATAACTGTTTTTTAGTATCTGATGGAAGAAATGACTCTGTGGGGACCATCTGGGGTGACTAGATGAGTGCCTCAGTACTGTCTAGGAGATTGGATGGTTGCATAGGTAATGCCTTAGTGATTGTATGAGTACAAGTGCAGTGCCTGGGTAAATGGATATGGGCAAGTGCAGTGTCATGGTGATTGTATGACTGCATGGGTATAGTGTGCTAGTACAAGTGCAGTGCCTGAATGATTGGATGAGTACAGGTGCAGTGTCTGGGTGAATTAATAGGTGCGAGTGTAGAGGCTGGGTGAATGGATAAGTGCAAACGTAGTGCCTAGGTGAATCAATGAATGCATGTGTAGAGCCTGGATGAGTGGATGAATGCAAATGCAGTGCCTGGGCAATTGCATGACTGCATGTGTAATGCCTGAGTGATTGTATGAGTGCATATGTAGTGCCTGGATAAAGTGCATTAGTATAAGTGTACTGTGGGAATGATTGGATGAGTGAAAGTGCAGTGCCTGGTTGAATGTATTAGTGCAAGTGTAGTGCTTTGGTGAATGGATGAGTGTAAGTACAGTGCCTGGGTAAATGGATTAGTGTAAGTGTATGCTTGGGTGAATGGATGAGTGTAAGTACAGTGCCTGGGTGATTGCATGACTGCATGGGTAATACCAAAGTGAATGCATGAGTGCATGGGTAGTGTCTGGGTGATTGTATGAGTAGAAGTGCTGTGCCTGGATGAATGCAGGTGCAGTGCCTGGGTGAATGGATATGTGCACGTGTAGTGCCTGGGTGAATGGATAAGTACAGGTGCAGTGAGTAGGTGATTGAATGAGTGCACAGGTAGTACCTGAGTGAATGGATCACTCAATGGTACCAACTGGGTGACTGAATGACTGCAAGTGTACTAACTGGGTGAATGGATGAGTGTAGTGCCTGGATGAATGGAAGAGTGAACGTGTGGTGCAGAGGTGACTCCATGACTGCATGGGTAGTGTCTGAGTGAACGGATAACTCCATGGCTACCACCTAGGTGACTGAATGAGTGCCTCAGTAGTGTCTGGTAGATTGGATGAGTGCAAATGTAGTGCCTCGTAGATTGGATGAGTGCAAGTGTAGTGCCTGTGTAAGTGGATGAGTACAAGTGCTGGGCCTGGGTGATTGCAACACTGCATGGGTATAGCGTGAGTGAGCGTACGAGTGCAAGTGCAGTGCCTGAATGATTGGATAAGTACAAGTGCAGTGCCTGGGTGAATGGATACGCACAAGTATAGTTCCTAGGTGATTGGATGAGTGCAATTGTAGTGCCTAGGTGAATCAATGAATGCAAGTGAAGTGCCTGGAGGAATAGATGAATGCAAGTGCAGAGCATGGGTGATTGCATGACTGCATGGGTAATGCCTGAGTGATTGTATGAGCACATATGCAGTGCCTAGATAAGTGCATTAGTATAAGTGCACTGCCTGGATGAATGGATGAGTGCAAGTGCAGTGCCTGGCTGAATGGATTAGTACAAGTGTAGTACTGGGGTGAAGAGATGAGTGTAAGTACAGTGCCTGGGTGAATGGATTAGTGCAAATGCAATGGTTGGGTGAATGGATGATTGCATGACTGCATGGGTAGTGCCTGAGTGAATGCATGAGTGCATGGGTAGTGTCTGGGTGATTGTTTGAGTACACATGCAGTGCCTGAATGATTGGATGAGTGCAAGTGCAGCGCCTGGGTGAATGGATGAGTGCAAGTGCAGTGCCTGGGTGATTGCATGTCTGCATGGGTAGTCCCTGAGTAAATGGATCACTTAATGGGTATCACCTGGGAGATTGAATAACTGGAAGTGTAGTGTCTGGGTCAAAGGATGAGTGCAGATATAGTTCCTGGATGAATGAAAGAGTGAGAGTGTAGTGCCAAGGTGATTTCATGACTGCATGGATAGGGACTGAGTAAAGGCATGACTCCATGGGTACCGCCTGGGTGATTGGATGAGTGCCTGGGTAGTGTCTGGGAGATTGGATGAGTGGAAGTCTAGTGCCTGGGAGATGGGATGAGTATATGAGTAGTGACTTGATGAATCCATCACTAGATTAGTGATTTGGCAAACGTAATATATAACGATCTGCAACCCCTGTGAAAAATAGAAATATAGAAAAATTTATTGGAATTTCCTTTTCAACATTTGGCAACCAAAACAACGCACAATATATTTTCTCCAAAACTTTAATTTAACATAGAGAAATGTTTTACTGTTTTTTACTGTTTTCAGCTTTCATACTTCTACCCTTTCAATGTGCTCTGCATGAAGCATCATGATCAAACAGTGGGAAAAAACAATCAATGGATTTTAAAAAACAAAAGCAAATGTGCACAGTACATCATTTCAAATATGTCAAACTGTGCACTGCACTCACACACATAATCCATAGATATGTTAACGCAATTCCACATTTCACAATCCTCACAGTTTTGGATCCATTTATAAGGTAAACCAAATAATTCATTGATAGTCACATCTTCTTCTCTAATAGTCTTAGCATTACCATTAAAATATCTTGAGCATTCTGCTGAAGATTTTGAGAAAACACTACTGATCCAGTACACTCATCTGTAAGTTGTCTCATTCCAGAAGCAGAATGTATAAATGTTCTGTCACTTCTTAATCCTTCAAGTAAACTACATAGTTGTGAAGACATTCTTTAATCCAATTTTTCTTTAATACCGTTTGTAAAATGAGGCAAATTGTACAGTCCATTTAAGACTAAGTTTGCATAACAGTTCACTCCAGATTTATTATCAAAGTCATAGCCTTCCATTTCCCCATTCTGCTGTAGTTTTCTTTTGTTTTTCTTTTTGTACATGTTTCTCTGCAGCTCTGATAGACTGCTTTGATATTTTCTGCTTTGGACACAATATTGTTTTTTCAAACACAGGATGCTGGCCTAAATGATTAGCATATTGACCTTTTAACAAATTATACTCCCTTACACAGTTCACATCAGTACTTACTTTCTTCCCATCAAAATCAATCAGAAATAAACCAGACGATGTTCTAATTCGTGACATAACCACATAGGACAGTCTTACTTTGAATACACTACTACCAATATTGTCAAGAGCTGTACCTACACTTAAAGCTTGTGATTTGTGGATAGTTACTGCATACACTAAAGACACTGGGAACTGCTTCTGCTGGACATACAAGTCTTTCACAAGTAGGAAACATACAACACATCTACCAATCTGCTTACCTTCACCAACATCATCAAATTTTATGGTTAAGTATTCCACATCATTTCTCTTTGGATAATTAATACATTTCATAACTTTCCCCATTGCACCATTAACTAGCCCTTTTTAATCTTCAAATTGTGAAGATAACAATTTTTACAGATACGTAACAGTTTTTCTGGTCCTGCAGTTTTTGACACAGACTTTTCTAAACTATCCAATTTTGCAGATTTTCTGTTAGTGGTTCTGTAACTCCTTGATCCATTTTTTCATTTGCTGACATTTCGATGATCTCTTCTTTTTCCAGTTGTAGTAATTGTTCATTGAATTTACTTCACTCCTCAAGGGCTGGCATCAAACAAACAATAGACTTCTCTTCTTTAACAAAATTATACATTATTTCTGCCGCTGAAACATTAGTTGGAAACAGATTTTTGTATGAGACCGGTTTCTAATGCTCTCTTTCTTTCTTTTGTAAGGATGCCCACTCTTATGTTCATTAGTATATCTCTGTATTGTATATATGAAGCTTGTCACATAAATTTGATTAACTCTTGGTACTGAAAGTATTCCCAAATGTTTACATTTCTGATACTTCCTAGTGAATTCCTTGTTTCATTATGTAGTAGTTTCTTGAAAGATTGTCCTTTTACTGAAGTTAATTGTAGTAGGTCTCCAAAGACAATTAAGGGTCTACCTCCAAAAAGCATGTTGTAGTCAGTTTTTAATATCTGCTGCATTCTAAAATGTATAAAAGCTAGCATTAGGTTAGACACCATGCTAACTTTATCAATAATTAGTAGCTTTACTTTTTTTACTACTCTTGATAACTCTTGATAACCCATGACAAGCATGACAAGCATGACAAGCATCACTGGATAATTTGCTGTATTCCAATTTGTTGTCATGTTCAACTGGTAGCATTAATAATCGATGAAGGATAACTCCTTTAATACTATATGCAGCTAAGCCTGTTGGTTAAGTAACTACACACGATAAATTGGAATCTGTTGTCTTGCCTAGATAACTTGTGAATATTTTAATCAAGAAGCTTTTTCCAGTTCCAGCTTGACCACTTATATACAATAGGTTTATATGTAGAACATGCACACTCCTTTTTCTCACACAGAAATCCATGTTCTACTTTACCTTTTACATCTTCAAAAATTTCTCTCTATGTATTCATTTTCTGTATTAGTATTTCTAGATTCACAGTTTCCTTTCTTACTTACTGCATAGCATTCTCCATCTCATTCATGGCTATTGCAGCTTCATTTTGAATGATTGGCTCTCCAAAAGGATCTTGGCATCTTGGTGCTGAACTTTGACTGCTTTGATCACTCTCTTGTGCTATCTCAGTAACAATTGTTTCTTATTTTGTTCAATCTCATCTCTCAACATTTGAAGATACACTGGAAACATAGAGTGTCTTTCACAGCAATAGTGTCTTTCACAGCATTTAATGAGTCTTCATAACAGTCAAATTCTCCGAGTAGCTCACTTTCAGTTAACCATGGCTTGAACAACTGCAACAGGGCTGAATAGAAAAACTCTCTTCTGTCTGGAGTTTGGCAACTTAGATTTCGATGGTTGATCCTCAACGTGCGCTCCCTATACAGGCATGCCAAAGAGATTTGGGACATGCTCGACACGCTCTCGCCTGACGTCGCTTTCCTCACAGAAACCTGGACCAACGGCACCTCCGCCCCCAACATCGCCATCGCCCTCCCCGACGGATACAAGATCCAGAGAAAGGACTGCCCAGGAGGAAGACTAGCCATCATACACAAGAGCGCCCCTCGGCTCTCCACCTCCTGCACGAGCAACCCCCCTCTCAAACACAGAACACCTCCACTTCCAAATCCAGACCAGCCCCAGGATCACACTGCGTGGCACCCTCACCTACAGACCCCCGGACCTCACGCCCTTTCCACAACGACCATTGCTGACCTCGTAGCACCCGACACCATCACCTCAATGGATTACATCCTCATCGGGGACCTGAACTTCCACTTCGACAACCACTGCGACCCAGACTCCACCACGCTCCTTGACAACCTCGCCAACCTCAGACTGAAGCAGCTCATCACCACCCCCACCCACAGAGCCAGACACACCTTCGACCCCATCTTTGCAGGAGGGACTAACATCCACTTCAGCCACACCACGCAACCCCACTGGACAGACCACCACTGCGTACACTTCACCTTCAACACCACTGCCACACCGAAACCCACCCCTGGCCCACCTCGAAGGAACTGGAGCAAGATCACCAAGGAACACCTCAACACCACCCTCCTTCAAGACCCCCCTCTGCCACGACCGACGTCAACTCCGCAGCCAGAGAACTTCACCGCTGGATCCAACTGCGCCGCCCAGCTTGCACCCTTCCGCCACCACATGAAACAACGCCCCCTGAAGGCCGCATGGTTCACCACCGACCTCCAAGAAGCTAGGCGCTCCTGCAGACGCCTTGAGAAACTCTGGCGGAACAGGAAAACCACCGAAGACCAGAACAACTACAGGAACGCCATGAATGATTACCACCAGCGCCTAAGGACCACAAAGCAAACCTTTATCAAGAACAAAATCCACACCAATGCAAGTAACGCAAAAGAACTTTTCAACATCATACAGCAGTTCACCAAACCCCCCAGCGAAGCCACGGACATCACACCATTTCAGGACCTCTGCAACAAGGTCAGCTCCTACTTCCACCTGAAAATCAAGGCTCTCTACGACAACTTCATTGAACAGACTCCGGACACCACCCCCCTCTCCACAAGCGACAACCAGCTGACCATCACCACCTGGAAACCTGCCACCACTGAAGACACCACCAGAACCATGAAGAACACACACTCAGGAGCCCCCACGGACCCCTGCCCACCACACATATACCACAGAGCAGCCGCCGCCATAGCACCCGAACTAGGCCAGACCATCAGCATCTCCCTCGAATCTGGCATCTTCCCCAATGACTGGAAGGGGGCAGAGGTCAAGCCCCTCCTCAAGAAACCCTCGGCCGACCCGATGGACCTGAAAAACTACCGGCCCATCTCTCTCCTTCCCTTCGCAGCCAAAGTCACCGAAAGATTCATCAACGCCCAGCTGACCACCATCATTGAAGAGAACGCCATCCTCGACGCCTCCCAGTCCGGATTTCGCTGCAACCACAGCACCGAGACTGCCCTCCTCACTGCCACCGATGACATCCGCATGCTACTCGACCAGGGCCACACGGCGGCCCTCATCCTACTAGACCTCTCCACCACCTTCGACACCATTGCACACCGCACTCTCGCAGCCAGACTCCACGACGCCGGTATACGTGGAACCGCCCTCGACTGGATCCGCTCCTTTCTCTCCAGCTGAACCCAAAGGAGCAGAGTCCCTCCCTTCCCCTCTGAACCTACTGAGATCAACTGTGGACTACCCCAAGGATCCTCACTCAGCCCCACGCTCTTCAACATCTACAATGCCCCCCCGCCGCCATTGTCAGGCAGCATGGGCTCAGCATAGTATCTTACGCCTACGACTCCTAGCTTATCCTCTCTCTCAAAAAGAACCCTGAAGACACCAGACTCAGTTTCCAAGAAAGAATGAAAGACGTCACAGCCTGGATGAGCGACTGCTGCCTAAATCTGAACTCGGAGAAGACAGAGGTCCTCGGACCCTCCCCTACTGCATGGGACAGCTCCTGGTGGCCCCCTGCCCTCGGAAGCCTACCCACCCCGACGGACCACGCCAGGAACCTTGGCATCATTCTAGACTCCTCCCTCACCTTGACCCACCAGATCAACGCCATTGCCTCCACCTGCTTCAACTCGCTCTGCATCCTCCGCAAGAACTTCAAGTGGATCCCCCAGAATGCAGAAAGACCGTCACCCACGCACTCATAACCAGCAGACTGGACTACGGTAACGCTCTCTAAGCCAGAATCAATAAAACCCTACTACACAAGCTCCAAACCATCCAGAACACCGCAGCCAGACTCGTCCTGGGAACCCCACGACACGAGCACATGATCCAGCACCTACGAGACCTCCACAGGCTCCCCATCGAGAAGAGATTAACCTTCAAGCTACTCACCCACGCCTACAAATCCCTCCACAACATCGGACCCAAGTACCTCAACGAAAGAGTCTTCTTCCAAGTACCCAAAAGGAACCTCCGCTCCACCGACCTCGCCCTTGACAAGACCCCAAACACATCCGCAGAACCAGAGCAGGAGGAAGAGCTTTCTCCTACATCGCAGCAAAGACCTGGAATGAGCTCCCAGTCAACATCAGACACTCCCCCCGCTGCACACCTTCAGGAAGAGCCTCAAGACCTGGCTCTTTGACTTATCCAGAGCTGCACCCCCCCAGCGCCTTGAGACCCTCACGGTTGAGTAGCATGCTGTACAAACCCCTGATTGATTGTTTGATTGATTAAATTTCCTTTGTTATGTTTGACCAAACATCCTTCACATCCCTCAACAGCAAATTTTCCTTTTTCTATGTTTTGAATGACATTATTTCTGTATCCATAATGTTGAAGTATTTCATACAAGCACATCCTTTCTAGATGAGGACTCCTTCATGGATAGTACGTATACAGCATGTTAGTCTTCAGAACATCTGTATTGTGTGGTTCAAATTCCACAAGATATTGGATTTCAGGAAAATACTTCAGTACTCTGTTACGAGTATTAGCAAGCCCTAAACTCACCCATAGAACTACTCTAGATTTAGAAAACAAGCTAGCTGAACTTAACCGGTCTACACATTCATAACAACCTATCTCTCTGTGAGAAAGCATTTTCAAACAAAAACTGTACAATTTCTTTGTAAGACTCTTTTCTCCTGAAATCTCCTCCCACATTTCCTTCATCTCAGTTTTCTCTGACTCTGTTATATAAGAGGTGACGCATCAAGCAACAGCAATTGAGCTGTCTGCAACAAACTGTACATCCATGTTTCCATTGCACATCTTCAGAATTGGAGGCCTCTGTTGTATTTTTGATGATTTCTTTGTAAGTGTATGTCTGACTGCAAACAAGAAGCTGTTTACTCCTCCTTGTGAGATGATAGATCGTGGGAATACAAAACGACATCTTGTATAGAAATTTTGTTTTGCTCTGTATTTTCGCTGACAATATTTTCCACATATATGATTTTGGAATCGTAGAACTTGTTGTCTTATTATTTTGTCACCACTATCCTTTTGGATGAAGCAAGTTACATACTGCTCAGTAAAAGACAACACAGAGTCATCACTATCTGTTCCAAACGTTCTGGCATCTTTTACCCAGAACAGCATGTGAGTATGGGGAGCACCTCTGGCATGGAACTTTTTACACCAAAAGAATTCAGTCATTTTACCAAGAGGAGGTTTTGTTTTGTTCAAGATGAAAGCCATCATTGCTTGAAATCTTTGGTTATAACATCCACAAACATTTGCAGGTTCTAGTGAGCACAGTTCTCCTGGCATCCTCATATTATTGTCTTTTATATTTGAATTTGCCTATTGTAATAATTCTAGCAGGTCATCCCATGCATAGTCAGCACAACTGAGTGTCAGAAACCAAGTAGGTGCTCCAAGGTTCCTCAACATGTACTTGAGTTTACAATGACACTGATACCAATATTCATTAGTCCCACGTTGACATTACATTAGGTTTATTTAATTGTATTCCAAGTGCTCATCTTTTTCTTGAACTTGCTCCATAAATTCTCTTGTTGTTGTATCCTGCAAATAAAATCCTGTTTTTAGAATGTGATTCACAGCATATCAGAGGCCAGACAAGTCACTCTCAAATAGTAGGTGAAATATATACAGATACACTGAGAAAATCCAGGGTCTTCTGAATAAAGTCTAGTAGATGTATACTCAGCTGCATGTATTTGCACATTATACCTGCCACCTACTCCGCTAGTAAAAAGATGTGGAAACACTGAGCTTCTTAATTTTTCTCCCACACACTTAATGGAGCTCCTTTTGCCTCCTTCATTTGAAACAGATCAATGGCATCACCAGTAACCTCTTTAGAATGCAAAGGGTGGATGCTATAATGTTCATAAATGTCTTCTGTTCTGGAATGATCCACCTTCTCAATCTGACCTGTTGATAGAAATATCTGATCCTCCATATGTGTGAGATCTTGCAGGCTTTCTACATTTCTCTATTAAACATTATTTTGTACCAGATATAAATTATCTTTTTTAACTTTGGTAACATCTACTAACTCCTGCCATATTCTCTTGTTCTTGGTAGGCACACCATTTACAAGAATTACAACTGCTTCTTCTGAATCTCTATCTACAACTACAGTTTCAATATTATCTTAAAATCTAATTGCAAATTCAGTACTCTGCCTTTTAGAACTTTCTGCAGCTATGTTGGCAGTAACTTGCCTGTCTTTGGCTCCATACGGACTATAACCTTAAATGGATGTATACTTTTGGATAAGAATGGACTCATAAATATTTAAACCTTGAAGTGCTTCTGGAATGGGAACCAGTTCTAACTTCCTATGCACAGCTCTAGCGGGCCCTTTATTATCTCTAATTTATTGGAACACATAACTTGCCGTGCGGACAAGTCATAGCATTCCTCTACAAATAAGTAGGCAGCAAACTTTTGCCAATTACTATTATTTTCTGTTTCACTTTTTAAGTACAAGTCAATAGTCCGTGTTTGTATCTTGTAGTGAGTGCGTCGACAACATAGACAAACATACTCTGGTTTTTCAGAGCACACTGTCTTAAATTTTGTAATCTGTTCTTCAAAACTATCAACTGTAGTACCCGTGTCCTGTTCTGCAATCCTCCTGTTATCAACTCTTCATTTTCCCTAGAGTCCTGCTCTGGACCAAAGAAACTAAACTGCACATCATCACAAACCTTTTCTACCTCTGCCACAGTACCATGCAAAAGTGCTCTATTAATTTCTCCTAAATATATAGCAGGAGTTTTCACCTCCTACTAAAGTTTGCACTGTTGAGTGGTGTACAGCTAACATCCTGAAATGATGAAATGTGCCTTGGCACACTTTCTTTCCTAAACACGCTAGTGAGTGTCCCTGCAAATGTGTATGCTTTCCTTGTAAAGTACTTATTTTGTGTTTTACTCTTTGCCTTGGAAATATACGTAGAAATGTTCCTAATATATCAATGGATATTTGGACGAATACTACAAACACTACTGCAACTCCGGGGCCTGATTACGCCTTCCTTGTACCTCTTATGCAATAACTTATTCTGCCTTTCTAGGTACCATCACCTCTTTCGCTATAGGAATGCTATTCCTAATTTCATAAAAATGTCCTCTTTCATTAAAAGCATGAACTAATGTGGTATCCTTGAGATAGCTTTCTTCATTAAAGAAAGGCTTTGTACTGAAAGTATATGTCCATTCTCCACTAAAAACTGACAAAAGTTACTTCTATTGACTAATCTTTTCTTCTGGTTTTGTCTCCTCATGCACAACACCATTTTGTCAACAGTCTTCATTCTATTTATAATCAAAATGAAAAGCTTCTTCTTCAAAGCAAAGGTCTTATCAACTACTCCCTCAACTTTCTCTTCCAATGCCTCTCTCCTTCTTCCATACGTCTTCATATTTCTCAGTAGATTTACAACCACTCTACTATGAAACATTCTGGCTCTGATTTCCTTAAACTGCTTCTGTCTCCTGGTTAAGGTGTGTCCATCTTTGTTACATTCTTTTCTGTTCTTGTAATATACACTTTGGCCCACATGCATCAAAGAAAAAATTAGCGATTCTAAAATAGTGAGAAATAAGGAATCCCTATTACAGAATCGCTAAACCGAATGCACCCAAAAAATCGGTAAATATTTGAGATTCCTTAAAAATCGCTAAAATATTTACCGATTACTTATTTACCGAATCGGTATTTGCGAATTCGCAAATAGTGAATCGGTAAATGCGAAAGCGTCAATCGTCTCATGGAGATGACATCATACCAGGAAGTGATTCCCAGATACCACACACCTGTGCAGAGTGAGAGACTGAGGAGGAGGAAGACTGTTGGTGCACAGCCTGGAAAACACTTTTTCCTGCAGAAGTTCATTCAAACAAACACCATGGACCCAGGAAAAAAAAAAGCAAAAAGGAGAAGGCAGGAAGAGGAAGATCAAATTCAGTGAGAGGGAACTGGAAATACTCACTGAGGAACTTGTCCAGCTGTTTGGCAAACAATCCCTGCATGTTGCAGAGTCAGTGAAGCGGAAGATCTGGCTTGGGATACAAGCCCGGGTCAATTCTGTGGGGGTCACACACCGTGACATCAACAACCTACAGAAGCAATGGTATGACCTTTGCAGCCGGGCCAAAGAGAGAGTGGCTGAAAGGCTGGCATCTGCAAGTAAAACAGGAGGGGGAACATCCACTCAGCCTGCAAACACCCCAATGGACTACTTGGTGGAATCCACTCTGCAGCCTGACGCAGTTGTTGGGGTCACGCAGATTGACACCTCAGGACATGCGGGGACCTCCCAAGTTAAGAGCACAACCAAACATATTGCAATATAATTGTAACCCAAACTGCCACAAATGCATACCCTGCGTAGTGTAGCAGACATGAGTCCAGTCCACCTCTTACTTGCAACCCCCTAATGCATTGTGGGAGTTGTATGCATACAAATGCAATGGCAAAGCATGGAGGGAGTAGCACAGCTCAAATGCATCAGAGTACAGCAAGGCAGTGACAACAGTAGACTTCCTATAGCACAGAAGTCAATTTATTATACCTCTGTGAGCGCAATGTCACAAACATGTGAACAAAAAGATATTTTACATTTTACAAAAATAAATGATCTTGCACTGTTTCCCTCACAGATGCATCACAGGAGAGTGGCGTGGCAGCCGTCCATGATTCTGAGGGACATACAGAACAGCCAGATGAGGGACAAGAGATGCCGGCATCCTTGCCCCTACCTGTTCCCACTCATCGCAGGAGAAGAGTCCTACCGCTGCCCGATTTGGATAGTGAGGAGGACACCCAAACAGGAGCAAACCCACAGGGCACTGCCCATACACCACCATCCCCACCACCAGAGGTAACAATCCCGCATCATCACAGTCCGTTCCGCAGGTGAAGGCCAAGTGCATTCCTGAGGTCTGCTGTGGACGATGGTGAAGCTGCCTGCAGTGTGCTTGAGACCAAGATGCTGAGGGTCCAGCGCCTGCAACAAAAGAACATGCGTATTATGCAGGAGAAACTGGGAACAATGGTCACACACATGGGTGGGATACGTGACTGCATGAGGGAGCAGACAACTGCAGTCGCTGAGGGGCTCACGGCACACAGTGATAAACTTGACCGTGTAGCAACAGCCATTGAACAGATGTGCAGGGTCATGCAGGCTGAGCATATCTCTAATGCCAGGAGGCAACAACATTCTATGGGGCGCATGTGCGGATACACCAGGGCCATCAACAGGCTGAGTACTACAACAGCTCAGCTATACAGGCGTGCAGTCGCCATGCAGGTTGAGATGACTCACTGCTGTGGGGGTGTGGCCAGGAGCCTAATCCAGGTCACCACTGCTGTGGAAGGGCTACAGACAGCAGCAGCCAGTGTGAACCTCATGCATGGAGAGGGGGGGACAGTGAGGAGGCCTCCAGCCTTAGCAGCCTACTGGAGCCTGTGGGATATAGCAGGAGGCACAGTAGCAGGAGTCAGGCAGGCACAGAAGGCACCATGTCAGATGTATCTGGGCCTACTACAAGGGCCACAGGAGGGCGTCACAGGAAGTGTTAGCCATTTGGACATTCAAACAATCTGGTGAGGTAACCAGATATGCGTTACTCATTTACACTGCAGTTGCAATGGAATGTAATTGTCTGTACATGGTATGTGTGCATTAACACAACCACACAACTGTCACATTAAACCTTTAAAGCAATTACTGTGTTGTCATGTGCTTACTCACCTTAGAAGTAATGTTGGTCTTGTGTATGATGCGGAATCGTGATTTTAGTACCCCAAATGTCCTTTCTATCACATTGCGCGTCGCAATGTGCGCACGGTTGCAACGTCGCTCCCTTTGTGTGGCAGGATTCAGGTATGGGGTGAGGATGTAAGACCTCACAGGGTATGCGCTATCACCTACAGGATGTGAGAGATCAACATACATTAGTCATTGCAATGTGTCACCATGGTGAACACTTTTAAAAAACAGTATTACATTGATTTACCCAGAAGATATCCTTCTCTGAACTCCCCCGCAAGTAGACGTCTGTGTATTCCACTGTGCTGGAAGATGTAGGCGTCATGGGCACTGCCAGGGTAACTTGCTACAATGTCAGTGATTAGTGTTTTTGAGTTGCATGTTACCTGTATGTTCAGTGAATGGTAAGATTTCCGGTTGCGGTAGATATACTCATTCACTGCAGGGGGACATATGGGTACATGCGTCCCATCGATACAACCACTCACATGCGGGAACTGTGCAACCTGATAAAAATCTAATTTGATTTGCATCAAATCCTGTGGTGTCGTGGGGAACCTGATGTGGTGGTGTATCCTCTGCAACATGGCATTTAGGAAACTGTCAAAAAAGCACGATATGGCACTTTGGGAGACCCCTCCAGCTGCTGCAATTACTCCCTGGAAGGACCCTGAAGCTGGGAGATGCAGGGAACAAAGGACCTGCACATGGATGGGTATGGCATGTGTCCTGCGGGTCTGCCGCTGCAGTATAGGATCTAACTCAGCAATTAGATCTAAGATAGCTGCAGCATTCAGCCTATATTTATCATAGATCTCCTCCTCCGTCTGCCCTAGCAATGTGACGCGCACTCTAAAGATTCTCTCCTGGATCCTCCTTCTCCTCTGTGCTGCTGCTCTCAGCTTCATCCTCCTCTCCACGACGTAGAGCGCTGCCATGGTTGGTCATTGGGGTGCATTCTGGGGCTGTTTAAAGTAGTTTGCTGATGATTTACACCTGTTTTTGCTTATGTGTAATTTTTACCACCTGATTTGATTTCTTCTAGTTTAAGGAATGCAAATAGCGAATTTAGGCAGCTTCTGTATTAGCGAAAACTTGATGCATCCCATTTTGCGATTTCTTAATTGCGCTTCCTAAAATACAGAATCGGTATTACCGAATCGGTATTTTATGAAGCGCAAATATTGCGAAAACTACTATTTCTTGCGATTTTGCTTAATGCTTCAGAACTAGCTAATTTGCAATCGGAAACGGCATTTTTTACCGATTCGCAATTTTGCCGGTCGCAAATTAGCTTGATGCATGTGGGCCTTTGTCCACTCTTATTCTTTCTCATTGTTTGGTTTTTATTTTCATTATTTTGTAAACTTTGCAAATGTCCACATATATTTTTTAAGAAATAACTTTGTCCTCTTACCACTAGCTCTTTTTTCTTTCAACACTTTTTCTGCATTTTGCCCCTTTTGGGTCTCAGTACTGCTTAGACACTATAGTTGCTTGTGTTGCTTTTTCCTATGAACTATTGTAGGCATTCTAACTGTCTGTAGTTGTGTAGATTTGGGTTTGTAAAAAGAAAAATAAGTATATTTACATTTCTATTCTAGCCAACGTACCAACTACTATACTAATGACTTACTCATAATACAAAAACAGTGTTTATGTTAAGTTGCAGTTTCAAATCTGCAGATGAATTTAGCTATATAACTACATAGACTTACTTCAAGATACCAAACCCAAAACCGAAACCCAAAACTTAATTTATTAGTTAACTTTTATAGCACATTCCCCTACAACACAGCTGCACCATATCTCAGTTCTCACTTATACATGGTAAAAGACCACTTTCTCCCTTCTGCAGTAAATATTTACATAAACATCAAACAAAGTGTAAAAGTACATACAGTGTCTCAGTACTTTAATCTGAAAACACAACATAAGAACTATGTATATGCCTCTCTATGACTGTAGGTATAACAGAGGTATATAGTTAAAAACAGGATAATCAATTACCTAATACACATGACAAAAAAATGATTGTTATAAAAATTGTAAAACAGGCACTAGATTACATGGGATTAGCAGCTAGTTTAAATTTCTTTCTTACACACCACATACACAATAAAAATCTGAAAACCGCAAACACTGTAGAGGGCATCAAGTCAGTCTGAATAATTCTACAGGCCTCCAAATGTCTGTTACAATGCGGTTACATATTGGGATTATCCACTTGGCCCTAGCCCTACTGTAGGTTTGACAAAAAACAACATATGAGCTACAGTTTCCTTTTCATGATCACAGGTTGGACATCTTGTTGCAGCAGGGTCTATTATTTTAGCCCATCTTGAGGTAAATGTGCAAAGTGGCAAAGTTCCATATCTAAAGTGCATGTAAACGTTCCTGCCAGAGTTGGCTCAATATCATCTAGGTAGTGTTTAGTACTATATGTGTCCTTTATCATTATACAGGTATCTGTTCATTTACCTAATGTTGATAAGGTTAATATTTTATTTAATTCTGTGATTTAAATCAGGTCTTTATTTCTTTGGCTGAAATAGCACTGCAGCTGGTCCCCAGATCATCCAACAATTTTGGTAAGCCGAATTCATTAAAAGAAACCCTAATACAGTTAGCCAGGGAAGATCCATTGCAACTGAATACCTGTGATTTTCCTCAAGACCCTTGCGATAGAATATTAATTCTGGGGTAGCCCAGACTCCTCTCCAGAATGTCAAGGGTCTGACTGCTGCTTTTTCCGCAGTTGCTCTAAGGCCGGTATCCAGTCTTAATGGGATCAAAGGGGTACTAGCCAGTAGATTTAACACCTGCCTCAAAACCTATTTTCCACAAGCTCTAGGGTTTTAAGGTTTTTATGTTCCTATAGCTGAGCTCCATATAGGGCCACCCCCAAAGCCTGACTAGAATAGAGCTGTTACACCAATCTGGATTTAGGCCCAGATCTCTGTACTGGGGTGAATGTATGACATTGTTCTGCATTCTGTCCATCAATTGTTCTTTTTGCATATGTCACCCCGAGTGGGACGGGTATGCCCAGACGTGGGTCCCGTGCTCTCCATGCCACTGGAGTCAAGCTATCCTGGCTGATGAGGGGTGATACCCCGAAAGCGGTCCTAGGATGCTTGTTTCCAGTCGAGAGAGGACCTGGCCTGGCAGTTCGGGCTGGACTGCTCCCATTGGGCGCAGGGTCAAGACTGATTTGCATATGGCTGGGTCCAAACTGGAATGGCATGGTGAGCAAAAAAACAATGGATTTAGGCCCAGATCTCTGTACTGGGGTGAATGTATGTCATTGTTCTGCATTCTGTCCATCAATTGTTCTTTTTGCATATGTCACCCCGAGTGGGACGGGTATGCCCAGACGTGGGTCCCGTGCTCTCCATGCCACTGGAGTCAAGGTATCCTGGCTGATGAGGGGTGATACCCCGAAAGCGGTCCTAGGATGCTTGTTTCCAGTCGAGAGAGGACCTGGCCTGGCAGTTCGGGCTGGGCTGCTCCCATTGGGCGCAGAGTCAAGACTGATTTGCATATGGCTGGGTCCAAACTGGAATGGCATGGTGAGCAAAAAAACGATGGATTTAGGCCCAGATCTCTGTACTGGGGTGAATGTATGACATTGTTCTGCATTCTGTCCATCAATTGTTCTTTTTGCATTTGTCACCCCGAGTGGGACGGGTATGCCCAGATGTGGGTCCCATGCTCTCCATGCCACTGGAGTCAAGCTATCCTGGCTGATGAGGGGTGATACCCCAAAACTGGTCCTAGGATGCTTGTTTCCAGTCCAGAGAGGACCTGGCCTGGCAGTTCGGGCTGGACTGTTCCCATTGGGCGCAGGGTCAAGACTGATTTGCATATGGCTGGGTCCAAACTGGAATGGCATGGTGAGCAAAAAAAGATGGATTTAGGCCGAGATCTCTGTACTGGGGTGAATGTATGACATTGTTCTGCATTCTGTCCTTCAATTGTTCTTTTAGAATAGAGATGGGCAACTGGAGAAAATGGTTTAAAATGAAGTCCCCAATATATCTTTTGCAACTCTCCAATTTGTTGGTCTAGTCTAATAATCTAATAGTCTAATAATCAACCGGACCATTAATGAGCAACATAAAAATCGTCGTAGCCAAAACACACCCTTGCCGTACGCCTTTATTTATGGGGAAAGGCTCAGTCAATTCACCTAAACTACAACATCGGACCTAGACAAAATTAGACTTGTGTAGTCTCTGTATGATTCTGCATATATATTAGGGTACACCCATCTAAGCTAAGATATTCCATAGAGTGGCCCTTGGCACCAAATCAAAAGCTGCTCTAAGATCCACAAATACAGTGTAAAGTCTTCCCTCATTGATTATTACAGTCTTCCAATAAATTACCTGAAGCCTAAAAATGTGATCTATGGTTGATGTACTAGTTCGAAAGTCTGCCTGGAAACAGCATAAGACTTCATGATCATCTAATGATTGCTGGAGCCAGAATGAAAAAATATTTTGCATAGTGTCTATTAGGCTGATTGGCCTGTAATTTACAGGATCTAGAGGACAACCCTTTTTATAAACTGGAAAGAATTCTGCTCCAGCCCAGGCGTATGGCACCTGTAGGCCTTTTAAAATGGCATTAAATATCAATGCAAAATAAGGACCCCATATTTTTAACTCTGCCAAGAATAGATCCGCCAAACTATATCTGGTCCTGGAGCTTGATGAGGAACTACCTTCCCGATGGCACTTTCAACATCTTCACACGTAATGGTTGAACATTCTTTAGAACTATTCAAGTCAGTTATATTAATTCCTATTGAGTTCCGTGGATTTATGTGATCAGGTCCACTACATTGCGAGATTCAATATATACTTGAAAAAATGGGAAATCCCTGCCTCTGCCGCTATGTTGGTATATATTTCAGTGATCCCTTCCACATTACCCTTGGTGGCAGATTCCAAGAGGTTGTATGTTTTTTCTCTTGTTGCAGTCAAATGAACTCCCACTTACCACGATCCCATTCTTTTCTGCGTTCTTTATTATTTGCTATAATCAGCCCTACATTTTTGTATCTCCCATCTATTCTTAATTTTTACGACATTTATCAAGGCTACTTTGGACAACCTACATTGTTTGATATACCAGGTGCATACTTCCCTATTTTTGCCCTATTTCCCCACTTCTGAATAAAAATATCTTTGGCATCCTCAAAGATCTCCCCTATTACTTTCAGAGAATTTACTTGATTTAGATCAAGGTCTATGTTACATTAAGCCCCTGGCACCCTTTCAACTATAAATAAGCCTGATAGGTTCCTCTGAGCGCCTCACTGACTGCCATTTGATTCTTCGCTTATTATTTGATAACTGTCATCTATTATCTAGGGGATGAAATGTTGTAACTATATCTTCACTCATGTTTAGGCTCACTGAAAGATCTAAAGTGTTATGATCACTGTCAGTTCTGTTGGTCACTATCAAATCCAGTACACAGAGCCATAATCCAACATCCACCAGAATATAGCCTATTAGACTAGGACTAGATGCTCTATTGAAGGGGAATTCCCCATCTTATCTGAATTTGACCTACCATTGCATGCTCGGATGCTCTGGTTAAGAGTTATCACATTTATTTGGATTGCTAGGGCATACCATTATTTAATGGGTCGGAAGTTTAGATAGGGAATTGCCCAAAGCCTATCTTCTTCTGAGAGGTTAGTACAGCAAGAAATATTTAGTGGCTCAAACTGACAATTAAATTCACCACCTATTAATTTTACAGCTGGTCGTGGTAGTTTCCCCAAAAGAGATGTAAGATGACTTAGTTGGGGGGATTCCTGTTTACTTACTGAGGGTCTTAAATATATGTTATACATACTAAGAGTAAAACCGTTGGGAAATGTAATAGTTACACACAAGATGTCTTTTGATAACTCCTCTGCACTCAGCACCGTGGATCCAATGTGCTTCTCCAACCTGGTCAAGAAGCCCCCAGCGGGTCTACCACGAGCCCCTGCTAAGGCCAGACATTACGTAACTCCTCTCCTCTCCGCCCCCCCCACCCCTCCGAAATGCAAAGTGAGACTGCTAAGGCCTGACATTACGTTATTCCTCTCCGCCCCCTCACCCCTCATCAGTACAATTAGGACAGCAAATCTATGCTTGGCATCACTCCGCCCCTTGAGCATACATTTTCTGGCCCTGGCACAATGCGTGGCATGTCACTCTTCTCCGCCTCCCACCCCTCTTCGATCCTTGGAAACGCCAGTGCAGTGGTATATTTCAGCCCCCCACCTTTCAACGACTCTTGAACATTCATTCACTGGCCCTGGCATAATGCGTGGCATGTCACTCTTCTCTGCCCCCACCCCTCTTTGACCCTTGGAAACGGCAGTGCCGCCATCTCGCTGGCGAGCAACGAGGCCTGCCAATGCCTGACATTGCGTTTGGTTTGCACCCTGGCACAATGTGTGGCACGTCACTCCTCTCCGCCCCATACCCCTCATCTACACATGAAATTGGCAGTGTTGCCTCCTGGCTGGCGGACTCTAAGGGGCGTGGGGAAGCAGCCAGCTTTCATCCTGCTTGGTAGCATGTGGAGGGAACAGCGTCTTGGGAATGCTCTGGCATTGTCAGGTAGGCCATTTATATGTATTAATGATCCTAAAAACTTTAATGATACTTTTAGGTGTTATGATTCAGGATATAGATGGTAATGCATGGGTATTTAATTTTTTTTTTTTTTTTTTTACCTCAAGCCACGGGATGTAGGGATGATAGGGGTAATGGGTGGGGAAGTAATTTAATAACTAGGTAACATTTGTATTGCCCAAGTATTAAATTATTTTTTGAAAGATTAATTAAATATATATTTTTTATAAATTGGTTGTTTTAGAAATGTCTTACCTCTAGGGACGGAATGTAGGGATTATAGGGGTAATGGACGGGGAAGTATTTTAATACCCAGGTATCATTTTTATTATTCAGGTATTAAATAAATGTGATTAAAATATATATATATATATATTATCTACTGGCGGTCGCCAGTAGATAGTTATAGTTAGGACCTATTTTCCATAGGAAATCCGCAACATTCTATTTGAAATAACGTTGGCGCCGGTTGACGAATCTTCGCGAAATTTTCCAACTTGTTGGGGCGCTCCGGTCCGCTCCTATCCTGAAAGTCTCGGGGTGATTCGGCAAGAGGGGGCCGAGAAAAAAGGGGGGTACCAAAACGTGTTTTCCCCATGCAATTTTCCATAGGAACCTTTAGTCGCAGCTACAGTCCGAACTGCTGAACAGAATTACACCAAATTTACCAAAAAGGTAGCCCTTGGTTCAGGGTCGTGCCTTTTGCTTAAATGGTGTAAATCCGTTCAGTAGTTCCTGAGAAATTTGAAAAAGAAAACACATATATATCTGGGCGGAGCCTAACCACACATGTCATCGTGAGATCTGATTGGCTGTCAGCACTTCATCCTGGAATTGCTGGCAGCCATCTTGGGACCAATATAAATGATAGTACCCCATTGAAATGCATTGTAGTGAATCGAAGATTTTGAGGGTTACCAAAAGGAGAACTATAAAGGGTGATAACAGACTTTAGTTACATTAGAATTCATTTGTTGATGGTACCATACTAATTTCAGGAATTGTGGTGTGTTCTAAGGTGATTTTACCCTGTGAAAAACCTTCTGCTGGGATATCATGAATCATGTTTGAGAGAAAACTATTTTCACATGCTTGTCCCATACAGTTTTGGAAGGTGCTCCAGAAGCTAAAATGAGAGCATATTTTCTGTAAATTCACATTATCTTTCTCAGTCATGTGAGAATGAAGTCTGACATTCTCAGTAAAACATGTACATCCAACAAGGGCAGAGACTGTCAGTTGATTCCTTTGTGTTCTACTGCAGCTTCCCAGAGTGTTCTAAAGAACAACTAGAGTGCTAACAGCCTTACTTATGACAAAAGTATGGCACACCTGAAGCCATCTTGGATGGAATAAACTGGTAACACTTAAAACATTTAATTTAAAAAGGAACAAAATGATGGGGTTCATTTTGTTATAGAAATTATGGTTAGTGCTGTAGAAAGAAAAATTAGGACATGTTTCAAGTATGATCTCAAATATCTTCCTGTTATATTTCAACAGGAGCAGCCTGTCAGTTGATGCCTTTGTGTTCTACTGCAGCTTCCCAGAGTGTTCTAAAGAACAACTAGAGCGCTAACAGTCTTACTTATGACAAAATTATGGCACACCTGAAGCCATCTTTATTGGAATAAACTGGTAACTCTTAAAACATTTAATTTAAAAAGGAACAAAATGAGGGGGTTCATTTTGTCATAGAAATTATGGTTAGTGCTGTAGAAAGAGAAATTAGGACATGTTTTAAGTGAGATCTCAAATATCTTCCTGTTATATTTCAACAGGAGCAGCCTGTCAGTTGATGCCTTTGTGTTCTACTGCAGCTTCCCAGAGTGTTCTAAAGAACAACTAGAGCGCTAACAGTCTTACTTATGACAAAAGTATGGCACACCTGAAGCCATCTTGATTGGAATAAAGTGGTAACACTTAAAACATTTAATTTAAAAAGGAACAAAATGAGGGGGTTCATTTTGCCATAGAAATTATGGTTAGTGCTGTAGAAAGAAAAATTAGTGCTAAAACACTACCCCCAGCACGACACCCTACACTACCCAAACATAACTGCACTACCCTAAACCCTAAAACACTATCACCAGCACGACTCCCTACACTACCCAAACACCACTGCACTACACTAAACCCTAAATATACCCCCAGCATGACCACCCACACTACACAAACACCACTGCACTACCCTATACCCTAAAACACGACCCCTACACTACACAAACACCACTGCACTACCCTAAACCCTAAAACACTACCCACAGCATGACCCCTTCACTACACAAACACCACTGCACTGCCTAAACCCTAAAACACTACCCCAGCACTACCCCCTACACTACCCAAACACCACTGCACTAACATAAACCCTAAAACACTACCCCCAGCACGACCCCTACAGTACCCAAACACCACTGCACTACCCTAAACCATAAAACACTACCCCCAGCATGACCCCTACACTACACAAACACCACTGCACTACCCTAAACCCTAAAACACTACCACCAGCATGACCCCTACACTACTCAAACACCACTGCACTACCCTAAACCCTAAACCACTACCCCAGCACGACCCCTACACTACCCATACACCACTGCACTACCCTAAACCCTAAAACACTACCACCAGCACAACCCCTATACTACTGCACTACCCTAAACCCTAAAACACTACCCCCAGCACGACCCCCTACACCACCCAAACACCACTGCACTACCCTAAACCCTAGAAAAGAAACCCCCACCCCATGCCCAATCCCCTTACCTATCACTTCTCATGGTTCCTCTCTCCTCGTGGTTCCTGCTTCACGTCATCTCTGAGGGGCGGTGCACGTCGTTGTGAGGAAACAGAACAGCCTCTGTTTCCTTACAACGACATGGATCGTCTACATAGTTTTAGAACGCATGGTCATTTACCATACATACCTTTACAACAAAATTCATTGTAAAGGCATGCGTGGTAAATGACCATGCGTTCTAAAAATGCGTAGTAATGACTTTGTGATGTACAACGCATGCGTGGTAATGCATGCGTTGTAATGGTATCGCAAAGTAAAAAGTTGTTGTAACGGCTGTTTACCGATCGAAGCTGGCCCCTGTTCTTCAGTGAGACATTTATTTGATTAATTAGGAGGAAGGAATGTGGTTTTTTACCGAAAAGTGCATTCCCGGCTGTTGTATTGTGAAAGTGTCCGCGTGGCCTGGTTTCACTTCCGGTGAGAGAGTGGAAGAGTCTGTTTGGATCTAAAGGAGTTCTGTTGTTGGACGGGGCCGGTGCGACATGTCATCAGAAAACATAGCTAATGGAAAGCGTCCTCCCTGAAGTGTGGAGCAGTGCCATGAGAGGTCAACGAGTGTGCGTCCCACCGCAGTATGACCGTACCGCGTGACCCATGTGCCGCCTCCAGGGTACGGGAGGTAGAAGCGGCATCGCAGGTCCTCTTGAAGACCGTTGTAGCACTAATTCTACATTTTGGTACTAGGGCATTTTAACTTCGTTGTTCCTGCCAGATACAAAGAGAAGATCCTGTGTTATTCAGTGCCCTCGTTACCTTTTTGTGGGTTGTGGTGCTTGTCACTTCGCTGCCCCGCCGGTGCACACGACTGGGCACCCCACCTCGTGTGCCATCTGCAGGGCCTCTGCCCTCGGATCACTGGTTTCGGTTTCTGGAGTGGCAACATAAACAGTTGCTCCCAAAGGACTAGCCTGAACACTTAGGTGAATATCCCCTGCACCAGCATTCCACGGAAATTCTTTCCTAGCTCTCCCACGTCAACGAGCACGGCTCCGCTCGCGACACCGTATGACGTCATCGGAGCCATAAGAGGACCTCGTCGGCGTGCTGACGTCAGTTCCACCCATTTTTTCCGTGCCACCGAGGCAAACAGGGGACCGAGACATTTTCACATGTATACATAGTATAATAAATATATATATATTCACTGAAAAACCATAGGTTTCAGGCACGTTATAGTTAGAAATTAGCATTTAAAAACCTTAGAAATTCACTGAAAAAACCATAGGTTTCAGGCACGTTATAGTTAGAAATTAGCATTTAAAAACCTTAGAAATTCACTGAAAAAACCATAGGTTTCAGGGGCGTTATAGTTAGTTGGACATTTCACTCGTACAAAACCATAGAAATTCCCACGTTATAGTTAGTTCAGCTAACTATGACTCGCGCGCCCGCAATGCACTGCTGATGACGTCACATATTACATCGCTCATGACATGGTCAGTGACATCACTGATGACATCACTGATGACATCATCCAGTGAATGTGTGTTTTCTGAAAATTAAATATGTTTTATATATGTATATCACAAGGTCGTTGGAAGAATAAATGGGTATATAAGTGTCTAAATGGATGATTTCTTTTGGTAAAATTGATTGTATAACTGACTAAGTGTATCTTAGTGAATACATGGGTTAGTGAGTAATGTTTAAATATGAAAATATCTGTAACAGTCTCTCACTTTGTGTATAAGTGGCTGCATGGGTTGGTGAGTAGCTACATGAGTGTCTATATGGGTTATTAGTTGGTTTTTGAGTATCAGTATGAGTGTCTGAGTGTCTGTATGGTTCGGTGGGGGTATTACTTAGTGCATAGATGCATGAATGAGTGACTCACTGTTTGTATGTGTTGAAGACAGCATGTGTGCAGGACTGTATAGGTGGATGAGTATGTGTATGGGTCTGTTAGTGAGTGAATGACTGTCTCAATAGTGTCTTTATGAGTAACTACATATGTTTCAAACTAGTATATGTGAGTATTGGTGTATATAAGTGAGTATATGTGAGAGTGAGAGATTGGAAGAGTTCCTGTACAAATAAGTAGGTGTTTCTATAAGTGATTGTTTAAGAGAGTAAGTATGTGTAAGTTTCTGTAGAAGTAAGTGTGGTAGTGTGTGTATAACTCTATATGCAAGTAAATGGATGTTTGATACTTTGTTTGCATGTGTGACTATGTGTGTGAGTAACTCTATGGATGAGCGGCGGTGTGTAACAGGATGTATAGGTGTATGAGTACATATGATGAGTGAGTATATGTATGAGTGACTGTATAGGGACTGTTGGTGAATGAGTGGATGTGTGTGTAGATCTTGGAATTAATGAATAGGTGTGTTGTAACTGGTATTGGTATGTCCATTGTTTTGAAAATGTTAGTTTGTATTTTTGAGTGTGTGTATCAAAGGTTATATTAGGGTGAGAGGAGGTCTGCCACTCTATCACAAGGATGATGTCATCAGTGATGTCATCAGTGATGTCATTTGAGATGTCATCAGTGATGTCATTTGAGATGTCATCAGTGATGTCATGAGTGATGTCACTGATCATGTCACGAGTGATGTAATATGTGACGTCATCAGCAGTGCATTGCGGGCGCGCGAGTTATAGTTAGCTGAACTAACTATAACGGGGGAATTTCTATGGTTTTGTACGAGTGAAATGTCCAACTAACTATAACGTGCCTGAAACCTATGTTTTTTTCAGTGAATATATATATATATATATATATATATATATATATATATATATATATATATATATATATATATATATTGTAGGGCTGTATTATTTTATCCTATATACTTACCTTCAGGGATGGGATGTAGGGATGAAAGGGGTAATGGGTGAGGAAGTAATTTAATATCTAGGTAACATTTTCATTACCCAGGTATTAAATTATTATTTAGAAGATTAATTATATCTATTAAATATGTATAAATTGTTTGTTTAATAAATGTCTTTTATATCAGAAATACTTACCTCTTGGGACGGGATGTTAAGTGGATAGGGGTAATGGAAGGGGAAGTAGTTTAATACTCAGGTAAAAATGTTACTACCCAAGTATTACATTATTTTTTGAAAGATTAATTATATATTTTTTTTTATAAATTGATTGTTTTAGAAATGTCTTACCTCTAGGGACGAGATGTAGGGATTATAGGGTTAATGGGTGGGGAAGTATTTCAATACCCAGGTATCATTTTTATCACTCATTCTATTAAAAAAATTATATATATATATGGCTCAGGGAGAGTGCATAAAGAGATTCCGGGAGAGAGGGTATAGCAAGAAACGTTTGGAAACTGCACTCACTAAAAGCAATCAGGAATCAAGAGCAGCTCTCTTAAAAACCAAACCTAAGGGGAGAGAGAGAATTGACACATCAGACAAATTTAGATTCATCCTGAAATATAACCAACAGGAGGGTGCTGTACGAAAAATAATTAAGAAAAACTGGCATTTGATTAGACAGGACCCTGTTATTGGCCCCACAGTCCCTAAACAACCCGCAATAACATACTGCAGGGGTAAATCAATGAAAGACGTCCTGGTCAAAAATGACCCATGCGGCCCTCCAACCAAAAGTACTTGGCTATCCCAACGGTTGGGCTTCCATAGGTGCAAAACTTGTAAAGCTTGCCAACATGGCATATCCATGACTAAATACAGGACCCCATTCGGTGAAAAAGAAATACCGATAGACAAGGTGTTAAATTGTAAAACCGATTTTGTAGTCTATGTGCTGGAGTGCCCTTGCAAATTGAAATATGTAGGCAGTACCATCCTGCAAGGCCACAAAAGGGTGCTCCAGCACATACGAGCAATCAGGAATAACGATCTGGCATATCCAGTGGCCCGCCACTTTAATGAGAAACATGATGGCAACCCCAAGGAACTACAATACTATCTAGTAGATTCCATTCCAATGAATAAAAGGGGTGGTGATCGGGAGAAGGCACTCCGCAAGTTGGAGATGTACTACATTCTAAACCTCGATACAAAACACCCCAAAGGGTTAAATGCCACTGAAGAACTGCATGCCAGTCTTTATATGTAAAACACATAGGGGCCGATTCCGATTCGGGCCGGAAAACGTACCGACCGACTCGGTACGGGATTTTAGTCCGACCCACATGTCCCAGAATGCAGGATTATAATTAAGCGTATTCAGCGAGGCCCGATGAGGGGGCCATTAACTAATTAAAGCATTCTATTTAAACGAGTTTTCTCTGCGCCATTTGTCAAAGCATCAGCCTCTGAGGAAGAGGTATTCTAACCTCGAAACGCGTCAGGCAAGGCATTAATTGAACTGGAACAATCGAGGCAAGTTAGCAGTGTAACACCGGATGGTGTGGCGAGCTGTCGAGTGCTCTCCCAATGCTTTGGGGCACTTTGATGAAATACTTACACACGGCAGCCCTGCCGTGGGGGGAGCACCATCTCACAATGTTGGAGAGGCTACAGTTGGGAACTTGTCCACGAACGATTGGCACAGCGAGCAGCTTGTAAATTGCTTATTTCTTTTGTTCTGGATCCTACTACAGGAAAATTGCAATGCTTTTAATGTGACTGTGGCGCTTGGGACCTACTAAGGAAATTGATTTATGCTCGTAGGACCACATGTCCCAGAATGCAGGATTATAATTAAGCGTATTCAGCGAGGCCCGATGAGGAGGCCATTAACTAATTAAAGCATTCTATTTAAACGAGTTTTCTCTGCGCCATTTGTCAAAGCATCAGCCTCTGAGGAAGAGGTATTCTAACCTCGAAACGCGTCAGGCAAGGCATTAATTGAACTGGAACAATCGAGGCAAGTTAGCAGTGTAACACCGGATGGTGTGGCGAGCTGTCGAGTGCTCTCCCAATGCTTTGGGGCACTTTGATGAAATATATATATATATATATAATATATATATATTGTAGGGCTGTATTATTTTATCCTATATACTTACCTTCAGGGATGGGATGTAGGGATGAAAGGGGTAATGGGTGAGGAAGTAATTTAATATCTAGGTAACATTTTCATTACCCAGGTATTAAATTATTATTTAGAAGATTAATTATATCTATTAAATATGTATAAATTGTTTGTTTAATAAATGTCTTTTATATCAGAAATACTTACCTCTTGGGACGGGA
The DNA here is from genome assembly GCA_963921515.1 of Calotriton arnoldi. NCBI lineage: Eukaryota > Metazoa > Chordata > Amphibia > Caudata > Salamandridae > Calotriton > Calotriton arnoldi. Next base: position 1,253,006 of record CAWUFW010004092.1, read on the forward strand.
TGTTAAGTGGATAGGGGTAATGGAAGGGGAAGTAGTTTAATACTCAGGTAAAAATGTTACTACCCAAGTATTACATTATTTTTTGAAAGATTAATTATATATTTTTTTTTTATAAATTGATTGTTTTAGAAATGTCTTACCTCTAGGGACGAGATGTAGGGATTATAGGGTTAATGGGTGGGGAAGTATTTCAATACCCAGGTATCATTTTTATCACTCATTCTATTAAAAAAATTATATATATATATGGCTCAGGGAGAGTGCATAAAGAGATTCCGGGAGAGAGGGTATAGCAAGAAACGTTTGGAAACTGCACTCACTAAAAGCAATCAGGAATCAAGAGCAGCTCTCTTAAAAACCAAACCTAAGGGGAGAGAGAGAATTGACACATCAGACAAATTTAGATTCATCCTGAAATATAACCAACAGGAGGGTGCTGTACGAAAAATAATTAAGAAAAACTGGCATTTGATTAGACAGGACCCTGTTATTGGCCCCACAGTCCCTAAACAACCCGCAATAACATACTGCAGGGGTAAATCAATGAAAGACGTCCTGGTCAAAAATGACCCATGCGGCCCTCCAACCAAAAGTACTTGGCTATCCCAAAGGTTGGGCTTCCATAGGTGCAAAACTTGTAAAGCTTGCCAACATGGCATATCCATGACTAAATACAGGACCCCATTCGGTGAAAAAGAAATACCGATAGACAAGGTGTTAAATTGTAAAACCGATTTTGTAGTCTATGTGCTGGAGTGCCCTTGCAAATTGAAATATGTAGGCAGTACCATCCTGCAAGGCCACAAAAGGGTGCTCCAGCACATACGAGCAATCAGGAATAACGATCTGGCATATCCAGTGGCCCGCCACTTTAATGAGAAACATGATGGCAACCCCAAGGAACTACAATACTATCTAGTAGATTCCATTCCAATGAATAAAAGGGGTGGTGATCGGGAGAAGGCACTCCGCAAGTTGGAGATGTACTACATTCTAAACCTCGATACAAAACACCCCAAAGGGTTAAATGCCACTGAAGAACTGCATGCCAGTCTTTATATGTAAAACACATAGGGGCCGATTCCGATTCGGGCCGGAAAACGTACCGACCGACTCGGTACGGGATTTTAGTCCGACCGACTCGAACCGGCGCCGCCCGACCCGGGTAGTACGATGAAATGCATGTGAAACCCGACCGACTCGGACGGAATACAAAACGAACGACCGAGCCGGACGGAAACAAGCCATCCGGTCGGAAAACCAGTCAAAACGAACCGACCGACACGCACCCGGATAGAAACCGAACGAAACGTACCCGCGAACTCCGACCCGCGTAGTACGATGCTGTGCGTGCGAAACACGACCGACTCGCACGGAGCACAAGCCGTACGACCGACACGCATACAAAACCCAGCCGAAGCAACCCAATACTCCGCGACCGACTCGTACGCCGCATATGAAACCTACCTAAAACACAGCGGGAACGAGTCGGACAACATCGCACCAGACAACAGCAGCGTCCGACTCGGACACAAGAACGACTCCTACATGCACCAAAAGCACCAAGGGAGAAAAGTAAAAAAAAAAAGGGCCAAACAAGCAACCACAAAGCCAATAAATACTGGGGGTGGGGAACAAATGGAACAAGGACACACCCCCAACCCCACCTACATAAAGGCCACAAATCCCTACCATGATCCTTTGCAAATTCCACAGACCTGCCAGCAAACAACACCATCACACAGCAACCACAGACACACTCACAGCTCATACATCACACAAGCCACATACCATTACCACACTCACAAATAGCACCCTCACACACACCCAGCTAAACCTACACTCACACCCCCCCACTTGCACACACACACACACACACACATCAATCACCACCACCACCCATCACCATGCCCCCAAAGAAGAACCACAAGTTCCTAGATTGTGAATTGGAAGTCCTGGTAGACGAGATACTCAGGGTAGAGCCACAGTTGTTTGGTACATTGGTACAACAGACCCCCATGTCGCAGAAAACCAAGATGTGGGCGAGGATTGTCGACAGGGTGAACGCACAATCACCATGTTTGCGCACAAAGGAAGACATCCAGAACAGGTGGTATGATGTGCGCAGGAGGGTCCGAGACCTACTGAAAAAGGACTACCTCCTCAGCCACCGCACCGGCAGTGGCCCTCCTGCAAAACCAGTATACCTCAGGCCCTGGGAGGAGAAGGTGCGGGCCATCCTACCACCAGTGAGCGTATACGGACTAACAGACATCCCAGAGCCTGGTGAGTACACAACTAATATACACAATATGGTGTGACAATACACACACAGCACTCTCAAAGGGATAGGCAAACCATGCACCCTTACCAAATACACAGCAAACAAAACATATTCATCCCAAGATGTGAATGCTAGTCAGACAAACACAATACCTGCCATCTCATAGTGACATCTGTAGGAGAGTAGGATCTGCTTCACATGGGTACCCCCACTTTTTGCTGATGCTTCACTGTTTTTCGACATTAGTCTGGCTGGGGCCCTGCTAATCAGAACCCCAGCCTAGCTGCTTCCTCTCTAAAATGGTTTCCATGTGCCTTAGGCACATCTCTGATTGGAATCTGGAGTGCCCTTATAAGTCCCTAGTATATGGTATACTATGTACCAAGGGCATAGGTACCTCAGAGGCCTGCCAGGGGCTGCAGCATGTATTATGCCACCCCTGGAAGGCCATCCAAACTGACACCACAGGTCTGCTACTGCAGCCTGGGTAAGGTGGTGCATGCACCTCTTACTGTGATATAGGTTACCTATATCACGAAATACATACACACATATAAACCTATAAGTCACTCCTAAGGCAGGCCTTATCAATCCTAAAGGCAGAGTGCATGGTTCCTATGTGAGAGGGTGCCCCTGCATGAGCAGGGCCCCTCTGCAGCGTTCGGAGACCATCTCTGATGCTGTTTGTAGTGCAGCCTGACCATATACTCTTAAGCGCATTATATCCTCGCGGTAAAATGCTAACTTTGGAATGGCTGCACCTAAACATGTCGTGTTTGGTGTCAAACATCTTGGAATACTACCCCCCGCCAATACTGGCGGCGGGGGTAGCATTCCACCCTTCTAGAGGGAAAGACATGTTAACTCTGACGAGTCCGGTAACTTCTTTCCAGAGCCCTGGCATCACAAAATGGATGCTGCTGCCACAGACACGAGTCTGGCCTCCTGCTGCTGGACGAAACTCCGGCAGGGGAGGCCTGGACAATAGGTTTCCTGTCCCAGGGAGGTGTGACCACCTCCCCAGACAGGATAATGTGTATTGGGGCTGGGAGGGAGCACTTTGGGTGCTTTGAAGTCCTGCACTGGGGGCACATTTGGTGTCCCTGTGCATACCCCAGTTCAAACCGGATCAGGGGCTTGCAGCCCCTGCTTTGGCGCGAACTGGACAAAGGGAAAGGGTGTAGCCACCCCTCTGCCCTGACCCACCCATAGGTGGGGCCACAGAGTAGTCCAACCCCTATTTTTAGAATAAAGGTAGGAACCCAGTCCTTGGGACTTTAGATTATACCTTGACGAAACTCTGAAACTGAATCCTGGACCTTCGATGCTCTACGACAAGATTAGAGGACTGAAGAATCTCCCTTGGGGTCAAGGAGTGACTCCCCTGCTTGGCAGGCACCAAAGAAGCATCTGTCCAGTTCGCATTTCTGAAGCTCCCGTCGGACGCCGAAGTCATCGCATCACCAGAGGTAGATTTTCAGACTTCTCCGAGGCTACCCTGAGTCCCCAGCAAAGCTGAGGCCCGTGGCTATCGTGGGTGACTTGAGACCGTGACCCCTGGACACCGAGCACATTTGCAAGTGCACCATCTTCTGGGTCTCCCAAGAAGTCGTGCTTTGGGCTCCGAGTAGCCCTAGCCTCCAGCACCACCTGCACCGAAGATCACTGGCCCCCACTCCACGAGTGTCCTGTAAGCCAGCTCCACGTGCGGCGTCACGAGGCTCCTTCGCGGTCGCTAGCCCGTTGGCTAGTAGCCCTTAACGAAGGCCAATCCTTTTCTTTCTTGGCATCCTAGTTGCTCCAGGCCTGCCCTCACTTACCCTCGCTGGGTGAGTTCCACAGATCTTGCTGGTCTGCACCATCGACGATCTACATCTTAATCGAGACTTGCCGTTGCCAAGGCTTGTTGGGTCCAATCCGGTCGCCGACACCTCAGCACTCGACAGACATCGTGTACCAGCCCGAATCCTGCTCCTGGTCACCGACAACACCTCCCGGACCTCGTGGCTGAAGAGTCAAGACGACCGTCAATGCACCTGAAGCACTCGACATCGGTGGGCATCTGTCCATCGCCTTCCTGGTCACTGGCTAGTGACCCAGACTCTGTCCCCTCTGCTTTCAGGTTCACCAGAACTCCGATCCACTCTTGGATCCACCCGGACACTTTTCTCTTGGCCGCCAGCAGCACTTTGCAGCAGATCGCCATTCGAATCGACGACGAAACCCGACCCCTAAAGGCACCTATGCACCCGGCTTCCCTGGGTGAGGTAACACGAGTACTCCGGTGCTCCCGTGGGTAGAGACTCTTCAAAGTCCTAGATCTCAAAGGGTTTTGTCCTAGTCCTCTTTTAAGTGTCCCTTTTCTATACTTTCCCGATCCCGACTTTCTCCATAGAAGTTAACGGCGTATCGCGGTTGTGTATTTACACTGCACGCGTCTCCCGTGGGTCCCCTGTGTCACTACCTTGGGTGGTTCCTTGTGGTCCAAGCACTTCTAGAGGCTCTAGGCCTAGTGTCTAGTTCAGTCGTGGTTCGCATACCACTTTATTGGTATATGGTTTGGTACGCCCCTAGGGCCCAAACGTGTATTTGTGCTATTACTGTGATTTGATAACCTATAACTTATGTACTTCGAACTCTAGCCTCATAAAGAGACTAGAGGGGTGTGTTTAGTAATAAATACATATATTTTGAATATATACCTGGTGTGGTGCTCTTTCATTTGGTCACTCAAGAGATTATAGACTGGTAAAACAAGCTGCTTTACATTCCTTCAAGACTTAGCCTGAAGGCTGCTCTCCATAGCTACCACTAGGATAGCTTTCAATAAGGTTGTCTTTAACCTATCTCCAATAAGGGGTTGTTTGGACTGGTGCAAGGTGCCCACTATAATTAGTGGACAGCATATACCAGGCCAACTTCTCACATTGGTGTGCAGCATGTGGGATTCCAGCTTGCTATTGTTTTACCAGATAATCTCAATTGAATTGATCAACTGAAAACCACTAAATGTACCTAAGGTACATATAATTTAAGCTTAGAATAACAGTAAGTTCTACTGAACTTAGAGTTGTGTGTTAAGGGATAGCACAACCCTTTCTACAACTCAAGAGAGTTTAGTAGGCCACACTAGAGTAGGTAGTGCATACACCACACCACACTAGTAATGTCTTTAAGGGCAGGATCCAAAGAATCCTTGCAGGAAGCCATTGAGCTTCCACCCTCCAAGTATGATACACTCCCATTCTTGGAATTGAGAGCTTTATGCAACTTGAGAAAAATAAGGACAGGCCAAAGCCCCACCACCCAACACCTCAAGGAGCTGTTGGTGGCTTATGACCTTAGTAAGCCTGTAGGGACTGAAGGGGTAGGAGCTGAGGGTGGGGCAGAAGAAGAGGAGGAGGCCAGGGGTACCAATACCCCCAGCCCCCTCTGAAACTGGCCAGGAGGGTGACAATGACCCTGACCTGGAAAACCCAATCCCTCCTGTGGATGATGATGAGGATGATCAAGATGATGCCCTCTTTGTCCCCCCAGGAAGGATTAAGAGTGTGCCCAGGAAGTCTAGATCTCCTTCTCAGGAGTCTAACCACTCTGGCACCTCTATAGGGAGCTCTGTCTCGTCTCATAGGAGAGAATCCTCTCATGAGAGAAGAAAGAGGCTAGTCCAGTATGAGGAAACTCAGCTGGAACTCAGAAAAAAGCAATTAGCTTTAGATAGAGAATCCCTAGATCTCCTTAGAGAGAGAAGAAAGTTGGGACTAGAGTCCCATGGTGGCAGCCATGTCCCTAGAGATAGGGAAAGGTCCTATGACCATAGGAACCTGAGCAAGATTGTCCCTCCCTACCAGAGTGGGGATGATATCCACAAATGGATAACTGCTTTAGAAAGGGCCTGTAAAGTACAGAAGGTCCCTCAGGAGCAGTGGGCAGCAATCTTGTGGCTCTCCTTTGCTGACAAAGGTAGAGATAAGCTCCTCACTGTTAGAGAGGAGGATGCTGACAATTACAAGGTCTTGAAGAGTGCTCTTATTGATGGGTTTGGCCTAACCACTGAACAGTACAGGTTGAAGTTCAGAGACACCCAAAAGCACAGACTCAAGACTGGGTAGACTATGTGGATTGTTCTGCCAAGGCTCTGGAAGGCTGGTTGATGGGCAGTAAGGTGTGTGACTTCTCAGGATTGTATAATCTGATAATGAGGAGCAGATTCTTAATAACTGTCAAAATCAGCTGTTGCATCAATACCTGGTAGACTCTGATCTGACCTCTCCCCAAGAATTGGGAAAGAAGGCAGACAAATGGGTCAGGACCAGGGTGAAGCAGAAGGTACAGAACCAAGGTGGGGAAACCAAGAAGCAAGATGCTAAGAACTCTGACAAGGGTGGGGAGAAGGGTAAAGATCAAAAGTCTTCCTCAGGCCCCCAAAAATCTTCTTCTGGTGGGGATTCCCAGTCTACCAAGGGTAAAGGCCAAAGAAAACCATGGTGCAAGGTCTGTAAGCAAAAGACCCACTGGACCAGTGATTGCACCAAGTCCAAAGACTCCAGTCCAGCACCCACCAATGCCCCTAAGGCACCTGTTCCCCCTAGTACAGTTGGTGGAAGTGCTCCAGCAAAGGGTTTAGTAGGGTTCACCCTGGGAACTGAGTTGGGCTCTGACTTAGTCAGGGAACTGACTCAGGCTGTGTTAGTCTGTGATGGAGGCATGGATGTGACCTCCACTGTGAGTCCCAGTAATCTGGGCAAGTACAGACAACAGCCTTTAATCAATGGACGTGAGGCTTTGGCATTTAGGGACACAGGGGCAAGTGTCACAATGGTGACACAAGACCTTGTGTTGCCTGGGCAAGTGATGCTTGGTGAGATGTACCAAGTGACCAATGCTAGCAATGTCAGAACAGACCATACTCTGGCAGTTGTTAACTTCTCCTGGGGAGGGGTAACTGGCCTTAAGAAGGTTGTGGTAAGTGCAAACCTACCAGTCGAATGCTTGCTTGGCAATGACTTAGAGACTTCTGCTTGGGCAGAAGTGGAGCTCAGGACCCATGCAGAAATGCTGGGGATCCCTGCAGATGTGTTTGCTGTGACCAGGTCACAAGCCAAAATGTCTAGCACTGAACAGGCCTTGGATTCTGGAAGAATGGACCAAGTGCCTTCCAAGAGGAGGAGTAGTAGGGTTAAGGCAGTGCCTTCCCCTTGGCTCAGGAAGAAGATCAGTCCCTTGAGGGGGATGATCTCAGCCCTGAAGAAGGAACTGTCCCAGAGGAGCTTGAACCTGACCAGGTTGAGTTCTTGGGGACAGGGGGACCTTCTAGGGCAGATCTGAGCCAGGAGCAGCAGAGCTGCCCCTCCCTTGAACCCCTCAGACAGCAAGCTGCTGCTGAGGCTGCTGGGAAAGCTAGTGGTCCCCATACAGTGTATTGGGATGATGGACTCCTGTACTCAGAGAGTAGAGACCCCAAACCTGGTGCTACCAGGAGGTTGGTAATACCTTTGAAGTTCAGGGGCTTCTTATTGACCCTAGCCCATGATATTCCTTTAGCAGGACACCTGGGCCAGAACAAGACTTGGGACAGAATTGTCCCTCACTTTCACTGGCCCCACATGTCTGAAGACAGTAAGGAGTTTTGTCGCTCCTGTGTAACCTGCCAAGCCAGTGGCAAAGCAGGTGGCACTACAAAGGCCCCCTGATACCACTACCTGTGGTGGGGGTGCCCTTTGAGAGGGTAGGGATTGACATTGTTGGTCCCATGGATCCCCAAACAGCCTCTGGGCACAGGTTTATCCTGGTGGTAGTGGATCATGCCACCAGGTACCCAGAAGCTATTCCCCTCAGGACCACTACAGCACCTGTGGTGGCAAGGGCCCTCCTGGGAATCTTCTCAAGAGTGGGCTTTCCTAAGGAGGTAGTATCAGACAGGGGTGCTAACTTCATGTCTGGGTACTTGAAAGCAATGTGGAAGGAGTGTGGAGTGACTTATAAGTTCACCACACCCTATCACCCACAATGCAATGGTTTAGTTGAGAGATTCAACAAAACCTTGAAGGGCATGATTAAAGGGCTCCCAGAAAAGCTTAGGCGTAGATGGGACATACTCTTGCCCTGCCTTTTATTCGCATATAGGGAGGTGCCTCAGAAGGGGTGGGTTACAGCCCTTTTGAACTTCTGTTTGGCCACCCTGTGAGGGGTCCACTGTGCTTGGTGAAGGAAGGATGGGAGTTACCTCTCAAGCCCCCAAAGCAAGATATAGTGGACTATGTACTTGGTCTCCGCTCCAGGATGGCTGAGTACATGAAAAAGGCAACCAAAAACCTTGAGGCTAGCCAGGAACTTCAGAAGGCCTGGCATGACCAAAAGGCTGTTCTGACTGTTTACCAGCCAGGACAGAAGGTGTGGGTGTTGGAGCCAGTGGCCCCAGCAGCTCTCCAAGACAAATGGAGTGGACCCCACACTATTGTTGAGCAGAAGGTTGAGGTCACTTATTTAGTAGACCTAGGAACACCCAGGAGTCCCCACAGGGTTCTCCATGTCAACAGGTTAAAACCATATGTGGACAGGGCAGACATGGGCTTGCTCATGGCTACTGATGAAGGGCAGGAGGAAGAGAGTGACCCACTCCCTGACCTGCTCTCACAGAACCCTGACGATGGGTCAGTTGATGGTGTAGCCTTGGCAGGCAGCCTCACTACCCAGCAACAAACTGATTGCAGGCAAGTCCTCAATCAGTTTCGACATATGTTTTCACTGACACCCAGTCAGACCACCTGGTGCACTCATGAAGTGGACACTGGGGACAGTCTGCCTATTAAAAACAAGATTTATAGGCAACCTGACCATGTCAGGGACTGTATCAGGACTGAAGTCCAGAAAATGTTGGAATTGGGAGTAATTGAGCCCTCAGATAGGCCTTGGGCTAGTCCAGTAGTCCTAGTACCGAAACCTCACACCAGTGGTGGAAAAAGAGAGATGAGGTTTTGTGTAGACTACAGGGGTCTCAATGCAGTCACTAGGACTGATGCCCATCCAATACCCAGGGCAGATGAGCTCATAGATACTTTGGCCTCTGCCAAATATCTCAGCACATTTGACCTAACAGCTGGCTACTGGCAGATCAGACTAGCTGATACTGCAAAGCCCAAGACAGCATTCTCAACCCCTAGTGGGCATTATCAATTTGTGGTAATGCCCTTTGGTCTGAAGAATGCACCTGCCACTTTCCAGAGGTTGGTGAACACAGTTCTCACAGGACTGGAAGCCTATAGTGCAGCTTATCTAGATGATATTGCTGTCTTTAGCTCCACCTGGGAGGATCACCTGGTCCACCTCAGGAATGTTTTACAGGCACTGCAAAAGGCAGGCCTGACTATCAGGGCCACTAAGTGCCAGATAGGGCAGAGTCAGGTTGTGTACCTGGGCCACCTTGTGGGTGGAGGCCAGGTTCAACCTTTGCAGAGCAAGATCCAGACCATCATGGACTGGACTGCTCCCACTACCCAGACTCAGGTGAGAGCCTTCTTAGGCCTGACTGGGTACTATAGGAGATTTGTCAAGGGGTATGGATCAATAGTGACACCCTTGAATGACTTAACTTCTAAGAAAATGCCCAAAAAGGTTCAGTGGACAGTTAGCTGTCAAAAGGCATTTGATGACCTCAAGCAGGCCATGTGCACTGCTCCAATTCTGCAGAGTCCTGATTACTCCAAGAAGTTCATTGTTCAAACTGATGCATCTGAATTGGGGGTAGGGGCTGTACTGTCACAATTGAATGAAGAAGGTCAGGATCAGCCATTAGCTTTTATTAGCAGAAGGCTGACCCCTAGAGAGAAACGTTGGTCAGCCATAGAGAGGGAGGCCTTTGCTGTGGTCTGGGCTCTGAAGAAGTTGAGGCCATACTTGTTTGGTACACACTTCCTGGTTCAGACAGACCATAAGCCCCTCTTATGGCTAAAACAAATGAAGGGTGAAAACCCCAAACTGCTTAGGTGGTCCATTTCCCTACAGGGGATGGACTTTACAGTGGAACATAGGCCTGGGAGTAACCATGCGAATGCAGATGGACTCTCTAGGTATTTCCACTTAGAACATGAAGACTTAACTGGGCAAGGTTAGTTTAATGTCCCTACGTTTGGGGGGTTGTGTAGGAGAGTAGGATCTGCTTCACATGGGTACCCCCACTTTTTGCTGATGCTTCACTGTTTTTCGACATTAGTCTGGCTGGGGCCCTGCTAATCAGAACCCCAGCCTAGCTGCTTCCTCTCTAAAATGGTTTCCATGTGCCTTAGGCACATCTCTGATTGGAATCTGGAGTGCCCTTATAAGTCCCTAGTATATGGTATACTATGTACCAAGGGCATAGGTACCTCAGAGGCCTGCCAGGGGCTGCAGCATGTATTATGCCACCCCTGGAAGGCCATCCAAACTGACACCACAGGTCTGCTACTGCAGCCTGGGTAAGGTGGTGCATGCACCCCTTACTGTGATATAGTTTACCTATATCACGAAATACATACACACATATAAACCTATAAGTCACTCCTAAGGCAGGCCTTATCAATCCTAAAGGCAGAGTGCATGGTTCCTATGTGAGAGGGTGCCCCTGCATGAGCAGGGCCCCTCTGCAGCGTTCGGAGACCATCTCTGATGCTGTTTGTAGTGCAGCCTGACCATATACTCTTAAGCGCATTATATCCTCGCGGTAAAATGCTAACTTTGGAATGGCTGCACCTAAACATGTCGAGTTTGGTGTCAAACATCTTGGAATACTACCCCCCGCCAATCCTGGCGGCGGGGGTAGCATTCCACCCTTCTAGAGGGAAAGACATGTTAACTCTGACGAGTCCGGTAACTTCTTTCCAGAGCCCTGGCATCACAAAATGGATGCTGCTGCCACAGACACGAGTCTGGCCTCCTGCTGCTGGACGAAACTCCGGCAGGGGAGGCCTGGACAATAGGTTTCCTGTCCCAGGGAGGTGTGACCACCTCCCCAGACAGGATAATGTGTATTGGGGCTGGGCGGGAGCACTTTCGGGTGCTTTGAAGTCCTGCACTGGGGGCACATTTGGTGTCCCTGTGCATACCCCAGTTCAAACCGGATCAGGGGCTTGCAGCCCCTGCTTTGGCGCGAACTGGACAAAGGGAAAGGGGTGTAGCCACCCTCTGCCCTGACCCACCCATAGGTGGGGCCACAGAGTAGTCCAACCCCTATTTTTAGAATAAAGGTAGGAACCCAGTCCTTGGGACTTTAGATTATACCTGGACGAAACTCTGAAACTGAATCCTGGACCTTCGATGCTCTACGACAAGATTAGAGGACTGAAGAATCTCCCTTGGGGTCAAGGAGTGACTCCCCTGCTTGGCAGGCACCAAAGAAGCATCTGTCCGGTTCGCATTTCTGAAGCTCCCGTCGGACGCCGAAGTCATCGCATCACCAGAGGTAGATTCTCAGACTTCCCCGAGGCTACCCTGAGTCCCCAGCAAAGCTGAGGCCCGTGGCTATCGTGGGTGACTTGAGACCGTGACCCCTGGACACCGAGCACATTTGCAAGTGCACCATCTTCTGGGTCTCCCAAGAAGTCGTGCTTTGGGCTCCGAGTAGCCCTAGCCTCCAGCACCATCTGCACCGAAGATCACTGGCCCCCACTCCACGAGTGTCCTGTAAGCCAGCTCCACGTGCGGCGTCACGAGGCTCCTTTGCGGTCGCTAGCCCGTTGGCTAGTAGCCCTTAACGAAGGCCAATCCTTTTCTTTCTTGGTATCCTGGTTGCTCCAGGCCTGCCCTCACTTACCTTCGCTGGGTGAGTTCCACAGACCTTGCTGGTCTGCACCATCGACGATCTACATCTTACTCAAGACTTGCCGTTGCCAAGGCTTGTTGGGTCCAATCTGGTCGCCGACACCTCAGCACTCGACAAACATCGTGTACCAGCCCGAATCCTGCTCCTGGTCGCCGACAACGTCTCCCGAACCTCGTGGCTGAAGAGTCAAGACGACCGTCAACGCACCTGAAGCACTCGACATCGGTGGGCATCTGTCCATCGCCTTCCTGGTCACTGGCTAGTGACCCAGACTCTGTCCCCTCTGCTTTCAGGTTCACCAGAACTCCGATCCACTCTTGGATCCACCCGGACACTTTTCTCTTGGCCACCAGCAGCACTTTGCAGCAGATCGCCATTCGAATCGACGACGAAACCCGACCCCGAAAGGCACCTATGCACCCGGCTTCCCTGGGTGAGGTAACACGAGTACTCCGGTGCTCCCGTGGGTAGAGACTCTTCAAAGTCCTAGATCTCAAAGGGTTTTGTCCTAGTCCTCTTTTAAGTGTCCCTTTTCTATACTTTCCCGATCCCGACTTTCTCCATAGAAGTTAACGGCGTATCGCGGTTGTGTATTTACACTGCACTCGTCTCCCGTGGGTCCCCTTTGTCACTACCTTGGGTGGTTCCTTGTGGTCCAAGCACTTCTAGAGGCTCTAGGCCTAGTGTCTAGTTCAGTCGTGGTTCGCATACCACTTTATTGGTATATGGTTTGGTACGCCCCTAGGGCCCAAACGTGTATTTGTGCTATTACTGTGATTTGATAACCTATAACTTATGTACTTCGAACTCTAGCCTCATAAAGAGACTAGAGGGGTGTGTTTAGTAATAAATACATATATTTTGAATATATACCTGGTGTGGTGCTCTTTCATTTGGTCACTCAAGAGATTATAGACTGGTAAAACAAGCTGCTTTACATTCCTTCAAGACTTAGCCTGAAGGCTGCTCTCCATAGCTACCACTAGGATAGCTTTCAATAAGGTTGTCTTTAACCTATCTCCAATAAGGGGTTGTTTGGACTGGTGCAAGGTGCCCACTATAATTAGTGGACAGCATATACCAGGCCAACTTCTCACAACATCTAACTGTGTCATGACATGTACAAACCTAACAACAAATACAGCAAGGCAGTGGCACAAATAGAACCAACAAACACTCTCAGATATTTTGACACCACTAGAACACCACCTCACAGGGAAGATCACTGAAAGGAAGGAATTCTGTGTATGCTGGTCAAGTCAGTGTAGCCAATAGCATCATGGGAGTTGGAGTCATAGATATTGCTCAGCCTCACAATTGCCCCATCAACACCACCCTGAACCATGCTTACATCACAGGGAGTGGAAAAGGACTCACAAGATGGCTGACACTGGGTACTACTGGGGGGAGTACAAGGCCCTGTAGGCAACTGGGCACCAACAAACAACAGGACCACATGGTCAGCCATCTTGCCATTGCTGTCACACTCACACATACTGAAGTCCACTCAAAAGGAAGGAAGGATGGGCATGCTGGGAAGGGGGGTGGAGGCAATAGCATGATGGGAGTGGTAGTCACAGCTCAACATCCCCTACCCACATGGCCCAGCAAGCTACCACTGAAGCATGCACAACTCACAGGAAGTCAATAGCCACTTCAAAGATGTCTGACACTGGCCTCAGCTGTGGGGAGCACAAGGCCCTGCTGGGAACTGGGCACCAACAAACAACAGGACCACATTGTCAGCCACCTTGCCATTGCTGTCACACTCACACACACTGAAGTCCACTCAAAAGGAAGGAAGGATGGGCATGCTGGGAAGGGGGGTGGAGGCAATAGCATGATGGGAGTGGTAGTCACAGATATTGCTCAGCCTCACAATTGGCCAATCAACACCACCCTGAACCATGCTCACATCACAGGGAGTGGAAAAGGACTCAGAAGATGGCTGACACTGGGTACTGCTGTGGGGAGCACAAGGCCCTGCAGGCAACTGTGCAATAACCAACAGCAGGACACCACTGACTGACATCCTGAAAGACAACTTGCACTCCCTGCAATGGAAGCATTTTCCATGGTGGGATATCTGGCTGGGTGGGAAGGAGGACTCACAGCACTGACCACAGTTACAAGCACCTCCCCTCACACACACCCTCAACATTAACTCCACAGAACCCACCGGGGAGAATGCAATGCCTCACATACCAAATGAAGATCCCACAAAGAACCACCACCCTGGGTAATGCTGTGTGAAGCACAGGGACACTCTTGGGACTTGTAGCCAAACAAACGCAAGGACAACACTGTCAGCCAACCTGTCAGCACAGGCACCCCACCCCACAGGGAAGCAGAGCCAAAAGGAAGGAAGGATGGGCATGCTGGGATGGGGGGATGGAGGCAATAGCATGATGGGAGTGGTAGTCACAGATATTGTTCAGCCTCACAATTGGCCCATCAACACCACCCTGAACCATGCTCACATCACAGGGAGTGGAAAAGGACTCACAAGATGGCTGACACTGGGTACTGCTGTGGGGAGCACAAGACCCTGCAGGCAACTGTGCAACAACCAACAGCAGGACACCACTGACTGACATCCTGAAAGACAACTTCCACTCCCTGCAATGGAAGCACGTTCCATGGTGGGATATCTGGGCTGGGGGGAGAAGGATGCCCGGATGGCAACCAAATACCACCAATGCTGGTCAGGCACACACCTCAACATTCACATTGACATGCCACAGGTTGGCAGGACAATGTGCTACACCAATATCACTCTCTGACTGTCACAATTGAGGAAAATGCAATGTCCAGGCCCGCATCCAGAGGTACAGTCACAACTGTCAGGTGTTTGAACAATTGATGCCTGTAGAAACATACCATACAATCTGTGTCTCTCCCCAAAACAGGTGATGATGGGGACTCAGCAGCAGATGAGGAGGAGTCCGTGTCCCAGGCTCCGGGGGACACAGAGCTCACTGGTGTGGATCAGCCTCTGCACTCCTCAGATGGCGAACAACAAGCTGGACCCTCCGGTGTCAGTCATCATGCAGCACCAGCAGGACCAACATCTGCACCCCCTGCACCCACCACTCCAACAACTGCCAACACACAGGCCACCCCTGCCAACACGGACACATCAAGGACCACAGATGACAACAGCGCAGGGACCCAGGACCAAACTGGAGCTGCTGCCAACGAGCCCACTAACAACACCCAAGTGGGCACACGGTCACCTGTGCGTGGCACCGCAGGCCCTGCATGTGTTGCCAGGGGTGGTGGGAGGGGTGGTAGACACAGGTCGCTATTTGCAGAGGGGTCTGGACTGCATGATGACCCACAACTGGCACGCATTGCAGATGCGTACCAGACCAGCACCGGAGAGGTCACCCAGGTAGTGGGGATCCTCAAGGACATACAACAGCAGCAGGCTGCCCATCATGCCCGCTTGGACTCCCACATGTCCGGTGTCGAGACACACATGTCTCGCATGGAGTCCAAGTGGGACACATTGCAAGAACTCACAGCGGTGCATAGGGACATACTGACATGCCTCCACCAGATCAGCACCAACATGGCCTCACCTCCCTGTGTGCCCACAACATCTGTTGCCACAACATCCGCAACTGCCACAGGGAGGGAGGAGGACTCTGGCGGAGAGTCCCCTGCACCGCGGCAGCCTGCACCTGAGGGTCCCCCCCCAAGAAGAGGGGCCGTCCGAGGAGGCCAAACTGAGAGGCCGATGGCCAGCTACATCCCCCAGGAAGCCAACACCTGTTCTGGAACTTTTCCTCTGTGTGCAAACTGCACGCCCTGTCGATGGCAACCCAACTCGCCCACATGACATGGGGAGCTCTAGTTGTACAAATTCATCAGATGACTGTGGACTATACCCTGGACATTTCATCTACCAGGACTTCCGATTCACATGGGAACTTTGGATTCCTATTTCTATGTACAGCACCCACCATCCTGTGCACCATCCCCACACCTTTTGTAAATAAACTCACCGAAACACCATATCTGCCCCTGTTGTGATTCCAACGTGGTCTCTGTCATGGAGATGGTGATCAGAAAAATGACACTGTGCATGCTAACTGCTACAGCAAGTCCAACACCGTCATGGCAGTCATGGCGACGTGACACATATGAGGGAGACACACCACTAGGGCCACACAACACATACACACCAGGGCCATATGACTCATCCCCTATGCTGATGTTGCCTGGAAATACAATGCAATGCACAGACACCACACATATTCACAGTCTGTGTCAACTACACTACAGGTGCAGTAAGCAAATGTCACTCAGATGTGTGACTACAGACAACGCACACCCCAAACTGAAGAACAGTGCTACATGTTGTTTCCACTACAAATGCAAGCTAATCCCACCTGGTTGTGGCCACAAAGTCAAACAATGCAGAAGATAGAAAGTCCAGGGGTGTGTGGCACATCACCTGTAGGGAACCAACTGCTGCCACCTTGGAAGTTGAATCATGGATTCGGGGGATCCAAGTTGTTCTAACAACTCCGGCAGCACCCTGTGAAGGACAGACATGACACACAGTCAAAAGCACTGAAGAACAGCACAGAACGGCAATACTCATGTCTAATACCTGTCACAAGATAAATACACAAAAGCAAGTTAGCATGTCTACACTGTTGGCAAGTACAGTCCACCTGCAAGGACACATCTCTGCATGCATCCAGTCAAGTTGCACATGGCCACACTCAAACAGCACCAGAGCACCACACACACATATCATGCAAATCAAATTCATTGATAGTACAACACTCTGGATACTCACATTCAGCTGAAGAAGTTGGTGATGAGCTGTGTGCGGACATCACCATCATCATCATCATCACCGGCATAGTGGCCCAGGCCTGGATCCTCCACAGGTGGTGGATTTTGGTCATCGTCATCCAGGATGAGAGGCAACTCCTTCCGCACTGCCAGGTTGTGGAGCATGCAGCAGACGATGACAATCTTGCACACCTTTGCTGGGGCATATGGGAGGGCGCCTCCTGTCTTGTCCAGGCAGCGGAAGCGGCTCTTCAGGAGACCAAAGGTCTGCTCAATCACCCTCCTCGTCTGACCATGTGCCTCATTGTAGCGCATCTGGGCTGGTGTCACAGGGTTCCTGAGGGGTGTCAGCAACCACGGCATGTTGGGGTATCCCGAGTCACCTACAGACAGACAATTGCACATTAGCCAATATTGAAAAGTGTGCGGAAAGCAACATAGCAGAACACACACAATGGTACAAAGTCAGTACACACCGACAAGTCAGGCACGCTGGTTCGGCATCTGTGACATCATCCTCGGGATGCGACTACTCCTCATCACATAGGCATCATGTGCCGAACCGGGGAAACGGGCACACACATGTGTGATGGTCATGTTTGCAAGACATACCACCAGAGCATTGACAGACTGGTAATGTTTCCTGTTCCTGTATGCCTGCTCATGTGCCTGTGGTGGTACCAATGCCACATGTGTCCCATCAATGGAGCCAATGACATGTGGCATCCTCCCCAGGGCATAGAAGTCACTCTTGACGTCAGTGAGTCGGTGACGTGGTGGGAAATAGATGTACTGGTTAAGGCATCTCAACATTGCCACCAAAACATCGCGTAGCACACGGCTGAACATAGTCTGTGACATACCACCAGTAGATGCCACAGTGTGTTGAAAGGTACCGGTGGCAAAGAAGTGTAGGGCTGCCATCACCTTCACCTTGGGGGTCAGCGCTGTAGGATACGGCCGGCCAGGCTGCAAATGTGGGTCCAACCGCACTGCCAAATCCTCAATCAGCTGCCTGGTGAAGCGGTACCGTCGGATGCTGTCACGTTCCACCATCGTTGCCAGGTCTGGGAATGGTCTATGGACAGCAGGAGCCCTGCAGTGCAGAGGTGAAGAAAGCAAGATTGTCAGTCACCCCACATATGTGCCATTCACCATACTGTAGTTCCCATGATACATCATTAGCAAACACTAGTACTTGATGTGTGTCTCGTTCTGTTTGGACATATATGGCACCTACATGGACATCATGTAACATCTCTGTTCAACATGTGTGGACAACAGGTCCCAGGGTGTGCTATGTCAAACCATTTGGCTGTGTCACTGTACCCATTTACTGCTCTCACATTCCACACACATACCACAGTGACGTGTGTACAGATGCGCCACAGGCATCACAACTCATTGACAGGTAGATTCCCAGTGATACTGTCTTGCCACATGGACACTGGCATGACATGGCGTATCATGTACACGTCAGAAAAACAAAGATGACTCCCACAGGTAGTGGCCCCTGTAGCCTCTGCAGAACATACATGGACGTCTGTGAGACACACACACAACATCTAAGTCCATGCACAAACAACGTGGATGTGGATACTGTCTCCCATTGTGCACATGGAGTCAGACATGTGAAACACAACATGCACACAGACTGCGGAGGGACATGACTATTGTGGCAATGGGCCACCCTGTGACGTACATGCTTTCCCACATGAGCCTTGGGGTATGTGACATGTCATACACATACACAACCTGGAAATGTGACCATGCATCATGCTCCAAAAAGAACAGTTGCACATCCCAGTGGTCATGTGCACAACACACAAAGGACCCTGTCCCCATGAACATGTGCACAGCCTGGGTGTGTCTGCCCCCAAGTGCCACCCCAAAAACAACATGTACACCCCCATACACAGATAAGGTCATGCTGCCACACATGCCTTAGATGCAGTGTGGACTGGGTGTGGTGTAGTAGGTGTGCCCCTGAATCCCTGGAAAGTATATGTGGCTGGCATAGGTTCACCAGTGACCAGCATGGTGACATATGCGTGTGACCTGTACAGGGACGCGTTGTACAGCAATGGTCCGATCGGTGTGCCCGCTTGGACCATTGCATTACATGTGAGCGGGTACGCGTTGTACAGCAATGGTCCGATCGGTGTGCCCGCTCGGACCATTGCATTGCATGTGGGCGGGTACGCGTTGTATCGCGGGTACGCGTTGTACAGCAATGGTCCGATAGGTGTGCCCGCTCGGACCATTGCATTGCATGTGGGTGGGTATGCGTTGTACAACAATGGTCCAATCGGTGTGCCCGCTCGGACCATTGCATTGCATGTGGGCGGGTAAGCGTTGTACAGCAATGGTCCGATCGGTGCGCACGCATTGGCTGGGGCCTGGCATGGCAACAGATGCGTTTTTGAATATTCAACGAGTCTGATGCACTGAATTCAGTTGGCCAGCCACAACAATGTTGCAAATTCATGGGTGTCATGAAGTTGAATTTTTGAAGGATGCGGTGGGCGTGTATTGGAGCTGCTATTCCATGGATTGGTCAGATTCAGAAGATGCAAACAACTTGGACCTATCACTTTGGACACATGGCACAGTATCTGCCTCTGCAGCACACATATAATGCTGGCTGTTCCCCTGAGGGCTCACTTGCCTGCACTACATGCTCCAGGACGACATCTGCCACTACACTGCTGCTGTCTCTGCATCCTCTGGCTACTGCAATGGCACATACTGTGGAGAGAGCCCCAGCCTTCACCCATGAGGAGAACCAGGCCCTGCTGGACAACCTCCTTCCACAGTACAGCAAGCTGTATGGGACACCAGGGGAGCAGGTGAGTGTGCTGTCCACTGCCTTACTAATTGTGCATGTTGTCTGACTAGCAGGATTTACAGTGTGCACACCACTGGCTAGCATGCTCACTGAGTAGTTCGCACCCCCCAAAGTGTGTAGTCACTTGCACTGAACAGGTACAGTGGAGTAACAGTGCATTCAAATAAGGTTCACTTCCCATGCAATGATACCATGTAGTAACTGCTGGCAAACTGTCCATAGCCCTCGTTGCACTGCCTGTGTACATCATATGCCCCTGTGATTGAGACATGTCTTTCCAACTGTGTGATGCACGGATATGTTGCATGTGTAGTAATGGCCTTATCACTTTGTCATCCTCACAGGTTGATGCACATCGGAAGCAGGACATCTGGCTGGACATCGTCCGGGCAGTCCGATCCGTGGGGGTCTACAAGCGCCGGATCCGCAACGCCCAGAAGAGGTGGCAGGACCTTCGTGGCTGGACCCGGAGGATCGCAAGGGTCCAGCTGAAGCTGTCGCCTCCTCGCAGGAGGGGCGGACACCGGACCCTGACCCCCACATGCTCCAGATCCTGCCGGTGGTGTTCCCGGAGCTGGATGGGCAGCTGAAGGCCAGACAGCAGCAAGGAGGGGGTGAGTCAAAGACTGCACTGTGAACTCTGTCTAACATGCTATGTGCCCTCCTCTGGCCTGGTTAAACTTCCCCAGTACATCAGTCTTGTTGTCCAGTACCCATGTCCCTCTATTGTGACATGGCCACTACCCATCTGATGCGCCGGTGTGCTCCTTACGCTCAGGATAATTGTGTCACTCGGGTACAGGGTCCTAGCATTTTGCTATGCTCAAGGTGGTGACAGCTTTTGTTCCCGTGATATTGTGTTTGCCTTCATGGGTGGGTCAGTTGCTCACACAATGCCTGAATTGTGCAATGTAGTCTGGGTGTAACTTTGATATGTGATCCACTTGCACATCTAATTCCCTGGGGTATTTGCCACACCCCCATTCTGCGGGTGGGTACAATGTTTGGGCCTCAGGAGTATGTATGTCAAGTGTGTCACACATGCTTAGCCACCTGCCTACTGACCAGGGCTCATCCCTCTTGCAGGTGGAGCCGGACAGTCATGCCTACTACAGGGCATACAATACACTCTGTACTCCCACTCCCGTGTATCAGCTGACATGCTGTGCTCAGTGAAATGTTGCCTCAGGTGTCTGCCTCTGTGTCATTGTGCTGTGACTACATTGTCGTGACTCCTGTGATGTCTTTTGGTTAGGGGTCAGCATGCCATCTGCTATTGGACCATGTGAGACAAGACTTCTGTGACTTATAGGTGTTTGATCACTTGACTGTGCAGATAGGTGTATGCGACTGTGACTTTCAGGCAGCTGTTCATCATTCACAGCACACTGTGAGGTGCTCTGGTTCAGGGAGTAGTGTTTCATGTCTCCCATTTGTACAAATACGGGTTCAGATGAAGTGGTTAGTGGGGGATGGACATGTGCACTTGTCAGTTACATTACTTGCCTTCCCCATGTCCTAGGATAGTGACACAGTGCAGACTGTTGTTAGCTGGCTAACATGGCCATGTGACTGGAGACAGTGATGTATGACTTTGCAGGCATGCCTGTGTCATGGCATTAAACTTCCTAAGGGTGATCCTGCAGGGGGGTGACATGTGCAACAAGCACCCCATTGTGGCATTGACTATCCGGACATGGGTGCTTCATAGGGTCTGGTGCTGGTATGCATCCAATGCATTTCTATTTAGACTCAGGCCGTCCATTTATCCAGACACCTGCACTGACTCAGTGGCAAGAGATGTGAGTTGGGCATGTTCACATACTTCACCGTGTTCTCAGCAATGTCCAACCACTGTGTAGGTGGTGCGTGTGTCCCCACTGGGGTATTGCCATCAGACAGGCACCAGACAGATGGGTGCAAGGGCAGGGGGGGTGTCTATTCCATGGTTGACCATCAGACTGACAATTGGCTTCTCCTAATCTGTGTGATGACTTTTGGCAATGTTCAACTAAAGATGCCAGGGCTTGCTCTGTGATGTGCTGTACTTACTGTGGTGTGTGCGGTCAGTGCAGGTGACTGATGTTTGTCTGTTTCCCTTATTGTTTGCAGATACATCCACGGCCACAGGAGGGGACAGCTCCACGGACCAGGAGGAGCAGAGAAGCCAGACTGGGTCAGCGTCCGACGATTGGTCAGAGGGACCCAGTGGCACGGAGGGCGAGGGGAGCCACACCGAGGAGTCCTCAGCACCATCCACCTCAGCTGAGGACCACAGCAGCTCGGAGGATGACTCCCTTGTGGAGGCGGGTGTCAGCAGCCACCACACCCCAGCTAGTCTGTCTGGCCCCGCCACCACCACCACCGCCCTCCCATTGGCTCCCATTCCTGAGGTCCATGGAGGCTCCCGTGCTCGGGAGCATGTCTCCTTTGTGCCAGGCACCGCACCCCCTGCCCCTGTGTCCCCTGCTGCCCTGAGTGAGGAGTCTGTGTACCTCCTTCGGCAGCTCCATGTAGGGCAGACAGCAATGCTGACTGTCCTCCATGCACACACCACTCTGTTGACACAGCTGGTGTCGTTCATGGTGGGCATCTCAACGGGTATGTCTGCCCTACAGAGGAGCAATAGGTCCATGGACTCCTCCCTGACGGCAGCAGTGTCCCTCCTCCAACAGCCCCTCACCCCTCCCACCTCTGCCCCATCCACACTTCCTACCACCCTACCTGTCCAAAGCACATGCACACCTGCACATTCACCCAAGCACACCGACACGAGCAGCAAAGACACACCCAATAGAAAGGCAAGCCGTGCACACAAGCATCCTCAGGGGACTGATACCACAGACACAGGGGATGGGGAAGACACACACACACGCATCCACATTCACTCCGCAGTCCTCCACATCCTCTCCCTCCAAGACCCCTTGCCTTGCCTCGCCTGCTACCCCAACGACACAGAAGATCTTCCTGTGTGACCTCGGCCTCTTCCCTCCAATCCTGCTGATCCAGCATACCGGGGGAAGAGGAAGTCCACTCACACAGAGGGGAGTGCCCCTCGCCCCAGGACACCCTCCCGCAGGTGCAGGCAGAGTGAGGCCCCCACCCGCAAGTCCCCCCGGTCCCGGAAGAGCAAGACCCCGCCACCGCCCTGCAAGTCAACCACCCAGTCCCTCACCTCCATCCCCCAGGCCACCACTCCACAGGTTCCACCACCACACCCTGCCCCAGGTTCCCCCACACACCGATACCACATCCCCAGACTGCTTAGGCCCTCCCCCTGCCACTTGCTCTTCCACCCCCAACCCAGACGCTCTGCCTGTTAGTGGCACTGGTGTGGGGACCGGGTCCCCCCCTCTGTCCTGCCCACCTCATCTGCCCTCCCTTCCACTCCCTTGGAGTTATGCACTGCAGAGGAGTCCACAACCACCCCGTCTGACTCAGGCACTGCAGTGGGGACCCAGTCCACTTCATCAGACCAGCCCACTGCAGTGGTTGCACCACCCACAGCAACTGACTTGTGTAGCACGGTGGTGCTGGCCCCCGCTGAGTCAGACACCTCCACTGCAGTTGCCGGTGACACTCCTGCACCCACCACCCCTTCACTGCCTCACTCTGCCATCCCCTGATCCTGTCCCTGTGGTGCCTGGCCTGCCCCTTGTATGCCCCTCCAAGGGGATGTCCCCTGTCCCTACCAGTGCAGGCAAGCAATGGATGAGCATTTCAGACTTATCACCCTGTTGGGACTGTGTTTTTGGACTGGCCATTGGCCTTAGTTTCTTTTGGACTTCGGACTTTTCTCTAACATTTGCTGAATAAAGCCTCCTTTTGTTTAATTTTGGTTTTTCTTTTGATGTACATGATGTACATGAGTAGCATCCTGCATTTGCAGTAGTTATAGGCATCACATCAGGAAAATGAAGTGTTGCTGTGATGGACTCCATGTCGTCCATGGGATATGTGTCCTGTTGTTGTGTGGATCTATGGCATCCTTTGCTGCAGTCTGAGGGTGTGATGTTCATCATTTGACACAGGGATGTACGTTTAGCATTCGTAAATGAACATATTTGTCTTACACTGTTGCACATCTGGTGGGCTTAGCTCTGTTCAATGTTCCAATTTCCGTGACTGTGTGCCCATCTCCACTGGACATGCAGTTTTGCACATCAATGTTGAAGGACTCATCTGTGTATACAGTACAACATGTTTGCCAGGTGTTTTGGGTGTATGCAGATGACTGACGTGACACTCCCGTACCCAGGCTGATGTGAGCAGAGGCTTCTGTGTGTTGTAGTTGTTGACTCACTGACGGAGTGTCCTGCTGACATGTTTGAGTCGTGCACAGACAAGGTTTGGCACAGCAGACCTTCCGCAGGAGTGTAGTGCCCTCATGGCAGTGTGTATTCTGGTGACATTGCGTGTGCCCGTGCTGTGTGTTGTGTGAGCATGTCTGTGCATGTTCCCTTCCCTTTTCATACACAGGCAGTGTCCCTAGGGATGTTCCTGTTTGTGATGCTTGCAGAGTTGGTATGTGTTCATCCAGCATCTTGGACCTGGTTTCTCCGTGATGTGGGTGCTTGGCAAACTTATGTTCATGAGGTTCTCATCCCAGATTGTCTTTGTTGTCAGTGCTGGGGATGTGGGCAAACGCTGATGGGACACATTCAGCATTCCCCTTGGCACTTGTTGTTTACACAAGTAATGTGATTTAGAGTTTGTGGTAGCTTTCAGTGATTGTGACACGTTGTGTGTGTGACTGCTGCCACTCCTCAGGGTCAGAGCTGCAATGTTGGAAGTTGTGTATGTGTGTTCTTTGTGTGTCACCTTGGCTTCTTCGTTGGTGTGTGACTATGGCCAGGATCCCATTGTTTGTTGTGGATTTCACGTCATGCGCATGTACGGCGTACTGTGCTGTGTGTCAGACATAGACGAGTCATGTTGAGTGGGCATGTGTGATGGGTTTCAGCACCTTAGTTCCCCCCACCACCCCTGGGATTTTCATGGGTGCATGTGCAATGTCACCAGTCCATGTGAGCTTCACTGCTGCACATTGGTGGAGATCAGGGTGTGTGGTGTTGAGTGTGCAAATGTGAGTTGTTGCATGGCTAGACCCCTACCTCCATATTGTCCTTGGCTGGCAGGCCATGCTGATTGATTGGAGCTTGTGTAGGTGTGATGGTAGTTTGTAGCTCAGGACACATGGCTGTGGTTCAGAGTGTGAACGACATCTAGCTTTGTCATCACAGTGGGATTGTCATGCAGGCTAGTGTCAGCACAATGTGGGGTCCCTGGGGGTAGTGCTGTGGTGGGTCTGTCTCTTGCTGTGTTAGTTGCTGTTCCTACAAGCTTGTGTGACATGTGTAATTTGGGCTCCCTCTCATCTAACGATGCCAGATTGCCCACATAGGGGAATCCAATCCATGAGTTACTTGTGTGTGGCACTGTATACACATCTGTGTAATTGTGATTCAGGCCTCCTCATGTGTTGTGTGGTTGCCTGGGGACACTGGCACACACCCCCATCACCTGTTGATTTTGATATGCAGTGTCAGTCTGCCTGTTTGTGTTAGTGCATTTGCATCGCTGCATTGGCATTTCTGTAGTGTGCCATTGGCTGTATGTAGTTTGCTTGTTTTCCCCTGCTCTCCTTGGGACTCCTAGGTCATCAGTCAGCACACTGACCATGGTTTGTATCTCCCATTGCTGCCATGGTATAGTATTTGTTCACCTGACATCGACAGTCTCCACAGGATATCAACATTTGTGTGTCCATTGGTGCAGATATGTGGGTCAGCATCATGATGGTCACTTCTGTCATTGTGTTATTGGCTGAATGTTGACAATGTGGTCCCCCATGTGTGATGTTTGTATGCACATGGCCAAAACAATGTTTCTGTGACACTGCACTGTTAGCCTCGCCCAATCTATGTTGCAATGGGACACAAGCATTACTATGCCACAGATGTTTTAGTTGTTGTGTGACCAGGATTCATCCATACAGTTTGTCTTTGGCAGCTTTTAACATGCCGACACTTACCTTATGATCACCGTGGTGATGGGGCTTTAGGCCCCATTGCCACACTGATCAAAAGGTACATCAGCCATGGGGCCCACACTTACCTTTTGGTGACTGTGGTGATGGGGCTTTAGGCCCCATTGCCACACTGATCAAAAGGTACATCAGCCATGGGGCCCACACTTACCTTTTGGTGACTGTGGTGATGGGGCTTTAAGCCCCATTGCCACACTGATCAAAAGGTACATCAGCCATGGAGCCCACACTTACCTTTTGGTGACTGTGGTGATGGGGCTTTAAGCCCCATTGCCACACTGATCAAAAGGTACATCAGCCATGGAGCCCACACTTACCTTTTGGTGACTGTGGTGATGGGCCTTTAGGCCCCATTGCCACAGTGGCCATGGTCGGCTTGTATTGTGGAGGCCACACACATTTATGTGTGACTCATGTGATAGTGGGTCACATTGTATGTTCATTGTCATGTTCAGTGTTGTAGGCATTTGACATAGACTACACACGCTTGTCATGGTGTTTGGGTGGATGTAATTTTCTGTTATTCCTTATGTGGGTGTATGCTGGTTGTGTCATGCATTACCCGTCCTATGAGTAGGGGTGGTGGTGGTAGTGATAGGCATCCAGGCCCCCCTGAGTAGGGGTGGTGTAGTGGCAGGCATCCAGCCCCCCATGAGTGGGGATGGTAGTAGTGATAGGCATCCGGGCCCCCCTGAGTAGGGGTGGTGGTAGTGGCAGGCATCCAGCCCCCCCTGAGTAGGGGTGGTGGGAGTGATAGGCATCCATCCCCCCATGAGTGGGGATGGTAGTAGTGATAGGCATCCAGGCCCCCCTGAGTAGGGGTGGTGGTAGTGATAGGCATCCAGGCCCCCATGAGTGGGGATGGTAGTAGTGATAGGCATCCAGCCCCCCCTGAGTAGGGGTGGTGGTAGTGGCAGGCATCCAACCCCCCCGAAGTAGGGGTGTTGGTAGTGATAGGCAACCAGGCCCCCCTGAGTAGGGGTGGTGGTAGTGATAGGCATCCAGCCCCCCATGAGTGGGGATGGTAGTAGTGATAGGCATCCATCCCCCCATGAGTGGGGATGGTAGTGGTTATAGGCATCCAGGGCCCCCCTGAGTAGGGGTGGTGGTAGTGGCAGGCATCCAGCCCCCCATGAGTGGGGATGGTAGTAGTGATAGGCATCCAGGCCCCCCTGAGTAGGGGTGGTGGTAGTGATAGGCATCCAGCCCCCCCTGAGTAGGGGTGGTTGTAGTGGCAGGCATCCAGCCCCCCATGAGTGGGGATGGTAGTAGTGATAGGCATCCAGGCCCCCCTGAGTAGGGGTGGTGGTAGTGGCAGGCATCCAGCCCCCCATGAGTGGGGATGGTAGTAGTGATAGGCATCCAGGCCCCCTGAATAGGGGTGGTGGTAGTGATAGGCATCCAGGCCCCCTGAGTAGGGGTGGTGGTAGTGATAGGCATCCAGCCCCCATGAGTGGGGATTGTAGTAGTGATAGGCATCCATCCCCCCATGAGTGGGGATGGTAGTAGTGATAGGCATCCAGGCCCCCTGAGTAGGGGTGGTGGTAGTGGCAGGCATCCAGCCCCCCTGAGTAGGGGTGGTGGTAGTGATAGACATCCAGGCCCCCTTGAGTAGGGGTGGTGGTAGTGATAGGCATCCAGCCCCCCATGAGTGGGGATGGTAGTAGTGATAGGCATCCATCCCCCCATGAGTGGGGATGGTAGTAGTGATAGGCATCCAGGCCCCCCTGAGTAGGGGTGGTGGTAGTGGCAGGCATACAGCCCCCCCTGAGTAGGGGTGGTGGTAGTGATAGGCATCCAGGCCCCCCTGAGTAGGGGTGGTGGTAGTGATAGGCATCCAGCCCCCCATGAGTGGGGATGGTAGTAGTGATAGGCATCCAGGCCCCCCTGAGTAGGGGTGGTGGTAGTGGCAGGTATCCAGCCCCCCATGAGTGGGCATGGTAGTAGTGATAGGCATCCAGGCCCCCCTGAGTAGGGGTGGTGGTAGTGGCAGGCATCCAGCCCTCCCTGAGTAGGGGTGGTGGTAGTGATAGGCATCCATCCCCCCATGAGTGGGGATGGTAGTAGTGATAGGCATCCAGCACCCCCTGAGTAGGGGTGGTGGTAGTGATAGGCATCCAGGCCCCCATGAGTGGGGATGGTAGTAGTGATAGGCATCCAGCCCCCCCTGAGTAGGGGTGGTGGTGGTGGCAGGCATCCAGGCACCTATGGGTGTGTATGGCATTGGTGATGCCCATCCCACCCCTATGATTGTGCAGTTGTTAGTGTACGTCATTTGTGCATCCCTATGTGTGTGTGACATATTTTAGGTACGTGTAGTTAGTTTGTATTGTTGGTGTTTGACTTACCGTTACTTTAGGACTCCTAAATGCCTTCTGTGAATACCGAAAGTCTTAAAGTTAGGATTTTTCTCAGTTTAGGAGTAGTAAAGTTAGGACTCCTAACTTTAGGACTCCTAAATGCCCTCTGTGAATACCGAAAGTCTTAAAGTTAAGATTTTCTCAGTTTAGGAGTAGTAAAGTAACTTTACTACTCCTAAACTGAGAAAAATCCTAACTTTAAGACTTTTCGGTATTCACAGAAGGCATTTAGGAGTCCTAAAGTTAGGACTACTAACTTCTGTGAATACCGAAATGAGTAAGTTCATTCTGCGAATTCCAAAATGAGTAAGTGTATTCTGTGAATACCAAAAAGTACTAACTTTACGTTTTTGACATAAGTTAGTTCTGTGAATCAGGCCCACGGTTTTTAAAAGTCGGCTGCTACTTATTCCTCATCAAGCTTTCACTAATCACAGTCTCTGTAATTTTTTTAGAGATTTACAGGTACTTACTGTGTTTAGCTGTTGGACTCTTTGTTGATTTGTATAGGCTGCTGGTTTTTTGGTTGGTCAAATCGAGGATATGAAGGTTATTTTAGGTTTAGATTTCTGAAAATAGAAAAGAAATGGTACAATAAGTGATTTTTCTTTTTCACAGCTAATCTGTTTTGATTTCCTGGGTGAGTTGCTTTATTGTTTTTGATCTTAGTCACTTTCCAACATCTTTTAAAGAAAAATAGTTTTTTTTTCGATGGTTCTAAGACTTGCTATCTAGACACTGGATTGAAAAATGTTTTCTGGTTTGGTTTGTTCAGGGCAAGCATGCTTTTACAACGTATTTAAGGGAAGATGGGGGGGTGTGGGGGGTCTCCCACCATGTTAGACCTGTCAGCCCTAGGGTGGTCTTGCCCTGTTTTTTTTCCCTTTTGCGCCTCATTTTTGCCACCGTATTTTTACTGGACCTAGGTCTCCGGGCGCCTTACCACTGCTAACCAGTGCTGAGGTGCAGGTGCTCTCTCACTCAAGATGGCTGCCACAGGCCCCTGCTCCTGCAGAGGGGCCTTGCACACATACACACTAGTAGCCAGGGTCAGGCTGGGACATAGGGATACAGTATCCATCCCGTCCCCGCCTCTGGGCCACATAGCCAGACATGTGGAAGGTTCCAGAACCTTCCGGGCTATGGGAGGAGTTATGTTTTGCCGCCTTTAGGAGGGTCACCTGACATAGGGGTATAAGAGGCTTGGAGGGAAATCTTTTAGTCAGTTGGGGCACCACTGATCCTGGGAGAACCTCTGCCGGAGTACAGGCTGTAGGGCCTAGGGGGGAGACCTACACTACTGCTGCTGACAAGGCTTAGACACTGCTGTAGTAAGCTAGCTGAGGAACGCCCACCACCCACTGACCTTGCCCAGGGTGAGGGGACCCAGGGAACCACCTTCAGCGTGCTGGGAAGTAACATCCAGCACTCCCAGAACCACCAACTCATTCCCCCCCCCTCATAAGAAGAAACTCCTGACAAGAAACTCATAAGAAGAAACTCCTGACAAGAAACTCATAAGAAGCAACCAATCAAGAACAGCCACAAGAAACCTTAATTGGGGAGGCCTGACCGACCCGCAAGGCCTGAAACCTGAACTGCCAAACTGGGGATCACGAGGTAAAGCGCCGTGCCCTGAAGCGCTAGACCTTCACCCCCTATCTACTCCTGCCTGCTGCTGGGTTGCCCCCCAAGAACCTTTCCAGTCAGCCCTGCCCACAGGCTGCTGGTGCGCCCCGTGCTATATCTCCACGAGGGAGAAACTGTCACCCCAGTCACTGACCTCGTGACTGAATTGCCGCCGCGGCCGCCGCCGCGTGAGGAGAAGTGCTGAGGTGAGGGAGACCCCCCCCTCGAGTGCCTGTGGTGAGGCGCGCCGTCCGCGCCCTCACCGAAGTCTCCAAATTCCCCTTAAAGGTCACCGCCGGGCCCCACCGACGAAGTCGCGGCCAAAGAAATCGCCGCCGCAGCCCAGGGGGGCCGCGTGAAGAAGCCGCGGCCTAGCGGGACCAACGAGGCCTCCAGGCCCCGCCGACGCCGTTGCTGGGCGACCGGGGATGCCGGCCGCACCCCCGGGAAGGCCGCGCAGCGATTGGGCGCCGGCTCCCGCCACGCCCCCAGCGCCGACGGAGGCCGAAGAAGAGCTCCGGACCAGCAGAGGGAGACGGGAAGCCGGCCGGAGAGGACTGCCGGCTCCCGCTCCCCTTCCATCTCACCGCAATCCCCCCACTTGATCCCGGGGGCCAGAGGAGGGTGATACCGGCCCCCGCAACGACCCGCAATTCCGGCCGGAAGGCCAAGGCACCCCGACCGGGCCCTGCCCTTCAAAACACGGGCCGGCCCGGGAGATCGACAGTCGCATTGAAGCGCGACCCACGACCACCACATCAGGTGAGCCCAGGAGGCCCCTAGGGCCGCAGAGACGCCACTGGGGGCCGGGGGCCACCATTAACCCATGTAATTATCCCTATGAGGTGAGGCCCCGGAGAGGAGTGGGCCTGGCCTGAATTAACCCTTGAGGGACACAGAAGCCCCCCATTGCCAGGGAAGCCCCAGAATAAAGGACATGTTGAGGGGTTCCCTACATTGCTCATTAGTCTAATGATGACGCCTGCTGTAATTACTGTCTAGGCCTATGCTTATAACTGCAAAGTCTTTACCTAGTGTGAAGGTGATTAATTGAATTGAGCTGAAGTGTACACCGCCAAGAGTTGAAGTGTTTTATGTTACAGGTGTGCTGGAGTTGCGACGCCCTCTGTACTGAATGTGGGTGCGCCTAGATTAATGCAGGCTCTGTTTGAAATGTAACGTAAAATGCCCTCTTTTAAGTAATTGAATATTCCTGAAGTGAACTGCATGTTTAGGCCCATGTTTTATTATTGCACCTTGTGATCATTATTGGTGCTACGTGTAGGAGATGATTCCTGCGGCCTTTTAGTGGCCTACAATGTTGATGAGCTATGATGCTTTAATGAAAATGCGTACCAGTTGAGTAATGCAATGATTTTAAATGTAGATCTGAATTAATCTGCCTCATCTGATGCTGCCTGGATTTATATAAAAGATCTTGATTTTAAATACACAAGCCTGGTGTGGTGTCATGTTATTGCGTCCGCATTTCTGAGTCAAAGTAAGAGTGTGCTGCACAACTGCCTTACACATTGCCTTCGCGTGCTTTCCCGCCTCGCGCCATGCTACCGTGACGGACTCGGTAACCCCGTTTCCAACATTGGTGTTCAGCGGTGGGATAAGGACTGGTGTTTGTGCAGCACCCTACAGTGACTCAGTGTGCGCCGCAATTGGACACCTATTGAAATGCAAGCGCTAAGAATTCTTTTGTGATTGCTGATTGTGTACATTCCTGCGTTAGACCTGCTACCTACAGTCTAGAACCCTTTCCCTAAATTGTCTGGGGCCCCACCTAGGAGGATGGAGTTTGAGTTGGCCAACCTAGAAAGGTATACGGTGACACAGCTCAAGGAGTTCTGTCTAGAGAGGGGGTGTCCGTCAAGCGAGGCGCCAGGAAGGAGGTGCTTCAGAAAGCTTTGAGGGCATGGGTAATGGCCCACCCGGAGGGAAGAGGGGACGAGGAGCAGGGGAGGCAGACAACCCAGGAGAACTGGACCTACTGCACATTGATGTTAGCGAGAATGTGTTGCCAGGAAGACGTTCCAGGGCAGGCAGTAGTGCGTCAGGGGGAGTTTGTCGGCAGAGGAATTTGAGGACAGGAGGGAGGAGAGGCAATTAACATTAGAACTTGCTAGGATGGAAAGGGAGCGAGAACAGGCAAGGCTAGCCATGGAAGAAAGGAAGCTTGCGCATGAGCTTAGCCTGAAGGAACTAGAGCTCCGAGCCTTGCAGATGGAGATGCAGGGCAAAGTGAATGGTGGCAGCGTACCTGCTGGGGTTCCACAGGAGCCCAAATTTTATCTACCAAGAGAGGTAATAACCAGTTTTAGTGTGGGAGATGACATCGATAAGTGGTTGGCGGCGTACGAGGTGTCTTTGGTGGCCCATAGAGTTCCTGAGAGCTACTGGGATGGAGGTCTTTACAGGTACATACCTCCACCAGTAAGGGACACACTTTTAACCTTGGACAAGGGGGATCAGACCAACTACCCTATTATGAAGGAGGCCCTGCTTAAGAAGTTTGGCCTCACCCCAGAGAAGTACCGCCAAAAGTTCCGCAACAGCCACAAGCTTCACACACAAAACTGGGTGGATTTTTTTGATTATGCCCGGAAGGCATTGGAGGGTTGGGTGCGTGGCAGCAACGTTGATGATTACAAAGGGCTGTACGACCTGTTCTTGAGAGAGCACCTCCTAGAGAAATGTTTTCCGGAGCTGCGCCAGTACTTGGTGGACCGCAAGCTGACCAATCCTAGGGAGCTTGCAGAGGAGGCAGACACGTGGGTCAGCACTCGGGTGTCCCACAAGGGAGCCGGGGCGGACCCCCCGAAAGGTGGACAGGGGTTCCCCCAGAAGAAAGAGGGGGGAGATAAAAGGAGGGAGTTCTTTAAAGGCCCCCAAAATAGACCGCCTGGGAGAGGGGTAGGTTCCCCATCCCAATCTGGATTCCAGAAACCCACTTATCCTGACAGGAGTCAGCAGCCCAGAACTGTCCGGTGCTACGAGTGCGGGGAGGTTGGACATTACAAGGGGGATCCCCAGTGTCACAAGAGAACCCCAGCCCCCACAGGAGGTAAGAGCCCCGGGGTGGCCAGTGTAGCGCTTGGGGAGGTGTTGTCCCTAGGTAGGGGAGGTGAGTGGACAGGCTTGACCTTAGTTTCCCTGGGGGATAGAGAGATCATCCCACGGGTTCAGGTACCCTCGAACACTGCCAAGTATCGGCAGAGGGTTCTGGTGAACGGGGAGGAGGTGGAGGCTCTGAGGGACACAGGTGCCAGCATGACGATGGTGAGACGTCAGCTGGTGTCCCCAGAGCAGGTGATTCCTGAGGTATTCCACCCGGTTGTTATGGCTGATAATAGCCTGGGTCATTACCCCGTGGCCCAAGTTCCCTTTGAGTGGGGAGGAGTATCAGGCCTGTTGAAGGTTGCGATGAGCCCTGCCATGCCAGTTGACTGTCTGCTGGGTAACGACTTGGAACATACTGCCTGGAGGGAGGTAGAGTTCAATGCCCATGCTGAGATGTTGGGATTACCAGAATGGACTTGCGTCGTCACGCGGTCCATGGCTGCCCGACAAGGAACTCAGCCCGGGTTGGAGCCTGAAATAATGGCCCAGCCCACTGCTGGACGAGGAGATGTCCAGGAGGAGACACCCGGTGAGATGGATGGGGAGCCCGCGGAGGTGACCCCGGAGTCCGCTGAGGTGATTGGTGTTCCCGTGGGGGACCTGCCGACCCCTGCAGAGTGGCAGGGGGAAGGAGGGCCTACCCGGGAGGAATTTTGCCGGGCGCAGAAGGAGTGCCCTACGCTTGAAGGCATGCGGCAACAGGCCGAAGCCCAAGCAGCTGGAACCGAGACTGGTAACTACCATGTCTACTGGGAGGATGGTCTCCTCTACCGTGAGCCTAAGGCTCCGGTGCATGGGTCATCAAGGGCCGTGGTGGTCCCCCAATGCTACCGAGCCTTTCTGCTAGAGTTGGCACACGAAATACCACTAGCAGGACACCTGGGCCAGGACAAGACGTTTGCGCGTTTGGTCCCACATTTTTACTGGCCCAGGATGCGCGTCACTTCTGACACTTTCTGCAAGACCTGCACCACTTGCCAGGCGAGCGGCAAGACAGGGACTAAAGTGAAGGTCCCTCTAGAACCTCTCCCAGTTGTCGATACCCCTTTTGAGCGGGTAGGGATTGACATTGTCGGGCCATTGGACCCGCCGACTTCTACGGGACATAGGTTCATTTTGGTGCTGGTAGACCACGCCACCCGGTACCCAGAGGCAATCCCTCTGAGGACCATCACTGCACCGGTGGTGGCGCGGGCCCTGATGGGGATTTTTACCCGAGTGGGATTCCCCAAGGTCGTGGTGTCAGATAGGGGCACGAATTTCATGTCGGCCTACATGCAGGCCATGTGGAAGGAGTGTGGAGTGACCTACCGGTTCTCCACTCCTTACCACCCCCAGACGAACGGGCTCGTGGAGCGTTTTAACAAGACCTTGAAGGGGATGATCAGGAGCCTACCCGAGGACTTGAGAAGGAAGTGGGACGTCCTCTTACCCTGTCTGCTCTTCTCCTACCGAGAGGTGCCGCAGAAGGGGGTCTGTTTCAGCCCCTTTGAGCTGCTCTATGGCCACCCCGTTCGGGGGCCCCTCAGTCTTGTCAAGGAGGGGTGGGAGAAGTCTTCCTCGAAGCTTCCCCGTGATGTGGTCAGCTATATGCTGGCATTCCGCAGCCAAGTGGCCAAGCTGTGGAAGGAAGCCTCGGACAACCTAGAGGCTAGTCAGGCCGTCATGAAGAAATGGTATGACCGGAACGCTCGGACGGTAGAGTTGGACGCTGGACAGAAGGTGTGGGTCATGGAGCCAGGAGAGCTTAGCGCCCTCCAGGACCGGTGGACTGGACCGTTTGAGATCTTGGAGAGGAAAGGCCAGACCACGTATGTCGTCGATGTGAAGACCCCCCGTCAACCCCACAGGGTGTTCCACGTCAACCGCCTGAAGCCACACCAGGAGCGTTCAGAGCTCACTCTCCTGATGATAACAGATGGAAGTGAGGAGGAGGAGAGTGAGCCTCTTCCAGACCTTCTGGCGGCCCATGAGAAGGATGGCTCGGTAGAGGGAGTGGTCCTCGCCCCATCCTTGACCCCAGAGCAACAGAGGGACTGCCGCCAGGTCTTGGGGCAGTACGCCTCGTTGTTCTCCCTCACGCCTGGGATCACGCACCTGTGTACCCATGATGTGGACACAGGGGACGGTCCGCCAGTAAAAACCAAGTCTTACCGGCTGTCCGATAAGGTCAAGGCTAGTATCCAGGGTGAGGTTACCAAGATGCTAGAGCTGGGGGTGATTGAGCCTTCCAGTAGCCCTTGGGCTAGTCCGGTGGTGTTGGTGCCGAAAGCGGCCCCACCGGGCACCACACCAGAACTTCGGTTCTGTGTGGATTACCGCGGACTCAACTCAGTCACTAAGACCGACGCTCCCCCGATCCCTCGGGCGGATGAGCTCATTGACCGGCTGGGAGCAGCCCGGTATCTGAGTACCATTGATTTGACGTCAGGCTATTGGCAGATCGCCATGGCAGAAGGAGCAAGGGAGAAGACTGCGTTCTCCACCCCCGAGGGCCACTTTCAATTTCGGGTGATGCCCTTCGGGTTGAAAAATGCTCCAGCCACTTTCCAGCGGTTGGTGAACCAGGTGCTGTCTGGCCTAGAGGCCTTCTCTGCTGCCTACCTGGATGACATAGCAGTCTTCAGTAGCAGCTGGGAGGACCATCTGGAGCATCTCCAGGAGGTGCTACAGGCTCTGCAACGGGCTGGTCTAACCATCAAGGCCAGCAAGTGCCAGATTGGACAGGGATCTGTCGTGTACCTGGGACATCTGGTGGGCGGAGGTAAGGTGCAACCCTTCCAAGCCAAGATCGAGACCATCTTGGCCTGGGAGCCCCCCAAGACCCAAACCGAGGTCCGAGCTTTTCTCGGCCTCACGGGATACTACCGCCGGTTCGTCAAGGGATATGGAACCATTGTGGGCCCTTTGACGGAATTGACTTCGAAGAAGCAGCCACGCAGAGTCATCTGGACGGCTGCCTGCCAGGAAGCCTTTGAGACCCTCAAACGTGCAATGTGCACCGCACCGGTGCTCAGGACTCCAGTCTTTGGACGGGAATTTATCGTGCAGACAGACGCTTCTGAGCATGGCATAGGAGCTGTGCTCTCGCAGCTGAATGACGATGGCCAAGACCAGCCAGTGGCCTTCATTTCCCGAAGACTACTCCCCGGGAACAGCGGTGGAGTACCATCGAACGAGAAGCCTTTGCCGTGGTTTGGGCTGTAAAGAAGTTGAGGCCATACCTTTTTGGTTGTCACTTCCTGATCCAGACCGACCACAGACCCCTTCGCTGGCTCATGCAGATGAGAGGCGAAAACCCCAAATTGTTGAGGTGGTCCATTTCCTCCAGGGGATGGACTTTCGGGTGGAACATCGACCCGGTGTAGACCACGCCAACGCTGACGGTCTCTCCCGGTTTTTCCGCCTTAGCGACGAGAACTCCCTAGAGGTTGGGAAGCTCTCCCCTCTTTCGGCTGGGGGGGATGCGTGTTAGACCTGTCAGCCCTAGGGTGGTCTTGCCCTGTTTTTTTTCCTTTTTGCGCCTCATTTTTGCCACCGTATTTTTACTGGACCTAGGTCTCCGGGCGCCTTACCACTGCTAACCAGTGCTGAGGTGCAGGTGCTCTCTCACTCAAGATGGCTGCCACAGGCCCCTGCTCCTGCAGAGGGGCCTTGCACACATACACACTAGTAGCCAGGGTCAGGCTGGGACATAGGGATACAGTATCCATCCCGTCCCCGCCTCTGGGCCACATAGCCAGACATGTGGAAGGTTCCAGAACCTTCCGGGCTATGGGAGGAGTTATGTTTTGCCGCCTTTAGGAGGGTCACCTGACCTAGGGGTATAAGAGGCTTGGAGGGAAATCTTTTAGTCAGTTGGGGCACCACTGATCCTGGGAGAACCTCTGCCGGAGTACAGGCTGTAGGGCCTAGGGGGGAGACCTACACTACTGCTGCTGACAAGGCTTAGACACTGCTGTAGTAAGCTAGCTGAGGAACGCCCACCACCCACTGACCTTGCCCAGCATGAGGGAACCCAGGGAACCACCTTCAGCGTGCTGGGAAGTAACATCCAGCACTCCCAGAACCACCAACTCATTCCCCCCCCCTCATAAGAAGAAACTCCTGACAAGAAACTCATAAGAAGAAACTCCTGACAAGAAACTCCTAAGAAGAAACTTCTGTAGGAAGGTGGAATCTGACTATATGGTTGCCCCCACTTTTTTCCTGGTGTTTTGCTGGTTTATGACTTAGTTGGACTGGGATCCTGCTATTCAGGGCCCCAGTCTATCTGCTTCCTCTATAAAATGGTTTCCATGTGCCTTAGGCACATCTCTGATTGGAATCTGGAGTGCCCTTATAAGTCTCTAGTATATGGTATACTATGTACCCAGGGCATAGATACCTCAGAGGCCTACCAGGGGCTGCAGCATGTATTGTGCCACCCCTGGAAGGCCAGCCAAAAGGACACCACAGGTCTGCTACTGCAGCCTGGGTAAGGTGGTGCATGCACCCCTTACTGTGATATAGGCTACTTATATCACTACATACATACACACATATAAACCTATAAGTCACTCCTATGGCAGGCCTTATCAATCCTGAAGGCAGAGTGCGTGGTTCCTATGTGAGAGGGTGCCCCTGCATGAGCTGGGCCCCTCTGCAGCGTTCGGAGACCCTTCTTGATGCTGTTTGTAGTGCAGCCTGACCATATACTCTTAAGCGCATTACAACCTCGCGTTAAATGCTAACTTTGGGACGGCTGCACGGAAACATGTCGTGTTTGGTGTCAAACATCTTGGAATACTACCCCCCCCTGCCAGTTCTGGCGGCGGGGGTAGCATTCCACCCTTCTAGAGGGAAAGACATGTACACACCGGTATGCCCGGTATTGACTTTCCAGAGCCCTGGCATCACAAAATGGATCCCGCTGCCACAGACACGAGTCTGGCCTCCTGCTGCTGACCGAAACTCCGGCAGGGGAGGCCTGGACAATAGGTTTCCTGTCCCAGGGAGGTGTGACCACCTCCCCAGACAGGATAGTGTGTATTGGGGATGGGCGGGAGCACTCTCTGGTGCTTTGAAGTCCTGCACTGGGGGCACACTTGGTGTCCCTGTGCATACCCCAGTTCAAACCGGCTCAGGGGCTTCCAGCCCCTGCTCTGGCGTGAAACTGGACAAAGGAAAAGGGGTGTAACCACCCCTCTGCCCTGACCCTCCCAAAGGTGGGGTCACAGAGTATGTCCAACCCCCTACCTTAGTATAAGTAGGGGAACCCAGTCCTTAGGACTTTAGATTTACCTGGACGAAACTCTGATACAGAATCCTGGACCTTCGACGCTCTACTTTAAGATTAGAGGACTGAAGAATCTCCTTGGGGTCAAGGAGTGACTCCCCTGCTTGGCAGGCACCAAAGAAGCAATTGTCCGGTCTGCATCGCTGAAGCTCCCGTCGGATGCCGAAGTCTTTGCATCACCAGAGGTGGATTTACAGACTTCCCTGAGGCAGCCCTGAGTCCCCAGCAATGCTGAGGCCCGTAGCTGTCGTGGGTAACGTAGAACCGTGACCCCTGGACACTGAACGCATTTGCAAGTGCATCCTCTTCTGGGTCTCCCACGAAGTCGTGCTTTGGGCTTCGAGTAGCCCCAGCCTCCAGCACCAATTGCACCGAAGATCACTGGCCTCCACTCCACGAGTGTCCTGTGAGCCAGCTCCACGTGCACCATCTCGAGGCTCCTTTGCGGTCGCTAGTCCGTTGGCTAGTAGGCCCTCCCGATGGCCAATCTTTTTCTGCTTGGACTCCCTGGTTGCTCCAGGTGTGAAGTACTGGGTTTTATTGGACCCAGCGGTGCCAGGGAACACACCCAATGACCTCGAGTTCTTCCTGTCTCAGACTACAGAAACACAGAGTCTTCTTGGTGGCTTCAAAGATCAATTTATTGGCTGCAGCCAGCAACAGGTATCCTAGAAGTACAACAATGTGTATGTTCTCAGGAGACTGCCTTCTCATGGAAACCAGCTATCTCTTTTATACAGAATATTATGCTTTAGGCAAACATTCCTTATTTTTACAGTGGGTCATTCACATATTTCTTACAACAAAAGAAAAGACAGATTCATGATGACAAGCCCATTTTCAGTTTGTCCAGCCCACAACCAAATACCCAGTGAGGCCCAACACCTGCAACAGATATAATCTGGACCCCTAATAAAACCGGGCACCTCCTCCTCGTAAAGCAGGTCATAAAGAAAGAGCAGTGACAGGTGTGAATAAGATTTAGATATAGATGTGTGCAATGAAGGGTTTATGGCATGCTGCACCTGGGCCCCTAATCTCGATCGGCCACTGGGAACTAAAACTGGCCGAACAGGTTCTGGCTCTGGACAGTGGAGTCAGCTTGCCCAGGTCACTGAAAGTGTACGTGTCCCCTAAGGCGCGTTTTGGCTTGAGACATTGCCTTATGTGAGGGCAACCACAAAATGGCTGCCGTACACAAAATGGAACCCGAGGGTTCACAAGGGAATCGTTAATATTAGAGTGATCCCGTCACTCGAATATGACGTAAATACTCAGATATAGCATACCTGTCATTACCGGTCTGCTGATACCAAAATCGTCATGTTACAATGATGTTAATGACACAGGTCCAGAATTTTCAGTACCACAGACCCTCCTTTTGCCCTTACATAGGCAATTTACTTACACTCATGCTAATCTGAGTCTAGGTCTATGTTCATGAATTCATTGAGATGTTGCTGTAGCATCATCCTATTACTTAGCTCGTCCCTTGATACAGGTTTCCTTACACATGATGTAACACATAGGCCGCATATGGCAGGAACACACTGTATGCACAGACAAAACAGGAAAAGGATGGCTAGAAGTATCCCAATGACCATCAGAACTTTCCATCCCCAGGTGGATAACAGTTCCCAGAACCATCCCATCAACGACCAGTCTCCTTCATCTATATGGATGGATTCAGAGATCCTATGTAGTTTGGAGATGGCCTGGTACACTGTTGGAGCGTTATCTGGAATGAAAATGCAACAACTGGATTGGATCACTCTACATACCCCACCACGGTCTGCAAGTATGATGTCTAACGCGACCCTGTTCTGCAGGGTCATAAGGCG
The DNA here is from genome assembly GCA_963921515.1 of Calotriton arnoldi. NCBI lineage: Eukaryota > Metazoa > Chordata > Amphibia > Caudata > Salamandridae > Calotriton > Calotriton arnoldi. Next base: position 1,293,032 of record CAWUFW010004092.1, read on the forward strand.
GTCCGACTGGAGCTCAGCAGTCAAATTATTAAGGGCACCGACAGTTTCGACTATGGTGGATTCAACCACTCGCGTCAATTGCCTCACATTCCTGTTGTTAGCCATAGGTCCCCAGAACGGCAGAAAACCCCTAAAGAAGTCTCCCGCTTCTTGTCCTGCAGTGTCTTCCTTGCTGAAGACACCCCTAATTCTTCTTATCTTATGGTAATCTGCCGCAGCTGTGTAGGTGGGAGGCAACAGGAATGAAACGAAGCATGTGCCCGAGAAGTCAGGGGGCAACCACGTGTAGGCCCTATCATGGCAGATAAAGTAGGTACCCCTAGCTGCTAAGAACAAAGGGGAAGTCTGAGACGCAAAAATATACGTTTCAGTGCAGATACTCTTCCCTAACTGAGCTCTTGGATTCTTGCCATTACCTTGCAGACATAGATGACCCTGATGGGGTACAATCCAAATTGGAGCGGATCTTTTTGCTTGCTGGTTCTCGCTCAGACTCGCTCCATATCCAGTCACGTTCCATCCAATATACGCTAGTGTCTCATCTTCCGGGATAGTTTCGTAGGAACTAGTTCCCCTTATCATGTCGACTATCCCCTTAACTAGAGCACTATTCTTTGGGTTGTCTTTGACGGAACGTAGGGGGTGGATTTCGCGAGCATAGATGAACATCGTTCGGTATGCCCACACAGAACCATTGTAGCTGAATGGCAGCACTAGGTAGGGAATACCTTTCTCAGTAGTATGAGGCATAAGGCCACACACCCAACAGTTGGTTCTGTTCACTACTAGCTGGTGTTGGTGTAAGAGCTGAACAAAGGAGTTGTTCATAAACTCTAATCTTCTAACGGACTCGTGTTCAGGTAGAGGGTGAAAAGAATGTGAGGAGATAGTAGAGGAAGGCATGGGCTGTACAGTGGGTGCAGATGTCACTTGAAAAGAGAATATGATATACCCCACTAAAGACATCATTAGACTAAGTAAAATACAAAGACACATAATTAGAAAACATTTTCTGCTCATGGTTGCACATATTTTCCTCTTGAAACTTATTCTTTCAACAGGTCTCTCCATCTGAAAAGGCTCCATCCTCTAACGTGCTGTTCGCGGCGGTTGGTTTTCTTCACTTGAGAGTGTTTCTGAATGTCCCAGGGAACGCCCTAGAACAAACCAGACCCGTAGACCTTGTGTCCGCAGGCTACACACTCAAGTCTTTTCACCACGACCCTACAGCTGAACCCGGATGGTGGTTCAAAAACAGGTTTTCGGATGGGAGGACCAAAATTTCATTTTATTTGTCCATGACTCTCGGTCACAAGTTATAACGGCTTTTTCCAGGCAATGTCTGGTCGCAAAACAAAAGTTCAGGCTCAGTAGTGTCCAATCGAAGTGGTGATGGTATTGCTCTTTGGAGAAGATCGTCACTTTCTCGCTCAGAATTTGTCCCTGTGACGCGTGCGTCACTAAAAGGCAGAAAACGAGGCACTGTTTCAGTTTCCGAGTCAGCAATTCCCTCCTGGACCCACCGGTCATATGGTAGAGGCAAAGGGACCCTCTTACAGTGTACGCCGTGGATCCAGTTTTTCTTCCCTTGTACTCGCACTGCAGATCTTGTGGACAAAATCACCAAATAGGGGCCAATCCAGCGGGGCTGATCGTTCTTTGTCCGCTGAAAGTTCTTGATTAACACCCACGATCCGGGATTGATTGCATGCCCTGGATCTTTAGAAGCCTGAGGCAGTGTATTATGAACCTGTTGGTGTAAAACACGCAATTTAGCCGTCAAATCATGCAAGTAATCAAGCAGTACAGGGTGTTCAATCTCGCTGAATTTCGTTGGCCTCGGCACTCCCCATATGTTAGCCGGGCGACCAAACACTATCTCATGAGGACTAAGTCCTACTCGGGAATGTACGGTCATCCTAGTTGACAACAGTGCTAATGGCAACGCATCAGGCCATTTAAGGCCAGAGCTTGCTTGTATCTTGGCCAGTTTTAGTTTAAGAGTGCCATTATAGCACTCAACTAATCCAGCTGATTGGGGATGATTTGCAGCGTGAAATTTCTGCCGGATTCCTAAACCTTCACACACTCGTTTCATCACTTGACCCACAAATTCACCCCCATTATCACTCCACACCATTCTCGGCACACCAAACCTAGGGAAGAACTCTTTGAGAAGGGCTTTCGCTGTGGACAAGGCAGTATTATCTTTCAGAGGATATGCCTCTACCCATCTTGAAAAGGCACAAACAACAATGAGTACGTATTTCAAATTGTTGCACCTCTCCATGTGGATGAAATCTAGCTGCAAAACCTCGAACGGATACGTTGGAGGCGCAAAATGACCAGCTGGAGTTGGGGTTCCCTTACCAGGATTGTATTTCAAACAAACCATACAATTTTTGACCACATTCTCTGCACATTTGGGAATTCCAGCATTTTGCCACGCTGGAGCCAATAACTTACAGATTCCTTTCACACTGATGTGGGCCATCCCATGTGCCATTGTAACCACTGCAAGCACATATGTATCGGGTAACAACCATCGCTGATGCTCCGACAATTCAACCCAACAACCATTTGCATCCAATTTACCCGTACTCTCTCTCCACGTACTTAATTCCTTCTCCGTAGCTTCAGCTTGGATGGACTTCACACTCTCTATCGTATCTTCACACATTCCAACGTCACCAATCCATCTTGCAGAGCCCGCAACATACATTCGACTCATCACATCTCTTGCTGTTTCTTTCGCAACTTCATCAGCAAACATATTACCGCGACCAACGTCGTCAGTGATCTTCTTATGTGCACTGCATTTCACAATCGCGACTTGCAATGGCAAAGTAAGTGACTCCAGGAGCTCATTCACCAATTGACCATGCTGTATTTTCGTACCGTGAGACGTGAGGAACCCACGTTCCTTCCACAAGCGTCCAAAACTATGGGCCACACCAAACGCATACTGGCTATCGGTATATATGGTCACTTTCATTCCTTTTGATAATACACACGCTCTCATAAGTGCAGTCAACTCTGCTGCTTGAGCTGAATTATGTGGGATACGTGCAGTTTCAACAATCGTATGTAAAGTCGTGACAGCATATGCCGCAGTCGTATCACCATTCGGAAGCTTGAAGCATGACCCATCCACCCATAAGGTACCATCACACTTTACAAGAGGAGTGTCCCTAAGATCTACTCTCCCTTTCGTTTCTTCTTCTGTCCTAAGAAAGCAATCATGCTGTTCCGGAACATCTGTCTTTGTTATAATTGGCAACAATGTAGCTGGGTTCAGCGTGTTGCATTTTCTTATGTGCACATGGCTCGCTAAAAGTGTCAACTCGTAACCTGACAATCGAGCACTAGTTAAGTGCTGTGTCTTGGTCCTGTTTAACAAAATATCCACTGCATGTGGGACCATCACGACCAGCGTATTATTCATCACCAAACCAGCAGACTGTCGAATAGAAACAGCTGCTGCCGCTGTGGCTCTCAAACAACTCGGCAACGCTCTAGCTACCGGGTCCAAAATCGACGAGAAATATGCACATGGACGTTGCTTGTCCCCAAAAGACTGTGTTAACACTGATAATGCACATCCTTCTCTCTCATGGACATACAGCGTAAAGGGCTTGCTGTAGTTGGGGGTACCCAACACAGGAGCCAAACACAATGCATCACGCAATTCGGAAAAACTTTTCTGACAATCTTCGGACCAAGGAAGGGGATTCGGCGTGTCTTTATAGGTCAATGCTACCAAAGGTTTAGCCATCAATGAAAAATTCGGTATCCATTGTCTGCAATAGGATGTAATACCTAAGAAAGCACGCACTTCTCTCTGTGTCATTGGCACACTTAATTTTGCAATTGCCTGAATTCTTTCTGGGGTCAATCTTCTTCCCTCTTTCGATAAGAGGTGACCTAAATAGGTCACTTCTTGTCGACAATACTGTAACTTGGAAAAAGACACTTTGTGGTGTAAATCAGACAAATGACGCAACAATGACAAAGTGGCTTCTTTACAAATCTCCTTAGTATCTGCAGCAACTAACAAATCATTGACGTACTGTAGAAGGGTAGCGCCATCAGGTAACACAAGAGTGTCAAGCTGAGACTTCAGAGCCTGACTATAGATAGAAGGACTTTCACAAAAACCTTGAGGAGCTCTCTGAAATCGGAAGCTTCGGCCTCCTAAACAGAATCCAAAAATATCCCTGCTCTCTACGGCAATAGGGATGCTGAAGAAAGCATTCTTCAAGTCAATCACCGAGAACCAAGTGGCTGAGGCTGGAATCATTGTCAGTAAAGCAGTGATATCGGGAACGACTGGAAACTGTGGCACAACTATCTTGTTTACCTCTCTAAGATCAATCACAAACCTGTAAACAGGTGGCTGAGAAGAGTCAGTACGCTTCAAGACAGGCAAAACAGGACTATTGCAAACATTACCTCTTGTCTCTTCAATTACATTTTTCTCAATCAAATCATAAATGATCGCTAGCAACGCTTTTTCACCTTCATTAGAGATCTTGTATTGGGGAATGCGCTGCATTTTAACATTGGCTTTCAACGTTACAACATATGGCGGTATTTCCAAAAGACCTACATCATTGGGACCAGTAGCCCAAAGAATATCAGGGAGAAACGACAATTCTGTTGGAAGTTTGTCCTTTGACAAATATATTGGTGAAACCACTGTCTTACCTAATGTGAGTTGTACTCCCGAAGGAGAACAATACAATGTCGCATACAATCTTTTCAGCAGATCCAATCCTAACAAGTTCTCACCACAACCTGTCGTTAGAATAAGTGGTGCTTCGATTTCACAAGGTCCAACAGAAAGAGACATAGGGCTAGAAATCGGGTTCCTAACCGGGCGCCAGAAAAACCTACTGAAACATTAGTTTCGCCAGACAAAGGTGCGCCAGGGAATTTAGAGTGCATAATAGAACTCTTTGTAGCACCAGTATCCAACAGAAAAGGCTCTGACACACCTGATGTAATCACCTCAATATAAGGTCCACTCTGATCTACTGGAACTGAAACAACTCCCTCTCTTTGTCTATGGCTGTCCTAGCAATCATCACCTTCCATACTCTCACCTTCTGCATAGTAGTCATCAGCATAGTACTGAGTCGTCCTACCAGACGCGTTATTCTGCTGATCAAAACTATTCATTGAATTTTGAGGAGGAAATGGGCGCGCGTTCTGGGTGAAATTTCCGCGTCCTCTAGCTCTAGGTGCTTGTGGAACACCTCGACCTCTTGCGCCAGAAATACCATTCATACGCTGCAACAAAATAGGGCAATTATATTTAAAATGACCTTCTTCCTTACAATATGAACATTGGTTAGAGCCTATCAGAGCACGTTGTTGAGGATACTCAAACCTTTGCGAATTCCTCTGATACTGTTGAGGTTGCTGATAGTCACGCTGATTACTACGAGGCGGATACGCTTGTTGTAAAAGAACCTTTGTTTTTAACTCTTTAGTTTTCTTGTCTGCTCTATCTTTCTCATCTTTATCTCTATTTTCGTAGTATTGTGCAGTAGCCAATATCTGTGCTGAAGAGGAAACGGCCCAAGAACTCTCTGAATCTTTCAATTTTTTACACAATTCGGGAAGCAAATTATGCACAAACTTGTCAACAAACAACCTTTGACCACCTTCTGTACTCATATCCTGACCACTGTGGTCGATAAATGTCTCTTCAAACCTAGTGAAGAAGTCAGATACACTTTCCTCCTTCTTCTGCTTGCATGCAGACAATTTATCCCAATTTACACGCATTGCAGGCATCAAAGTCTTCATGTAAGTAACGATCCTACCAGGGAGGTCTGCTACTAAAGGCTCTGGTTTAGCACCACCTACTTGTCTGTCATTTGCCGCATTGATATTAATCCATGTGTCCCCTAACTCCGGCGCATGATCCGTGTGACGGATCACTCTCCATAAAGGCTGTGGGACCACATTTCCAAACAACATGTCTATATCAGCCAAATTCATAACACAGGAGTCTGCAGTCTGTGATAATTCCTTATAATAACCTGCAGGGTTTTTACGGGGTCGGGTAGAGTCTGCTTAAGAGCCAGGACTTCAGTTCGCTTCCATGGAACATGTACCCACACACGTTGAAAATGAGGCTGAATAGGTGGAACAGCATTTAGGTCTCCTTCTTTCCAAACTGGGGGAACTTCTCTCATGGGATACTGTCTGACCTTCCTTTTAACAGAGGGTTCTGGCTCAAACAACAGTCGAGAAATACCCTCACTCCTAAATGATAATAATGTCGCAACTGCTTTCTCAATATCGGAACCCACAATCGTGCCTTTGGAAAACTCAAACCGTACATGACACAACTCAGGCGGATTGGCCTCCATATCACAATCTTTTAATCTTTCAAGAAGAACTTCGCACATTTTGTCAAAAACATATCTCTGTTTCGGTGCTTGCCATTGGTGGAAGACATCCATAACAGACTCTAACTCATATCTTGTAGGGTCAGTGACCCATTTATGCGCCAAATGATCCAATACTCCCTTCTCTCTAGAATCGGGCAATTGGCTACGCAATTGTTTACGCTCTAAAACGGGGGTCGTAGTCGGTGACCCAAAGAAAGGAGACAAAATACTAGTAACAGTGTTTGTCATTCTCTGTCGGACAGAAGGAGAAGTTGACAAATGAACAGGAGGAAAAACAGGAGGAGACAAAGCAAATGCAGAGGCAGTGTCAGAAGGGATAGTGTGGAGGGAAATAGATGCAGGGGGCAAAGTCATAGGAAGTAAAGATGGAACAGGTAGTAAAGGTGGCAGCCCTTGAGGGGCTGCGCCATAGTAGTAGGTGCCAACTGAAAAACAGCTGGTGGTTGTGGAAGAACCGGAGGTACAACAACTGGGGGTTGTACAACTAAAGGTTGCGGAGGTGCTGTAGCACTCTGCGCATAAGGAGGTGGTGAATTCAACAAATGAGACATTAAAGGATCCTTCTCAAGTTCCTTCACTGTATCTTGCTGAAGAGGTGGCAAAACTGGATAACATTTATCAATTGCCAATTTACGTTGCCTGTGCAGCTGTTCACTCGCTTGTTCCTCTTCATCATCCTTATACTGCATAGCAGCTTGCATTATTGAAATACCCTTTTCTCTTTTATTCTTCTTTACTAATTTAATTTCTTTCTGTTTGGCTTCTTTTCGCCATAGGCGGAAAGAGTCAAACATCGCCGGCCGGGCTTTCTTCTTAAAAAGTCTAACCTCTAAATTATCCAGAATTTCGGTGTCAAAACTACCATATTGGGGCCACTTTAGGACACCATCTTTCCTTGTGTACCTAACCCATACGTTATTATACGTGATAGGGCCCACTCCATGCTTCACGTAGAGCTCATAGGTTGGAGTTCCACTGAAGGAACCGGACACGAGTCCTCCAATCGGGAATCCCTATTACAACCAAGACAAAACAAATTTCCAAGTCTGCTAAGACCAGGCATCTTCGCTCACTAGTCTAGCTTCAAACTTCAAAGGATTATCGAATACGACAGTCTCGTGAATACACGAGTCCTTCGGCTTTGGTACTTGCAAGTTCCAAATCAAAAGATCCTAACAAATCAAAGATCCCATGGGATACCCAAAACTAAGAACCAAGACTAAGGACTGGGAGACGCTCCACTTATACTTAACTGAGGTATCGATGATGTCACCAGAAGACTCGTCTATTGTCTCGCTCTACAAATCATAAAAGGGTCCAAGACAGGGCGATAGTCAGGGCAGCAGTCCTTCGTAGCCGTCGAGACCACAAACGACATACAGGGGTCGATGAAGTGGTTGGCCTTCCTCCAGAATTTTACACGAAGCTCCTCACGACCTCTGGCTTGGACCGGTACCGCTGAAATCGCCCCACGTTGGGCGCCAATTGAAGTACTGGGTTTTATTGGACCCAGCGGTGCCAGGGAACACACCCAATGACCTCGAGTTCTTCCTGTCTCAGACTACAGAAATACAGAGTCTTCTTGGTGGCTTCAAAGATCAATTTATTGGCTGCAGCCAGCAACAGGTATCCTAGAAGTACAACAATGTGTATGTTCTCAGGAGACTGCCTTCTCATGGAAACCAGCTATCTCTTTTATACAGAATATTATGCTTTAGGCAAACATTCCTTATTTTTACAGTGGGTCATTCACATATTTCTTACAACAAAATACTAGACAGATTCATGATGACGAGCCCATTTTCAGTTTGTCCAGCCCACAACCAAATACCCAGTGAGGCCCAACACCTGCAACAGATATAATCTGGACCCCTAATAAAACCGGGCACCTCCTCCTCGTAAAGCAGGTCATAAAGAAAGAGCAGTGACAGGTGTGAATAAGATTTAGATATAGATGTGTGCAATGAAGGGTTTATGGCATGCTGCACCTGGGCCCCTAATCTCGATCGGCCACTGGGAACTAAAACTGGCCGAACAGGTTCTGGCTCTGGACAGTGGAGTCAGCTTGCCCAGGTCACTGAAAGTGTACGTGTCCCCTAAGGCGCGTTTTGGCTTGAGACATTGCCTTATGTGAGGGCAACCACAAAATGGCTGCCGTACACAAAATGGAACCCGAGGGTTCACAAGGGAATCGTTAATATTAGAGTGATCCCGTCACTCGAATATGACGCAAATACTCAGATATAGCATACCTGTCATTACCGGTCTGCTGATACCAAAATCGTCATGTTACAATGATGTTAATGACACAGGTCCAGAATTTTCAGTACCACAGGTGTGCCCTGACTTATCCTCGCTGGGTGAGTCCCCCAGACCTTGCTGGTCTGCAACATCTTCCTTCTTCTATTTCCACGAGACTTGCCGTTGCCAAGGCTTGTTGGGTCCAATCCGGTCGCCGATACCCCTGCAATCGACAGACGCTGTGGGACAGCTCGAATCCAGCTCCTGGTTGTCGTCGACGCCTCCTGGACCTCGTGGCTGAAGAGTCAAGACGACCGTCAACCTACCTGAAGCACTCGACATCGGTGGGCATCTGCTCATCGCCTTCCTGGTCACTGGCTAGTGACCCAGACTCTGTACCCTCTGCTTTCAGTTTCTTCAGATCTTCGATCCACCTTTGGATCCACCCGAACACTTTCGACTTGGCCGCCAGCAGCACTTTGCAGCAGATCGCCATTGAAAGCGACGACGAAACCCGACCCCGAAAGACACCTATGCACCCGGCTTCCCTGGGTGAGGTAACTCGAGTACTCCGGTGCTCCCGTGGGTATTGACACTAGAACAGCCTAGTTCTCAAAGGGTTTGCTCCAAGTCCTCCTCTAAGTGTCCCTTTTCTTTTAAATTCTAATCGCGATTTTCCCCATAGAAGTTAACGGTGGTTCGCGGTTGTGTTCATACACTGCACGCGTCCCCCGTGGGTCCCCTGTGTCACTGCCTTGGGTGGTTCCTTGTGGTCCAAGCACTTCTACAGGCTCTAGGCCTTGTGTCTAGCTCAGTCGTGGTTCTTATACCACTTTATTGGTATATGGTTTGGTACGCCCCTGGGGCTCAAACGTGTATTTGTGCTACTACTGTAGATAACTAACTCGTAACGTATGTATTTCGAACTCTAGCCTCATAAAGAGACTAGAGGGGTGTGTTTAGTAATAAATACATATATTTTGAATATATACCTGGTGTGGTCCTCTTTCATTTGGTCACTCAAGAGATTATAGACTGGTAAAACAAGCTGCTTTACATTCCTTCTAGACTTAGCCTGAAGGCTGCTCTCCATAGCTACCACTAGGATAGCTTTCAATAAAGGTTGTCTTTAACCTATCTCCAATAAGGGGTTGCTTGGACTGGTGCAAGGTGCCCACTATAATTAGTGGACAGCATATGCCAGGCCAACTTCTCACATTGGTGTGCAGCCTGTGGGATTCCAGCTTGCTATTGTTTTACCAGATAATCTCAATTGAATTGATCAACTGAAAACCACTAAGGGTACCTAAGGTACATATAAATCAAGCTTAGTAATACAGTAAGTTCTACTGAACTTAGAGTTGTGTGTTAAGGGACAGCACACCCTTTCTACAACTCAAGAGAGTTTAGTAGGCCACACTAGAGTAGGTAGTGCATACACCACACCTCACTAGTGATGTCTTCAAAGCCAGGACCCAGTGAGTCATTGCCAGAAGCCAGTGGGCTTCTTCCCTCCAAGTATGATAAACTCCCATTCTTGGAATTGAGAGCATTATGCACTACTAGGAAGTTGAAGACAGGCAAAAGTGCCAGCACCCAACACCTCAGGGAGGTGTTACTAGCTGATGATCTCAGCAGGCCCCTAGGGTCTGAAGGGGTAGGCAAGGAGGGTGGGGCAGAAGATGAGGAAGGGGCCAGGGGTGAAGAAACCCAGGCCCCCCCCTCTGAAACTGGCCAGGAAGGTTAACATGACCTTGTCCTGGAAAATCCAATTCCTCCTGTGGAGGAGGAGGAGGGAGAGGATCAGACTGACCATCCCTTCGTCCCCCCAGGAAGAGTTCTGAGTGTGCCCAGAAGGTCTAGGTCTCCTTCTCAGGAGTCTAACCACTCTGACGCCTCAATAGGGACCTCTGTCTCCTCTCATAGGAGGGAATCCTCTCATGAGAGGAGAAAGAGACTGATTCAATATGAGCAAGCTCAACTTGAACTCAGGAAACAGCAATTGGCTATAGACAGGGAGTCCCTAAAACTCTATAGAGAGAGACAAAAGTTGGGACTAGAGTCCCATGGTGGCAGCAGTTTCCCCAAAGATAGGGAAAGGTCTTATGACCATAGAAACCTGAGCAAGATTGTCCCTCCCTACCAGAGTGGGGATGACATCCACAAATGGATAACTGCTCTAGAGAGGGCCTGTAAAGTACGGAGGGTCCGTCAGGAGCAGTGGGCAGCAATCTTGTGGCTCTCCTTTGCAGACAAAGGTAGAGATAAGCTCCTCACTGTTAGAGAGGAGGATGCTGACAATTACAAAGTCTTGAAGAGTGCTCTGATAGATGGGTTTGGCCTAACCACTGAACAGTATAGGTTGAAGTTCAGAGACACCCAAAAGGCTCAGACTCAAGACTGGGTTGATTTTGTAGATTGTGCTACTAAGGCTCTGGAAGGTTGGATACATGGCAACAAGGTGCATGACTTTTTAGGATTGTACAATTTGATTATGAGGGAGCAGATCCTTAATAATTGTCAAAACCAGCTTTTACACCAGTACCTGGTGGACTCTGATCTGACCTCTCCCCAAGAATTGGGAAAGAAGGCAGACAAATGGGTCAGAACCAGAGTAAAGACTAAGAATCAGGGTGGTGACCAGAAGAAAGATTCTACCAAGTCCCAAGAGAAAGGTGGGGATAAATCTAAGGATAAATCCACTACAGGGCCCCAAAAGTCCTCTTCTGGGGGTGGGTCCCAAACTCCTTCCTCTCCTGAAAAGAAACCCTATTGCCATGTCTGTAAAAAGCCTGGACACTGAAAAACTGATCCCAGTTGCCCCAGGATTGGCAATAAAGAAAATGTTCCTCCAACAACTACTACCACCCCTCCTGGTACTACCAGTAGTAATCCTCCAGTTGGGAGTAGTGTACCCAAAAAGTTAGGTGCTTTTGCAAGAGGAACAGAGGTGGGCCCTAGTTTAGACAGGACCCCTCAACAGACTCCTCTGACTCTGATGGTGGTGTAGGATTTGCCACCTTTACCATGGGTCCCAATGCATTGGGCAGGTACAGACTGGAGCCAATAATTAATGGTCAGAAAGCTGTGGCATTTAGGGACACAGGGGCTAGTGTCACCATGGTGGCAGGGAACCTAGTCCCCCCTCACCAGCTTTTACCTGAGTTTAAATACCAGGTGACCAACATTGATGGTGTCAGAACAGATCACCCCATGGCCATAGTCAATCTCAGCTGGGAAGGGGTCACAGGCCCAAAAAGAGTGGCAGTGTCCCCAACCTTACCTGTAGATTGCCTGATGGGCAATGATCTGGAAATTTCAGCCTGGGCTGAAGTTGAACACCAAACCCATCTGAGAATGCTGGGCGTCCCGGTAAAAGTTAGTGGGGCTGTGATGGCCACAGCCCCAGCCCAGGGAAATTTTGGAGATGTGGAGCCTGGAAGAATGGCCCACTCTCCCCCAAAAGAGAGCACAAGGGTTGAAGAAAAGTCTTCTTCCCTCCAGACAGTAGGTAAGGGTCAGCCTCCTCAGGGAACTGACCCTACCCCTAGTGAAGGAACTGCCCCAGAGGTAGTCAGGCCTGGCCTGGCCACACCCCTGATGGCAGAGGACCCTTCCAAGGTGGTACCCAGTCTGGAGCAGGTAACCTGCCCCTCTCTACCCTGCCTCAGTCAGCCCAGGGCTGCAGAGGTCAGGGAGGTCAGTGGACCCCCAGGGCCCCCTGTCCAGAGGAACCCCCATCAGCAGATTAGGGGCACCCAGTCTAGTAGCCCTAGCCAGGTGAAAATTCCTCAACACACTGAGGGATCCCCCATACCTTTGTGTAGGGACCTCCCCCAGAAGGACTCTGTTAGGCAAGGGCAAACCTGGGACCAAAAGGTTCCAAACCTGCCATGTCCCTCCAGTGGTCCATCCAAAGGGACCCAACCCCCAGCTGTAGGCAGCCAAAGGTTGACCCTTAGAGCACAGTGCAACTCAGTCATGGAAAGACAGGCATACATGGTGACCAGTGATCTGAGGAAGCTGAGACCAACCTTCCTAGGGCCTCACTTCCCTTCTCAGACACCTCACCAGCCTTGTACTTTACCAAAGCACACCACAGGTAGTAATTCCCCATGGTGGAGACCCTCTCATACCCTTAGGGTGAGGGATTGCTTAGTGGACCATAAGATAGGGGGCAACCATGCTAGTGCAGGTGCTTCCTTATATGGCCACTTAGTCAATAAAGGCTCAACTGGCCAAGGTTAGCCTTATCTCCTTTCGTTTGGGGGGGTTATGTAGGAAGGTGGAATCTGACTATATGGTTGCCCCCACTTTTTTCCTGGTGTTTTGCTGGTTTATGACTTAGTTGGACTGGGATCCTGCTATTCAGGGCCCCAGTCTATCTGCTTCCTCTATAAAATGGTTTCCATGTGCCTTAGGCACATCTCTGATTGGAATCTGGAGTGCCCTTATAAGTCCCTAGTATATGGTATACTATGTACCCAGGGCATAGGTACCTCAGAGGCCTACCAGGGGCTGCAGCATGTATTGTGCCACCCCTGGAAGGCCAGCCAAACGGACACCACAGGTCTGCTACTGCAGCCTGGGTAAGGTGGTGCATGCACCCCTTACTGTGATATAGGCTACCTATATCACTACATACATACACACATATAAACCTATAAGTCACTCCTATGGCAGGCCTTATCAATCCTGAAGGCAGAGTGCGTGGTTCCTATGTGAGAGGGTGCCCCTGCATGAGCTGGGCCCCTCTGCAGCGTTCGGAGACCCTTCTCTGATGCTGTTTGTAGTGCAGCCTGACCATATACTCTTAAGCGCATTATAACCTTGCGTTAAATGCTAACTTTGGGATGGCTGCACGGAAACATGTCGTGTTTGGTGTCAAACATCTTGGAATACTACCCCCCGCCAGTTCTGGCGGCGGGGGTAGCATTCCACCCTTCTAGAGGGAAAGACATGTACACACCGGTATGCCCGGTACTGACTTTCCAGAGCCCTGGCATCACAAAATGGATGCCGCTGCCACAGACACGAGTCTGGCCTCCTGCTGCTGACCGAAACTCCGGCAGGGGAGGCCTGGACAATAGGTTTCCTGTCCCAGGGAGGTGTGACCACCTCCCCAGACAGGATAGTGTGTATTGGGGCTGGGCGGGAGCACTCTCTGGTGCTTTGAAGTCCTGCACTGGGGGCACACTTGGTGTCCCTGTGCATACCCCAGTTCAAACCGGCTCAGGGGCTTCCAGCCCCTGCTCTGGCGTGAAACTGGACAAAGGGAAAGGGGTGTAACCACCCCTCTGCCCTGGCCCTCCCATAGGTGGGGTCACAGAGTATGTCCAACCCCCTACCTTAGTATAAGTAGGGGAACCCAGTCCTTAGGACTTTAGATTTACCTGGACGAAACTCTGATACAGAATCCTGGACCTTCGACGCTCTACTTTAAGATTAGAGGACTGAAGAATCTCCCTTGGGGTCAAGGAGTGACTCCCCTGCTTGGCAGGCACCAAAGAAGCAATTGTCCGGTCTGCATCGCTGAAGCTCCCGTCGGACGCCAAAGTCTTTGCATCACCAGAGGTAGATTTCCAGACTTCCCCGAGGCTGCCCTGAGTCCCCAGCAAAGCTGAGGCCCGTAGCTGTCGTGGGTAACGTGGAACCATGACCCCTGGACACCGAACGCATTTGCAAGTGCATCCTCTTCTGGGTCTCCCACAAAGTCGTGCTTTGGGCTCCGAGTAGCCCCAGCCTCCAGCACCAACTGCACCGAAGATCACTGGCCTCCACTCCACGAGTGTCCTGTGAGCCAGCTCCACGTGCACCGTCTCGAGGCTCCTTCGCGGTCGCTAGTCCATTGGCTAGTAGGCCCTCCCGAAGGCCAATCTTTTTCTGCTTGGGCTCCCTGGTTGCTCCAGGTGTGCCCTGACTTATCCTCACTGGGTGAGTCCCCCAGACCTTGCTGGTCTGCAACATCGTCCTTCTTTGATTTCCACGATACTTGCCGTTGCCAAGGCTTGTTGGGTCCAATCCGGTCGCCGACACCCCTGCAATCGACAGACGTCGTGGGACAGCTCGAATCCAGCTCCTGGTTGTCGTCGACGCCTCCTGGACCTCGTGGCTGAAGAGTCAAGACGACCGTCAACCTACCTGAAGCACTCGACATCGGTGGGCATCTGCTCATCGCCTTCCTGGTCACTGGCTAATGACCCAGACTCTGTCCCCTCTGCTTTCAGGTTCTTCAGATCTTCGATCCACCTTTGGATCCACCCGAACACTTTCGACTTGGCCGCCAGCAGCACTTTGCAGCAGATCGCCATTGAAAGCGACGACGAAACCCGACCCCGAAAGACACCTATGCACCCGGCTTCCCTGGGTGAGGTAACTCGAGTACTCCGGTGCTCCCGTGGGTATTGACACTAGAACAGCCTAGTTCTCAAAGGGTTTGCTCCAAGTCCTCCTCTAAGTGTCCCTTTTCTTTTAAATTCTAATCGCGACTTTCCCCATAGAAGTTAACGGTGGTTCGCGGTTGTGTTCATACACTGCACGCGTCCCCCGTGGGTCCCCTGTGTCACTGCCTTGGGTGGTTCCTTGTGGTCCAAGCACTTCTACAGGC
Organism: Calotriton arnoldi; assembly: GCA_963921515.1. Taxonomy (NCBI): domain Eukaryota; kingdom Metazoa; phylum Chordata; class Amphibia; order Caudata; family Salamandridae; genus Calotriton; species Calotriton arnoldi. Next base: position 1,308,305 of record CAWUFW010004092.1, read on the forward strand.
TCTAGGCCTTGTGTCTAGCTCAGTCGTGGTTCTTATACCACTTTATTGGTATATGGTTTGGTACGCCCCTGGGGCTCAAACGTGTATTTGTGCTATTACTGTAGATAACTAACTTGTAACGTATGTACTTCGAACTCTAGCCTCATAAAGAGACTAGAGGGGTGTGTTTAGTAATAAATACATATATTTTGAATATATACCTGGTGTGGTCCTCTTTCATTTGGTCACTCAAGAGATTATAGACTGGTAAAACAAGCTGCTTTACATTCCTTCAAGACTTAGCCTGAAGGCTGCTCTCCATAGCTACCACTAGGATAGCTTTCAATAAAGGTTGTCTTTAACCTATCTCCAATAAGGGGTTGTTTGGACTGGTGCAAGGTGCCCACTATAATTAGTGGACAGCATATACCAGGCCAACTTCTCACATTGGTGTGCAGCGTGTGGGATTCCAGCTTGCTATTGTTTTACCAGATAATCTCAATTGAATTGATCAACTGAAAACCACTAAGGGTACCTAAGGTACATATAAATCAAGCTTAGTAATACAGTAAGTTCTACTGAACTTAGAGTTGTGTGTTAAGGTACAGCACACCCTTTCTACAACTCAAGAGAGTTTAGTAGGCCACACTAGAGTAGGTAGTGCATACACCACACCTCACTAGTAATGTCTTCAAAGCCAGGACCCAGTGAGTCCTTGCCAGAAGCCAGTGGGCTTCTTCCCTCCAAGTATGATAAACTCCCATTCTTGGAATTGAGAGCATTATGCAATACTAGGAAGTTGAAGGCAGGCAAAAGTGCCAGCACCCAACACCTCAGGGAGGTGTTACTAGCTGATGATCTCATCAGGCCACTAGGGTCTGAAGGGGTAGGCAAGGAGGGTGGGGCAGAAGATGAGGAAGGGGCCAGGGGTGAAGAAACCCAGCCCCCCCCCTCTGAAACTGGCCAGGAAGGTGAAAATGACCTTGTCCTGGAAAATCCAATTCCTCCTGTGGAGGAGGAGGAGGGAGAGGATCAGACTGACCTCCCCTTTGTCCCCCCAGGAAGAGTTCTGAGTGTGCCCAGAAGGTCTAGGTCTCCTTCTCAGGAGTCTAACCACTCTGACACCTCAATAGGGACCTCTGTCTCCTCTCATAGGAGGGAATCCTCTCATGAGAGGAGAAAGAGACTGATTCAATATGAGCAAGCTCAGCTTGAACTCAGGAAACAGCAATTGGCTATAGACAGGGAGTCCCTAGATCTCTATAGAGAGAGACAAAAGTTGGGACTAGAGTCCCATGGTGGCAGCAGTTTCCCCAAAGATAGGGAAAGGTCTTATGACCATAGAAACCTGAGCAAGATTGTCCCTCCCTACCAGAGTGGGGATGACATCCACAAATGGATAACTGCTCTAGAGAGGGCCTGTAAAGTACAGAGGGTCCCTCAGGAGCAGTGGGCAGCAATCTTGTGGCTCTCCTTTGCAGACAAAGGTAGAGATAAGCTCCTCACTGTTAGAGAGGAGGATGCTGACAATTACAAAGTCTTGAAGAGTGCTCTGATAGATGGGTTTGGCCTAACCACTGAACAGTATAGGTTGAAGTTCAGAGACACCCAAAAGGCTCAGACTCAAGACTGGGTTGATTTTGTAGATTGTGCTACTAAGGCTCTGGAAGGTTGGATACATGGCAACAAGGTGCATGACTTTTTAGGATTGTACAATTTGATTATGAGGGAGCAGATCCTTAATAATTGTCAAAACCAGCTTTTACACCAGTACCTGGTGGACTCTGATCTGACCTCTCCCCAAGAATTGGGAAAGAAGGCAGACAAATGGGTCAGAACCAGAGTAAAGACTAAGAATCAGGGTGGTGACCAGAAGAAAGATTCTACCAAGTCCCAAGAGAAAGGTGGGGATAAATCTAAGGATAAATCCACTACAGGGCCCCAAAAGTCCTCTTCTGGGGTGGGTCCCAAACTCCTTCCTCTCCTGAAAAGAAACCCTATTGCCATGTCTGTAAAAAGCCTGGACACTGGAAAACTGATCCCAGTTGCCCCAGGATTGGCAATAAAGAAAATGTTCCTCCAACAACTACTACCACCCCTCCTGGTACTACCAGTAGTAATCCTCCAGTTGGGAGTAGTGTACCCAAAAAGTTAGGTGCTTTTGCAAGAGGAACAGAGGTGGGCCCTAGTTTAGACAGGACCCCCTCAACAGACTCCTCTGACTCTGATGGTGGTGTAGGATTTGCCACCTTTACCATGGGTCCCAATGCATTGGGCAGGTACAGACTGGAGCCAATAATTAATGGTCAGAAAGCTGTGGCATTTAGGGACACAGGGGCTAGTGTCACCATGGTGGCAGGGAACCTAGTCCCCCCTCACCAGCTTTTACCTGAGTTTAAATACCAGGTGACCAACATTGATGGTGTCAGAACAGATCACCCCATGGCCATAGTCAATCTCAGCTGGGAAGGGGTCACAGGCCCAAAAAGAGTGGCAGTGTCCCCAACCTTGCCTGTAGATTGCCTGATGGGCAATGATCTGGAAATTTCAGCCTGGGCTGAAGTTGAACACCAAACCCATCTGAGAATGCTGGGCGTCCCTGTAAAGTTAGTGGGGCTGTGATGGCCACAGCCCCAGCCCAGGGAAATTTTGGAGATGTGGAGCCTGGAAGAATGGCCCACTCTCCCCCAAAAGAGAGCACAAGGGTTGAAGAAAAGTCTTCTTCCCTCCAGACAGTAGGTAAGGGTCAGCCTCCTCAGGGAACTGACCCTACCCCTAGTGAAGGAACTGCCCCAGAGGTAGTCAGGCCTGGCCTGGCCACACCCCTGATGGCAGAGGACCCTTCCAAGGTGGTACCCAGTCTGGAGCAGGTAACCTGCCCCTCTCTACCCTGCCTCAGTCAGCCCAGGGCTGCAGAGGTCAGCGAGGTCAGTGGACCCCCCAGGGCCCCCTGTCCAGAGGAACCCCCCATCAGCAGATTAGGGGCACCCAGTCTAGTAGCCCTAGCCAGGTGAAAATTCCTCAACACACTGAGGGATCCCCCATACCTTTGTGTAGGGACCTCCCCCAGAAGGACTCTGTTAGGCAAGGGCAAACCTGGGACCAAAAGGTTCCAAACCTGCCATGTCCCTCCAGTGGTCCATCCAAAGGGACCCAACCCCCAGCTGTAGGCAGCCAAAGGTTGACCCTTAGAGCACAGTGCAACTCAGTCATGGAAAGACAGGCATACATGGTGACCAGTGATCTGAGGAAGCTGAGACCAACCTTCCTAGGGCCTCACTTCCCTTCTCAGACACCTCACCAGCCTTGTACTTTACCAAAGCACACCACAGGTAGTAATTCCCCATGGTGGAGACCCTCTCATACCCTTAGGGTGAGGGATTGCTTAGTGGACCATAAGATAGGGGGCAACCATGCTAGTGCAGGTGCTTCCTTATATGGCCACTTAGTCAATAAAGGCTCAACTGGCCAAGGTTAGCCTTATCTCCTTTCGTTTGGGGGGGGTTATGTAGGAAGGTGGAATCTGACTATATGGTTGCCCCCACTTTTTTCCTGGTGTTTTGCTGGTTTATGACTTAGTTGGACTGGGATCCTGCTATTCAGGGCCCCAGTCTATCTGCTTCCTCTATAAAATGGTTTCCATGTGCCTTAGGCACATCTCTGATTGGAATCTGGAGTGCCCTTATAAGTCCCTAGTATATGGTATACTATGTACCCAGGGCATAGGTACCTCAGAGGCCTACCAGGGGCTGCAGCATGTATTGTGCCACCCCTGGAAGGCCAGCCAAACGGACACCACAGGTCTGCTACTGCAGCCTGGGTAAGGTGGTGCATGCATCCCTTACTGTGATATAGGCTACCTATATCACTACATACATACACACATATAAACCTATAAGTCACTCCTATGGCAGGCCTTATCAATCCTGAAGGCAGAGTGCGTGGTTCCTATGTGAGAGGGTGCCCCTGCATGAGCTGGGCCCCTCTGCAGCATTCGGAGACCCTTCTCTGATGCTGTTTGTAGTGCAGCCTGACCATATACTCTTAAGCGCATTATAACCTCGCGTTAAATGCTAACTTTGGGATGGCTGCACGGAAACATGTCGTGTTTGGTGTCAAACATCTTGGAATACTACCCCCCGCCAGTTCTGGCGGCGGGGGTAGCATTCCACCCTTCTAGAGGGAAAGACATGTACACACCGGTATGCCCGGTACTGACTTTCCAGAGCCCTGGCATCACAAAATGGATGCCGCTGCCACAGACACGAGTCTGGCCTCCTGCTGCTGACCGAAACTCCGGCAGGGGAGGCCTGGACAATAGGTTTCCTGTCCCAGGGAGGTGTGACCAGCCTCCCCAGACAGGATAGTGTGTATTGGGGCTGGGCGGGAGCACTCTCTTGTGCTTTGAAGTCCTGCACTGGGGGCACACTTGGTGTCCCTGTGCATACCCCAGTTCAAACTGGCTCAGGGGCCAGCCCCTGCTCTGGCACGAAACTGGACAAAGGGAAAGGGGTGTAACCACCCCTCTGCCCTGACCCTCCCATAGGTGGGGTCACAGAGTATGTCCAACCCCCTACCTTAGTATAAGTAGGGGAACCCAGTCCTTAGGACTTTAGATTTACCTGGACGAAACTCTGATACAGAATCCTGGACCTTCGACGCTCTACTTTAAGATCAGAGGACTGAAGAATCTCCCTTGGGGTCAAGGAGTGACTCCCCTGCTTGGCAGGCACCAAAGAAGCAATTGTCCGGTCTGCATCGCTGAAGCTCCCGTCGGACGCCGAAGTCTTTGCATCACCAGAGGTAGATTTTCAGACTTCCCCAAGGCTGCCCTGAGTGCCCAGCAAGGCTGAGGCCCGTAGCTGTCGTGGGTAATGTGGAACCGTGACCCCTGGACACCGAACGCATTTGCAAGTGCATCCTCTTCTGGGTCTCCCACAAACCCGTGCTTTGGGCTCCCAGTAGCCCCAGCCTCCAGCACCAACTGCACCGAAGATCACTGGCCTCCACTCCATGAGTGTCCTGTGAGCCAGCTCCACGTGCACCGTCTCGAGGCTCCTCGCGGTCGCTAGTCCGTTGGCTAGTAGGCCCTCCCGAAGGCCAATCTTTTTCTGCTTGGACTCCCTGGTTGCTCCAGATGTGCCCTGACTTATCCTCACTGGGTGAGTCCCCCAGACCTTGCTGGTCTGCAACATCTTCCTTCTTTGATTTCCACAAGACTTGCTATTGCCAAGGCTTGTTGGGGCCAATCCTGTCGCCGATACCTCTGCAATCGACAAACGTTGTGGGACAGCTCGAATCCAGCTCCTGGTTGTCGTCGACGCCTCCTGGACCTCGTGGCTGAAGAGTGAAGACGACTGTCAACCTACCTGAAGCACTCGACATCGGTGGGCATCTGCTCATCGCCTTCCTGGTCACTGGCTAGTGACCCAGACTCTGTCCCCTCTGCTTTCAGGTTCTTCAGATCTTCGATCCACCTTTGGATCCACCCGAACACTTTCGACTTGGCCGCCAGCAGCACTTTGCAGCAGATCGCCATTGAAAGCGACGACGAAACCCGACCCCGAAAGACACCTATGCACCCGGCTTCCCTGGGTGAGGTAACTCGAGTACTCCGGTGCTCCCGTGGGTATTGACACTAGAACAGCCTAGTTCTCAAAGGGTTTGCTCCAAGTCCTCTTCTAAGTGTCCCTTTTCTTTTAAATTCTAATCGCGACTTTCCCCATAGAAGTTAACGGTGGTTCGCGGTTGTGTTCATACACTGCACGCGTCCCCCGTGGGTCCCCTGTGTCACTGCCTTGGGTGGTTCCTTGTGGTCCAAGCACTTCTACAGGCTCTAGGCCTTGTGTCTAGCTCAGTCGTGGTTCTTATACCACTTTATTGGTATATGGTTTGGTACGCCCCTGGGGCTCAAACGTGTATTTGTGCTATTACTGTAGATAACTAACTCGTAACGTATGTATTTCGAACTCTAGCCTCATAAAGAGACTAGAGGGGTGTGTTTAGTAATAAATACATATATTTTGAATATATACCTGGTGTGGTCCTCTTTCATTTGGTCACTCAAGAGATTATAGACTGGTAAAACAAGCTGCTTTACATTCCTTCAAGACTTAGCCTGAAGGCTGCTCTCCATAGTTACCACTAGGATAGCTTTCAATAAAGGTTGTCTTTAACCTATCTCCAATAAGGGGTTGTTTGGACTGGTGCAAGGTGCCCACTATAATTAGTGGACAGCATATGCCAGGCCAACTTCTCACAGTGGAGTTATATTAAATTATATTATAGTCATTTTTCTGTTTTAAAAAAAAATTATTTACGCACTCTAGTTGACCTCTTTTTTACATAATTTATTGTATCTGGTTAGTACTTTGGGCACCTCTAATTTGAAATTTTGCAGCCTATGTTCCAAAGTTTATTTTCTATTTCAAAAGTTTCCATTTTTCTCCATTTCTTTATTTATGTACATATATCTTCAACATTATGGGGTCTATTAGGATGGCGGTGGGAAAACCACCCCAACCGCCATGGTAGCGGAAATCAACCACCCGCCGGTACCGCTGCAAAACCGGCGGTCCTATTAGGATCAACTGCCCAAAAAATATGACCGCGGCAGAAAGAGGCAACGAAAAACCGCCCGTAGTGGGCGGAGCTGGTGCAAAACCGTCCGCAACGGTCGGATTTGTGGCGGAAACACACAAAACCGCCACCAGGCCCGCGGAGTAACCGCCCGTGAAATTAGTATTCCCCCGATGTGACAGCGGTACGTTCCGCTGATTCCGACCGCCGCGGTCGCAAACAGTGATGAATGGGAGAGCCGGTGGAAGAGCTGTTGCATAGCCACTGCTGCGGATGCTCCGTGACAAATATGGCAGTCAACAAGAAAAACTCACAACAAGGCCACCAAGTGCACACAGCAAACTAGCCCTGCCCCCAAAAACACCTAACACACCCCAATGACACACCCCCATGGCAACTACAAATATACAAATCACAGGACAACTCACACAACACACCTGACAGCAACACCCTGTGAGAAGTTGGCCTGGTATATGCTGTCCACTAATTATAGTGGGCACCTTGCACCAGTCCAAACAACCCCTTATTGGAGATAGGTTAAAGACAACCTTATTGAAAGCTATCCTAGTGGTAGCTATGGAGAGCAGCCTTCAGGCTAAGTCTTGAAGGAATGTAAAGCAGCTTGTTTTACCAGTCTATAATCTCTTGAGTGACCAAATGAAAGAGCACCACACCAGGTATATATTCAAAATATATGTATTTATTGCTAAACACACCCCTCTAGTCGCTTTATGAGGCTAGAGTTCGAAGTACATAAGTTAGAAGTTATTTAAACACAGTAATAGCACAAATACACGTTTGGGCCCTAGGGGCGTACCAAACCATATACCAATAAAGTGGTATAAGAACCACGACTGAACTAGACACTAGGCCTAGAGCCTCTAGAAGTGCTTGGACCACAAGGAACCACCCAAGGTAGTGACACAGGGGACCCACGGGAGACGCGTGCAGTGTAAATACACAACCGCGATACGCCGTTGACTTCTATGGAGAAAGTCGTGATCGGGAAATTAGAGAAAAGGGACACTTAAAAGAGGACTTGGACCAAACCCTTTGAGATCTAGAACTTTGAAGAGTCTCTACCCACGGGAGCACCGGAGTACTCGTGTTACCTCACCCAGGGAAGCCGGGTGCATAGGTGCCTTTCGGGGTCGGGTTTCGTCGTCGATTTGAATGGCGATCTGCTGCAAAGTGCTGCTGGCGACCAAGTGAAAAGTGTCCGGGTGGATCCAAGAGTGGATCGGAGTTCTGAAGAACCTGAAAGCAGAGGGGAAAGAGTCTGGGTCACTAGCCAGTGACCAGGAAGGCGATGGACAGATGCCCACCGATGTCGAGTGCTTCAGGTGCGTTGACGGTCATCTTGTCTCTTCAGCCACGAGGTCCAGGAGGCGTTGTAGGCAACCAGGAGCAGGATTCCGGCTGGTACACGATGTCTGTCGAGTGCTGAGGTGTCGGCGACCGGATTGGACCCAACAAGCCTTGGCAACGGCAAGTCTCGATGCAGAGGAAGATCGTCGATGGTGCAGACCAGTAAGGTCTGGGGAACTCACCCAGCAAGGATAAGTGAGGGCAGGCCTGGAGCAACCAGGATGCCAAGTTAGGAAAAGATTGGCTTTCGTTGAGGGCTACTAGCCAACGGGCTAGCGATTGCGAAGGAGCCTCGTGACGCCGCACGTGGATCTGGCTCACAGGACACTTGTGAAGTGGGGGCCAGTGATATTCAGTGCAAGTAGTGCTGGAGGCTAGGGCTACTCGGAGCCCAAAGCACGACTTCTTGAGAGACCCAGAAGAGGATGCACTTGCAAATGTGCTCGGTGTCCAGGGGTCACGGTCTCAAGTCACCCACGATAGCCACGGGCCTCAGCTTTGCTGGGGACTCAGGATAGTCTCGGGGAAGTCTGGGAATCCACCTCTGGTGATGCGATGACTTCGGCGTCCGACGGGAGCTTCAGAAATGCGAACCGGACAGATGCTTCTTTGGTGCCTGCCAAGCAGGGGAGTCACTCCTTGACCCCAAGGGAGATTCTTCTGTCCTCTAATCGTGAGTAGAGCATCGAAGGTCCAGGATTCAGTTTCAGAGTTTCGTCCAGGGATAATCTAAAGTCCTAAGGACTGGGTTCCTATCTTTATACTAAAGATAGGGGTTGGACTACTCTGTGGCCCCACCTATGGGTGGGTCAGGGCAGAGGGGTGGCTACACCCCTTTCCCTTTGTCCAGTTCGCGCCAAAGCAGGGGCTGCAAGCCCCTGATCCGGTTTGAACTGGGGTATGCACAGGGACACCAAATGTGCCCCCAGTGCAGGACTTCAAAGCACCCGAAAGTGCTCCCGCCCAGCCCCAATACACATTATCCTGTCTGGGACAGGAAACCTATTGTCCAGGCCTCCCCTGCCGGAGTTTCGTCCAGCAGCAGGAGGCCAGACTCGTGTCTGTGGCAGCAGCATCCATTTTGTGATGCCAGGGCTCTGGAAAGAAGTTACCGGACTAGTCAGAGTTAACATGTCTTTCCCTCTAGAAGGGTGGAATGCTACCCCCGCCGCCAGAATTGGCGGGGGGGTAGTATTCCAAGATGTTTGACACCAAACACAACATGTTTAGGTGCAGCCATTCCAAAGTTAGCATTTTACTGCGAGGTTATAATGCACTTAAGAGTATATGGTCAGGCTGCACTACAAACAGCATCAGAGATGGTCTCCGAACGCTGCAGAGGGGCCCTGCTCATGCAGGGGCACCCTCTCACATAGGAACCATGCACTCTGCCTTTAGGATTGATAAGGCCTGCCTTAGGAGTGACTTATAGGTTTATATGTGTGTATGTATTTAGTGATATAGGTAACCTATATCACAGTAAGGGGTGCATGCACCACCTTACCCAGGCTGCAGTAGCAGACCTGTGGTGTCAGTTTGGATGGCCTTCCAGGGGTGGCATAATACATGCTGCAGCCCCTGGCAGGCCTCTGAGGTACCTATGCCCTTGGTACATAGTATACCATATACTAGGGACTTATAAGGGCACTCCAGATCCCAATCAGTGATGTGCCTAAGGCACATGGAAACCTTTTACAGAGAAAGCAGATAGACTGGGGCCCTGAATAGCAGGATCCCAGTCCAACTAAGTCATAAACCAGCAAAACACCATAAAAAAAGTGGGGGCAACCATATAGTCAGATTCCACCTTCCTACACACCCCATTTTGACACACCCACATAGCTGAGTATAAAACCAGCCCCTTCCCTGACCACAATCCTTTGCAATACTCCAGAAGTGAAGGGCCAAACACCACAGCTGAAAGGAGAGGCAAATCAACACACCATCACTACACACACCACACACATCACCACCACCACTTCCACACCTACACCTCTAACCCCTCTGCACATCACACACCATACACATCACCCCCACCCCCACCACTTACACCCCTGCACCACTAACCCCTTTGCACATCACACACCATGGCACCACAGCAAATGCCGAAATTCACAGGGAGTGAGTTGGCAGGCATGGTAGATGAGATAATCAGAGTAGAACCACAAGTATTTGGTAGCCTGGTCCAACAGACACCATTAGCCACAAGAGCACAAATGTGGGCAAGGATAGTCGATAAGGTCAATGCAGTAGGGACCACCATGCCCCCTTGTTACCCAACTCATCAAGATGGAGCACTCCCTCCAAACCAGATGCATATGTCAGCCATTGCATTGTCCACTTCAAACTAACAGGTAGGTAGCCATCTTATGCTCTCTTGTCCCACCTCTGAGCAGGATGGAGCCCTCTACCACACACACACAGAGATGTCTCACAAATTCCACCCAAATGTGAAAACAGAACAGGTAAGTAGACAGTACATGCACCCAGCCATTTCTCTCAAAAAGTATGGTGACATATGACAACAACAGCCCTCTCATCACACAAAAATACACACAGACCCTATTGCCACTTACAGTGTGTAGACAGCTAAGCGAATGTAACTGTTACAGCAACCAAAGTGTGACACACCAATTCACATGTTGAAGAAAGTCTGTGCACAATCATGCACAGCACCGAATGCCATGTGTAAGTGCCATGGGGCCACAGCAGCAAGGACCATATGAAAACAAAGCAAGCATGGTCGGTAGTACAAATTGAGATTTGCACATAACATGACAAAGGTATGCATGAGATAACAATGGCCAGTTCATGCTCAGATGTAACGTCTGCCAGGCAGAGTAATCAACAAAGAGGCTTTACATAAATTCGTTGTTGCGCTAGTCGTTAGATGGCAACATGTCCTTGTAATCATAAAATATACACATGGCACGTGGTATCTATTGACACGTCGCACCATGGACAAGTAATGCATGTACCTCAACATCATGTCAGGATGCACGGTAGTGTGCATACAAACAATGTGATAACTAGTCAACTGTGTGGTGTATAAACAGTGAATAAGATACATCTAACACCAAGCTTGATGGGTGCACTTCAATGACCATTTCCCATCTGTCCCACAGGTAACCAAGAACTGACTGCAGAGGACATCAACAGCAACCTGCAGAGCCAGTCACCCCCCCCGAAACATGGACTCTCAGATGTTGACTCCCGGGATTCTGAGGATGAGGAACTCAAAGCCAGCCCATCTGGTGTGCCAGGGCGCAACAGGTCGCAGGACCCCATCGTCCCCCACCACATCTGCAGTAACACCAACTTATCCACAGACCCCTGCTGCAACGGCCTGTGCATCCTCCACCACCACCACCAGTGCTGCCTGCAACACTCTCCCTGTCCCAGAGGATGACCACCCCACACCACCAACTGAGGAGGGCAGGGAGAGGATGTGGGTGCCTACAGTGGTGAGGCAACAGGTCCGTGGCAGCAGGGCAGGTGGGAGGGCAAGGGTCAGTCACAGACAACCTGACACTGGGACCGAAGCCCTGGACAACATCAACAGAGTCCTTGGGGCCTATGAACAGGCCCAGGGATGAACGGGCCGGTCTGAGGAAGATTCACGCGAGCTTCTCCCGCTGATGAGGTCCATGGACACCTGCATGGTCCAAATTGTGGACCTCTTGGGCCAGATAGTGGCGGTACTGAGGGACAGGCCTGCACCACAACCAACACCTCCACCTCCCTCTGGTGGGCCGCAGGATGACAGTTCATCATCCAGAGGGGTGAGTCCTCAGACCCCACTGGCCCTGCAGTAGAGGCCCCCCCTGCCAAATGACAAAGGGGCCGTCCCAAGAAATCCCAGGAAGGATCACGTGGCAAAGCACCTGCCAAACGCCAGTCACGGAGCCAGCCATGATGGCAACCCTCTTCACTACTGCATTGACTGTTTTGGACTGTCCTTACCCACACTGCCTTGTGAATGGCATCTGTCTGTTGGACTAGGACTAGGACGAGCAATCAATTCCTCCCTCTTATCTGGCATCTGCCCAGACGACTGGAAGCGTGCAGAGGTGAAACCCCTCCTCAAGAAACCAATGGCCGACCCAACTGACCTGAAGAAATACCGGCCCATCTCTCTCCTTCCCTTTGCAGCCAAAGTAACCGAAAGACTCGTGAACGCCTAGCTGACCGCCTTCATCGAAGAAAACTCCATCCTAGACGCATCCCAGTCTGGCTTCCGCAGCAACCACAGCACCAAGACCGCCCTCCTAGCCGCCACCGATGACATCCGCATGCTGCTAGACCAGGGACACACCGCAGCCCTCATCCTCCTAGACCTCTCCGCAGCCTTCGACACCCTCTCACATCGCACGCTAGAGCCACCAGACTCCACAACGCAGGAATACAGGGGTCCGCCCTCGACTGGATCCAATGCTTCCTCTCCGGCAGAACCCAGAGGATCAGACTCCCCCCTTCCTCTCCGACCCCACTGACATCATCTGCGGAGTACCTCTGGGATCTTCACTAAGCCCGACGCTCTTCAACATCTACATGGCCCCCATGGCCGCCATCGTCAGACAACACGGGCTCACCATCGTATCCTACGCCGACGACACACAGCTCATCCTCTCCCTCACCAAGAACCCAGAAATCACCAGACTCAGCTTCCAGGAAGGAATGAGAAATGTAGCCGCCTGGATGAAGGACAGTTGCCTAAAGCTCAACTCCGAGAAGACCGAGGTCCTCATCCTCGGACCCTGCACCTCCGCCTGGGACAACACCTGGTGGCCCTCCGCCCTCGGGAGCCCAACCACCCTGACAGACCATGCTCGGAACCTCGGCATAATCCTCGACTCCTCCCTCTCCATGAACCGCCAGATCAACGCCGTCGCGTCCATCAGTTTCAGCTGCCTCCGCATCCTCCGCAAGACCTTCAAATGGTCCCACCCGACTGCAGAAAGACCGTCACCCACGCACTCATAACCAGCAGACTAGACTAGGGCAACGCCCTCTACGCCGGAATCAACAAAACTCTTCTACACAAACTCCAAACCATCCAGAACGCTGCAGCCAGGCTCATTCTAGGGACTCCACGCCACGAACATATGACCCAACACCTCCTAAGCCTCCACTGGCTCCCCGTCGAGAAGAGAATCACCTTCAAACTCCTCACCCACGCCTACAAATCCCTCAACAACATCGGACCCAAATACCTGAATGACCGAATTTGTTTCCACGCACCCAAGAGGAACCTCCGCTCCGCTGACCTCGCCTTGACAGAGGTCCTCCGCATCCGCAGAAACAGAACCGGCGGGAGAGATTTCTCCTACATAGCAGCCAAATCCTGGAACGAGCTCCCGGTCAATATCAGATGCTCCCCAACCCTCCACACGTTCAGGAAGGACCTCAAGGCCTGGCTCTTCGACTGACCCGGAGGTGCTTCCCCTCCCTACCCCAGCGCCTTGAGACCCTCACGGGTGAGTAGCGCGCTCTATAAACCACTGATTGATTGACTGGGTCACCACATCAATTTGGTGACTACTCGATTGTCTCATGTGCCATAACTGTCAACTCACTGCTTCACTAATCACCTTATTGTAAATATTCACCCCCCTCACATGTCACCATTGTAAATAAACACTCCTCACACACACGTTGTTGTGTCTGCTCCATGTTTATTCCAGGATGTGCAGTCTTCACCATGATTACAATGTACCTGGAGTATGGAATGTATGTAGGCAAGGAGAGGCTGAAGGGACCTAGGAAAACACAACAGAACAATATTCACTAGTCAGGGGATGACATCACAGCCATCACACAACACTTGCCATCAAGCTACTCAATATGCACACATTACAATGAGCAACAGTGCCGACATAAACATCCTGTAGATGTGCCAAACCACCCTGTCCCAGAAACATTGTCAGCCACCACTGAGTCAACCGGCTGCAGTCACAAAGCTAACATACACCTTGCCAACAACAGCGACATCATCAGACAATGGGTCTGTTGTACATTGTCACTCACCTTCAAGTGAAGTAGCGGTTGATGAGTTGTTGACGCAGGTCGACACCTTCCTCCTCTCCACTATCCTCGTCACTGGACATGGGTTGGTTTGCAGGTGGGGGCCTTGGCTGCTCATCAGCATCCAGGAGCAGGGGGATCTCCTTGCGCAAGGCCAGGTTGTGGAGCATGCAGCATGCAACTACAATCTGACACACCTTCTTGTGCGAGTACATCAATGCACCTCCGGTCTTGTCCAGGCAACGGAAACGTGACTTCAGGAGACCGAAAGTACGCTCCACCACTCGACATGTCCTACCATGGGCATCATTGTAGCGGACTTCAGCTGGTGTCCTGGGATTCCACAGTGGGCTCAGCAACCAAGGACGGTTGGGATAATCTGAATCACCTAGGTGTGAGAAACCTTGAAATGTAACTGTGGCAGAGTCAAGCATGTCACACACACAACACGCTACTGGACTCTTCGTACTGACCCACAATCCATGCATGCTCCGTAAGCAAATCATCCATCAGTCGTGGCACAATGCTGTTACGCATGATGTACGAGTTGTGGGCTGAGCCTGGGAATTTGGCACAGATGTGTGAGATGATCATATCTGCTTGGCACACCACTTGCACATTGATGGAATGGAAATGTTTCCTGTTCCTGTAGATGTGCTCACGTGCCTGTGGTGGAACCAGGCCAACATGTGTGCAGTCAATGGCACCAACAATATTGGGGATGTGCCCAAGTGCATAAAAATCTCCCTTCACAGCCACCAATTCATGCCTCCTGGGGAAATGGATATATCTGTCCTTGTAGATCATCATAGCGGACAGGACATCACGTAGTACCATGCTGAACATAGGTTGCGACATCCCACCTGCGCTGGACACCGTGTACTGGAAAGATCCAGAAGCAAAGAAATGCAGGGCCGTCATCACCTTAGACGTTGGTGTGAAAGCACCTGGATATGTCCTGCGAGGCTGCAGGTGGGGCTCCAACATAGCACATAGGTCTTTGAGGGTGTCTCGATCCAGATGGAATTTCCGTATGACCTCCTCATCCTCCATGTCTGCCAGTACTGTGAAGGGATGATGCACATTTGGTCTCCTCCTAGGTGAGATGAAAGAGGACAAATGTCAATGCAATCCACCATGAGATGTGTCCGACATCTTACGTTTTGACTGACACAACGGAAACAATGACTAGCATCACAGTACAGCTTACAGCACAACTCACTTGTAGGGACACCTTCACCTACACCATCCGTACACCTGTCCACTTTTCACACATCTAGCATCTCACAAACAATATACGACTATGTGAATGCACAAAGGGATATGGCCACATCTTGCATTTGCAGCCCTGAGAGTAGTACCAACAAGATATGTGTTTAGCTGCCACCCTACTGTCTCCTACCATAACTGCTGTACCTGCCACACATTCTTGCGTAAGTCACACAGGGCACACATCAACCACACAATGACCCAAGACTGTGCGTTTATTGTCAAGTATGTGCATGAACCAAGAAAAGTAGACTGTCAAATCTGCACAATGTGTAGTAAGACATTCATCACTGTGAGTTGCTCAGCCCTTTCACACGTTGACATGTGTACCCATTGGAGAGTCCATCACAACACTGTTCTGTGTACATGCCCAGCTACATCACAAGTGACATGTGAGTGAGTACATGCCAATGTTTCCAATCAAATACAAAAACATCGCATGTGTAGTCAGCAGTGGGGTAAAGGTTAGATTGCAATTGAGTGCACAATCTTGTGCCATGAATCATGTGTCTACTGTGCACTCTTGAGAAATGGCCTCTGGCCATTCACACTGCATGACGTGCCCATAGGTGCTGCCAAGGTGATCTGACACCCAAATCACGGTCATTCTAGCAATGCATGGCACACATATCGCGGTAGCTACCGCCTGGCCCCTGCGGTGTCTCACCGCCAATGCCCAAGCCACAATCGCGGTAGTGATAGGCATAAACACGTGGTCAAATGGCGGTTGGCATGCTCCGCCACCCAAATCATGGTCATTCTAACAATGCATGGCACACATATCGCGGTAGCAACCGCCTGGCCCCTGCGGTGTGTCACCGTCAATGCCCAAGCCACAATCGCGGTAGTGATAGGCATAAACACATGGTCAAATGGCGGTTGGCATGCTCCGCCACCCAAATCACGGTGATTCTAACAATGCATGGCACACATATCACGGTAGCTACCGCCTGGCCCCTGCGGTGTCTCACCGCCAATGCCCAAGCCACAATCGCGGTAGTGATAGGCATAAACACGTGGTCAAATGGCGGTTGGCATGCTCCGCCACCCAAATCATGGTCATTCTAACAATGCATGGCACACATATCGCGGTAGCAACCGCCTGGCCCCTGCGGTGTGTCACCGTCAATGCCCAAGCCACAATCGCGGTAGTGATAGGCATATACACATGGTCAAATGGCGGTTGGCATGCTCCGCCACCCAAATCACGGTCATTCTAACAATGCATAGCACACATATCACGGTAGCTACCGTCTGGCCCCTGTGGTGTCTCACCGCCATGGACCATGCCCTTTCAGCCAATGGGAACCGTAATCGCGGTAGCCTAATGCAATTTTGAAAAACACTGTAGTCGTGCTCCGCCACCGCGGGGCCGGTCATTGGATGCAATTGAAAGATGCACCACTGCGGTAGCTACCGCCTGGCCCCTGCTTTGTGTCACCGCCATGGACCATGCCCTTACAGCCAATGGGAACCGCAATCGCGGTAGCCTAATGCAATTTCGAAAATCGCGGTAGGCGTGCTCCGCCACCACGGGGCCGGTCATTGGATGCAATTGAAAGATGCACCACTGTGGTAGCGCCCGCCTGGCCCCTGCGGTGTGTCACCGCCATGGACCATGCCCTTACAGCCAAGGGGAACCGCAATTGCGGTAGCCTAATGCAATTTTGAAAATCGCGGTAGGCGTGCTCCGCCACCGAGGAGCCGGTCATTGGATGCATTTGAAAAAGGCTGACCTGGAACACCAATTGCAGCAGCTTAGAACCACTGAAACGACCCCAGGGGGCTATATATGTGTGGGAGAGAGCCTCACATTTCCACAGCTCACAGAGCCTGCTGCCTGCCACCCCTCACCACCAACTGCTGCTGCTGCTGTCTCCAGGGCCTGCTGCCTGCCACCCCTCACCACCAACTGCTGCTGCTGCTGTCGCCTGGGCCTGCTGCCTGCCACCCCTCACCACCAACTGCTGCTGCTGCTGTCTCCAGGGCCTGCTGCCTGCCACCCCTCAACACCAACTGCTGCTGCTGCTGTCTCCAGGGCCTGCTGCCTGCCACCCCTCAACACCAACTGCTGCTGCTGCTGTTTCCAGGGCCTCCTGCCTGCCACCCCTCACCACCAACTGCTGCTGCTGCTGTCTCCAGGGCCTGCTGCCTGCCACCCCTCACCACCAACTGCTGCTGCTGCTGTCTCCTGGCCACAGTGATGGCGAGGACTGATAAGATCCGTGCCAGTCCCTTCACCACCGAGGAGCTGGAGGTCCTGGTGTACGATGTGCTCACACAGTATCCGAGGCTATATGGTTCTCCCAATGTCGTGGTAAGTCTTTCAGAGTGGTAGTGAGAGTGCAGGGGGGGGGCACACATGTAGTTGATCTGCTGCAGTATGTGCCTGAGAGTGTGGGATTGTGTCATGCACTGCCTAGCATGCTGTCTGCAGGGGTAAGGGGTGTGTAGCCTATTTCACACGTTTCCCTGCCTGCACATCAAGATTGCAGGGACATGTATTGTCTTGTCAGCCATACAGTGACGCAGCAAGTTGGTAATGCAGGATTCAGGACAGTAATTGCTAGTGTGAATGGGTGTGTGGTTCCCTGATGTCCTTCACAGGCTCATCTGTGGCCTTAGCAATGTTTTTCGTCCAGACGGTAGTGATGGAATTGTGTCTGACTCAATTTTTGCATCATCTCCAGTTCTGCACTATGCTCAGGACTTCAATACCCGAGGGTGACACTCTTGGTGGTCATTCACCTATGACACAGCAGATTTTTGTACTATTGTGCATGGCCCCTTCCATTTCCACCAGCAGGTGTACAGACTCACATGTGTAGGCACTGTTTCCGCTATCAAATTGTCCCTTCATGTGACATTTCTGATGCCCCACGTTGGACCTCAGTGTGACCCCACCTGGCCTGCACAGTCACTGCCCAATCTGACAAGGACACATCACTGAATGTGCATAGTGTTACATGTGTGTTTTTTTGATGGACTCTCCATCAAAGAGCCATCTCAGCCCTGTAGATTGCACACGACAGGCCTTGTGAGAAGGGCGTGGTTTTGTAAGATCATGTCCCTCAATGTGACCTCCGTGACACAGTGAGCCATTCACAGGGCAAGGACATTGTGGGTTGCGCAGTGTTGGACACAGTGAGTCTTCCCCTGAACATACATTGAAATGTAATGTATGTCTTGCTCACCCTCAATATGAACAGTAGATATGGGCAGCCTACACATGGCTTTCTGTGCTGGCATCCTGCATGTGTATGAGATGGGCAGGTACTGTGTCCACCCTCATACCTGCATGCATTTTCGTGTGATTCTCCCATGCTGATGTTCCATGTGAGATGCATTATTGTCTCTGCTAGACATATCCGTGAAGTTGGGATGAGTTAGTATCATGCTCCTGTACTGAGAGATAGTGGTACATAACACTGTGTCACTGATTTTCCCCCCTCTTGTCTCCCATGCCCGCAGCTCAAAGTCCACCAGCGTAAGGCCGTGTGGAGGACCATTGCATGCAAGGTGCGGGCTCTGGGTGTCTCCAACTGACGGCGCACACACTGTCACAAGAGGTGGGATGCCATCTGCCGGCTGAGCAAGAACAGGGCGGAGATGACGCTGGGGCTACTCCCTCGGACTGGCAGGTTGGTGCGCAGGAGCATGACACCACTAATGGCCCGCATCTTAGCCGTGACACAGCCTGAGCTGGATGCACGTTTGAAGGAGCATCAGCAGCAAGCTGGGGGTGAGTATTCTGGGAAGGGTGACTTTGGTTGTGAGTGGCTGCATGTGTTCACAGCCTGGGCCAGCACTGGGCTCTGTGATGTTGGTAGTGTGATGCAGTGGCTTGTAAGTGGCCCCTGTGTTGGGTGCAGCTGTCATGCATTTGCCCTACCTGTACTTTCTAATGTAATTGGAGTAATGGGCCTTGACATTGCATTCTGAGTCGTGGGCTTCTGGCATCGTCTGCATTGGGGTAGTCAGGGACATCCCATGGAAGGGAACGGCAGTGTGCATCATCTGAGTGTGCTTTCATCAATGTGTGCATTGCCTGACCTCAGAATTGTGAGACTTAGACATCTGACACCAATGTGCAACAGTAGTTGTGCCCCAAACTACAATATGGTGGATGGCATGAGCTCGTGGCCTTTGTGGACTGTTATGTTGTAGTCTGTATCTGTGTTGTCCCCTTCTGCTCCCTCCAGATGTGACAGTGGCAGCATGTTGTGGGGTACATCTTTGCCCCCATAAAGGCCCTAGGTGTGCTCAGAGGTATTTGTGTGTCTGGTTAAACGGAGCCACCGGCAGGCTATTTGGCTGTGTGGTCATCATATGGCTCAATTATGCCCTGTTTGCTTGATAACACGCAACATTCGATTTCAAAATTGAGGTTGTACAATGTTACTGCACAGGGTGGTGTGCAACATGGAGATATCATCATCTTTTGTAATGCTTTCCTTGCATATGATGGTTCTGTTGATGCCAATTAACTGACCCGACATCTCTCTCTCTCATGCAGCATCTACCGTGGGCACGGAAGGACAGGGGAAGGACACCAGTGGTGAGGCATCAAGCACGACTGCTACACACGAGCACACTGACACTGATGTGACCAGCGCCTCGGAGGGGGACAGGAGTCTGCTTGAGGAATCACAGCCAGAGACACCAACCTCTACGTCATCTGATGCCAGCGGTGACACATCTATGTTGGCGGGCACAGGGAGCAGGAACTCAGCCTCCTCTTCCACCACACAGTGTCCAGCGCCCACCCTCCCACCTAATTCCACTTGTGCTGCCCGTGTTCGCACCAGTAAGAAGGGAAGGGTGTCCTTCACACCAGGCACCGCTGCCCCTGCCCCTGTCTCCCCTGCTGCCCTCAGTGTTGAGTCTGTGGAGCTTTTGTGCCAGCTGTGTGTGGGCCAGACAACTCTCATCAACGCCTTCCTAGACCACTACAAAAAATTGGCACATGTCGTTGCTTTCTTGGAGGGCATTCATTCAGACGTGGGTGGGCTACACCGGACTGTCCAGTCTTTGTCCTCTGTAGTGACATCAGCCATTCAGCTGGCACAGTCACAGAGTCTAGCTCCAGTCCCTTTGTCCACCCCCATGCCAGTGGCTACATCTGACGATAGTGACCACACACCACAGACCTCAAGGGCAAGATACAGCACACGCAGCACACAGCAGCAGCATCCCAAGCGGTCCAGGGCATAGACACCATCCCCACAGAAAACTAAAGCCACCCCAGAGCGCAAAGACAAAAGCCCGTCAGGCAACACCAAGGGCCACAAAGCCAAGAAGCAGGCCTCAGGCTCACATTCCTCAGAGGCATCCCCAGCCAAGGACTCTCCTGTCCCAAAAGCGTCTCCCAAAGACAAGCAGACAGTTTCCGTGCCCGCTGAGAAGCTGGTGCCTGCTAAGAGAACACATAAGAAGAGCCCCAAGGCAGATTCACCCACAACCTCAACTCCCATCCAGAGCCCTGTGAAGCAGGGAAAGGAGGGCACTGTAGGGGGGACACCTTGTAAACAGGGGATGGAGGGGAAAAGGCAAGGCCAGGCCAAGCGTACAGCTGGATCCAGCATGTCCCCAGAGGGAGGGCCACCGTCTGCACCTGATGCAGCTTTGGTGGTGAGTGTGCCTTTTGTGTCCACACCACTTGCCATTAATCCCAAGACAGGGAAGCCATTTAGACTCCCCAAGAAGTAGAAAGGCACCTCTCTACAATCTCCCACCCACACTGTGTCTCACGGCAGCATGACTCCACCTCCACGTGCCACAACACCACCTGGTCCAAGCAGCCCTCTGGCATCCCAAGCCACTGATGCCTCTACCTCAGCTGAGCCTCTCTCTCCCCGGTCCAGTCTTCCAACTGTCCCCGACACACAGCCACCTCCCAGTCCATCTGACAGCCAATTCTGAGTGGAAGTCCACTTCACACACCTGTCTCTCCCACAGCGGTGCCTGTACTGCCCATTGTTACCCCCTGATTGTGTTGCTGACCATGGCAGGGTACAGTCACACACATCCCCTGTGCAGCTTCTCATGTACTTACTCTGCACCTTGGACTGGCCACTGGCCTTGTTGTTCACTGCTGTTTGCCCCTTGCCTGTGCAGCTTCTCATGGACTTACTCTGCACATTGGACTGGCCACTGGCCTTGTTGTTCACTGCTGTTTGCCCCTTGCCTGTGCAGCTTCTCATGTAACTACTCTGCCCTTTGTGCTGGCCACTGGCATTATTGTTCACTGCTGTGTGCCCCTTGCCTGTGCAGGATCTCATGTACTTACTCTGCACCTTGGATTAGCCACTGGCCTTGTTGTTCACTGCTGTTTGCCCCTTGCCTGTGCAGCTTCTCATGTAACTACTCTGCACCTTGGACTGGACACTGGCCTTGTTGTTCACTGCTGTTTGCCCCTTGCCTGTGCAGGATCTCATGTACTTACGCTGCACCTTGGACTGGCCACTGGCCTTGTTGTTCACTGCTGTTTGCCCCTTGCCTGTGCAGCTTCTCATATAACTACTCTGCACCTTGGACTGGACACTGGCCTTGTTGTTCACTGCTGTTTGCCCCTTGCCTGTGCAGGATCTCATGTACTTACGCTGCACCTTGGACTGGCCACTGGCCTTGATGTTCACTGCTGTTTGCCCCTTGCCTGTGCAGCTTCTCATGTACTTACTCTGCACTTTGGACTGGCCACTGGCCTTGTTGTTCACTGCTGTTTGCCACTTGCCTGTGAAGCTTCTCATGTACCTCATCTGCACTTTGTGCTGGCCACTGGCCTTGTTCTTGTCTACTATTGGTGCCTATCTGTGTAATATGTGAATAAAGACAGTTACTCCTGTTGTCTGTTTTGTCAGTGTCCTTGCTGAATAAAGGGTTTTCTGTGTGGGTATGGTTTACTGTGACACATGCTCTGTATGCCACTTCAACATTACCAATGGCTTGTCTCACTTTTTCAAGTTTTTACAGGGGTGACAGGGACTTCAGTTCTTCTTGACTCTGAGGCTTGTGGGTGCAATGATGGTGGTTTTAGATCAACTACTGTTATCGTTATCATTCTTTGTTCATGTTAGCTATATTGTACACATGTCATGTTTGGAGGCACTGCCAGCACAGAGTGGGATTCTATCCACAGGATTGCAGGCAGGCTGGCCAGGAACATCATGTATGTGTGATCTTACTTTATGTGTGCACAGCAGTGTTGGTGTATGGTCATCTTGTGATGGGCGGTCATCCTAGTCACATGGGTTACTTTCAATGTGTGCACCTAGGTGGTCAAGAAGTGTGCAGTGTGAAGGGGGGACTTTGTCGGAAGTGTTGATGTGTGTGTGCCCCTGCAATGTCAACTGCACACATGTGTCACCCAGGAGTTGAGTGCCTGTTTGTTTGATTGTTCAGCCCTGTGCTTGTGATTGTGTGCACATGTGTGAGTTGTATGTTAAACACTGTGCATTGTGTTGGTGTGTCTTTGCAGTTCTGGGGGACTCCTACTTGTGGCAATTGTGAGTATGCAGAGTGTGTGACTGTCAATTCAGTGTTGTGTTTTGTTGATCAGCCATGTGTCTTGATACTGTTTGTGGTCACTGTGCAGACCTGCTCAGCCTAACTGACATTGTGGGTGTGTTTTCTCATGCATTGCTGTCACATGGGGCTTTTTTGCCTCCAGTATGGCATGTGGGGTGTGGTGTCATACCATCCCCTATCTGTGCTTCTGATGCCTACCCATTGTGAGTCTGCACTCCATCTATTTGTGTATGGTACACTCCTGCCATGTCTACTACTGACGTACACAACACTTCACTTTCATGTCAGCTGTCCCCTTGGGTTGCCAGTGTGTGTGTCTCCCCATCACTTCATTTGTTACACTGTGCTTTGTGGTGCTGATCTGTGCACAGGAGCAATGTGCCACTCAGGACATGTTCCCTATTGGTTATATGTTATTTTCTGCTACTGTTTTTCAGTCATGGTTGCTCATATGCAGTTTAACTTTTTGTGCTGCACAGTCCTCTGGTCATGTTGTTTTCACATGGGGGTCCCAGACTTGTGCCTCTGTGGGTGTTGGGTTAGCTGTATGTGTGTTTGCTGAGGTACTGCTTCACTTCCTGAGTGTGATGTTGTCTTTGTGCTGTTCTGATTGTTGTTGTGGGTGTTCATGGTGTGTCACTCATATCGGTGTGGAACTGGTATGTTTGGTGTGCACACACTGCTTGTCATGCATGCAGTGCGGTGAGTGTATGTTGCCTTGACCTTGACCTGATGTCCTGCTGTGTTTTCAATGTGATGTATTGGCATGTGCATCTGTTGTGTGTTTGATGTGGATCTGTGCAGTGTTTGGGCTGTGTTGTCTCTTGCAGCTGACAGATGCTCTGTGTGTGGTGTTCTATTTGCATGTCAGTGTGTGTGTTTTGTTGGTGTGTTGTGTTTCATTCAGATGTGTGTTGCCAGTGTAGTGTGCCTTACTGGTGTGTCTGTCACATGCACTTAGGGCTATTCTTGTTCCTGTGCTTGTTTTTGGTGCGTCCTTGGCGTTTTCTCCTCTCATATTTGAGCTGTCTCTTTTCATTATTGTGCATGTGCGAGCATGTTGTACACTATGACACCATGTAGGCCCATTTCTCCCAGTTTGTGTCCATGATTGTTTTGTGATGATGCACTTCTTGTCTGTGTTGTGGTATGTTGTCTGTGCATTATTCCTGACTGATTGTGGTTGTGTACTCCTGTTCTGTCTGGGCTCCCATTGCCTTTCCTAAGTTTTGCTGCACAGGTCAGGTCTGGTCTTGTAGTTCTGTGTGTGTTTTTATTGAGTTTTGTGTTTGGCTGTTGTTTTTGTGCAAGCATTGGTTCAGGCATCCCTGAGTGTGTGTGTGATGTTTGTGGATACCCCCCAGGGAGTATGATTGTTTGTCAGTGTATTGACTGGACATTATTGGCACCCTTCTGTGTATTTGACACTGGTGTTGGGTGCTGCAGGTGTGAGGGGGTGGGGTATGTGTGAAGGTTCCTACTTGTGTTTGACAGTCATGAGTGTTGCAATGGGCCCTGTGTGTGTGCGGCTGACATACACCTGTCAAGTAGTTGGATACAGATGTGTGGCTGTTCACTGTTTGACTTCAGACACTTCCTTTCATCCCTGTGCCTATACATGGGTTACCTTGCTGTCTCCCTGAGTTGTTTCAATGAGGTGACTGTGGTTTGACTTCACTCACTGTGCCAGCCATGTGTGATTTGATGGGCTGAGGGTGTTGTTATATGTTCCTTCTCTTGCATGTGATGTACACATGATTAGTTGTTAGCTCCTTGGCCTTCCATTTGTGTGCACCTCACTTTAGATTTCCTATTTGTTGTCCTCCATTGCTGCTGACATGTGGTCTGTGTATGTGGCTGTGTGTCACTGTGGGGTATGTCTGTGTGACTTGGGAGGCTGTGTGTCCAGTTGAGTGATTGTTCATTATCTCTGGAAGTGTTCATTTTGTGCTTGGACTCAGTTTTCTTGCCATGAGTGTGGTGTAGGTGTGGTGTGTGGGTTGCCCTGGCCCTGTGCTTCTGTACTGTGTGTTCCTCTGCAGCCCCACCTGCTGAGGCTGTCTCCCTAGTTGTTTGGTGTGTGGTGCAGGGTGTGGGTTCACCTGGCTGGATATTGTGCATGGGGGAGCACAGGAGGGTCAGATGGTATGTCCCTTCATGTTTGTGGGGGTGGTCTAGTGTGTGGAGGGTGGAGGTGTGGCCCCGTGATCTTTGTGCACTGCCCATGCCTGGCGCTGTCCCTGCCTTCTGCATTGTGCGCATGTTTTCCCGCGTCTTCACCGCTGCGGTGACGTGACGGGATATTACATCAAGATCGCGGTTTATGGGTGACCTGGATGCGGAGGGGTGATTTGGTGACAGGTAGGACATGTGTGGGTACATTTGTGGATGTGTTCCTGTCCCCACCAGGGTGTCTGGTGTGGACAGGAAGCCTATATCTGCACATGAATTGTGTGTTGTTGCTGTGTGCGGAGTTGTGTTATTGCGTACCTGCGGCGGCGTCCGCGATGGTGCATGAGTTGCTGGTAGTGTATCAGGTACAGCACCGGGAAGACGTGTAGAGCTGGATCCATTGCGGTCGGGACCGGGCGGAAAGGACCGGGAATCAGGTTTCGCGCTCTGCTGTCAAGCTTCCTCCGTCTCTGGTTGGGCGGATTCTCCGCTGCGGTACGACTGGCTGTTTGGGGCATCCTGATTTGTACGGCGGTCGGGACGTCATTCCGCACGGCGGTGGGTCTCCATTGGCTCCCAGCGCCGCAGTGGCGGGAGCATTTTTATGGCGGTTCGCGTCGCACCGCAGCGGACGGGAAATGGCTGTGTTTGAACATACTAATATGGCGGGCGTGAGGACCGCTGCTGGTGTGCGGAAAAAGGCATTTTCCGCCAGCACCGCGGTGGTGCCTCCGCCCGCCATCCTAATGGGCCCCTATATATTTTGTTAAAAAAAAATCATTTGAACATACTTGTAGTATATGGATGTCTCTACACACCTCAGTGACTTCAATCAATTGCAGATGATACAGGTGTATCTGAAATGTATTACGAATAAATATTTATTATTTACTTTAATTTTGACATTTTTTAATTTTTTAATTTGGGGTGTGGAAGAGGGTGAAGGAAAGGAAGTTATGGATGGAGGGCGGTTAAGTGATCTTCCTATATTCAATTTAAAATTTGACTAGTATACATGTTTAATTTTATTAAAAATAAATCATGTTTTATTCATTTAAAAGATATTCTTTTTAATTAATGTTCCTGCTTACTATGCCTGACTCAATAGAGTATATAGTCTATTTCCAATTGTATTCAACAAATTATAAATAATATTTTTCAAATTAATTTGATGTCTTTCATGTTAGTTTAACACTGACGATATA
Source organism: Calotriton arnoldi (assembly GCA_963921515.1). Classification (NCBI taxonomy): domain Eukaryota; kingdom Metazoa; phylum Chordata; class Amphibia; order Caudata; family Salamandridae; genus Calotriton; species Calotriton arnoldi. The sequence goes on from CAWUFW010004092.1 coordinate 1,334,428, forward strand.
TTAGATTTTGATTTTATTTACCTTTTTATGCCAGTAGATGGCACTGTGGTGAATCTCTTCTGCGCTCGATGCAACTGTTCTCTCTGGCTGTCACAGTTGAAATGGTAACACAATGGTGGTTGTCCGTTTTTTATATGGTTCATTTTAGTAGAATCTTTTTTTTATTGAAAATATGTTCTGAAATCTATTTAAAAAAAAATGTTAATATCTGTGAGAACCTGCATTTTTTTGTCATCGGTTTTAAAACTGCATTTGTTCCTATTTTCTGTTCGTTATGCCGCCATTTTAGTGAGCACTGTAGTCAGTAGTGAAAAATAGATGATGGACTTTTATTTTTAGTGTTTCCAATGTTTATTACTGACTTTTTGTAGTTCGTCCGGTATTGAAAAATATGACTACCTTTTATAATATATGTTATTTTAAGGATTCTTCACTAAAAATCGTTCAATAAAAATCATTTAATATTATGTTTCTTTTTTATAAATGTAAAAAAAAGTGGATTTAAAAGAACATAGTGGCGTAAATGGGTAATGAGCAATTTCAATGATAATTTTCGTGGTTTAGGAACACGTTGTTAACAATGTAGTTGTTTGGCATTGCTCGTTGTTTAGCCTTCGCGGTTAAGGAATTCGTGGTTTAGGCAGTAGTTGTTCAATCATACATCCACCGGCCACTCAATTGGAGAGAAATGCCAGGTTTCTTGAAAGAGACATATATCAAACTGTTCTATAAAAGATTCCCAATCTGGATTTCAAACCGATTTCCACAACATTACAAGATGGATTTTCTCCCAATAACCTCATTACTGGTAGTCTCACCTATGCGTACTACTGTAGTTTCTAGAGATCTTCTGGGCTGAGAGATTCCTCTCTTTTTGTTTTAATTCCTGTTTTGCCCAGGACTGTTGGGGTCTGATGGTATTGTACAAGAGGAAGAGACCTGACTTTTCAGTTCTAGAACATTTACTTTACTAGCAAGTTGATGGCTCTCCATTAGCCCAGTATTGCAGCTATTTGGTGAAATATCAAGTTTACCCCCCCCCCTCCCTCATCAAATAAGCATTCCTGGTTGAGTGGGGTGGGTGTTAGAACGCTCCCTTCACCACCAGTCAATCAACTTGGTCAAGGGGCCCAAACCTGTTCAAGATGGGAACGTTGTATGTTTCATTGGTCTGATGTCTCCCGAGGTCTGGCAACAGGGTATTGGTCTGGGTGACTCCAGTAGAAGGTTTGTAAACATACCCCAGAGGAAGAGGTTTTATTCTTGAAGACCCCGAGCCCCCTGGATATCTATATATCTTTTTCTCTAATAGGTTTCACATGACCCTTGGGTCTCTAAAGTTAATGATAATACAATCTAGTTCTTGGTCCTGCACCCCTTTTCCTATCCAGCTCACTTTTCCAGTGAAAAGAATATTATCAACCAGTGACATGGGGAAGTTCCTATGCAGTCTCAGCCAGTTAATATATTTATTTTTAAGGTCAGGAAATGTTTCTGTCTGATCCGTTCTGAGACCTGGAATCTTTGACCAACACAACTACATAGGGAGTGGCCTCAGAGGGCAGGCCGATCACAGGTGGATACCTTGTATCAATAGGTGCTATATCATTCTCCCTGTTGTCATGATGAGTCAGCCTTATTTTTCTTGGGTTCTGTTACTCAATATGGTCTGGAATTGTTACCATAGGGCTAGTTGGATCAAGCCTACTGGAGCATCCAAGGAACTATCCTTTGTTCTGGCGTGTTGCTGCACTGTTTTGCAGTTTAGTTTTGTTGCAAACTCTGCACCAGCCTGAGAGTTTCCGGGTGGCCTTGTTGAGGGAAGCACTTTTATATGAGATTTTATTAGTTGGTCAACTTCAGAAAATCTTGCCAGTATTGGAAAAAGTTCCTCCGTTATCACTGCTTTGATTTTCCCAAGCAAATCCCCGACAAGGTCATCCACCCAGCTTTGTTTGACAATTTTCTCAGCTCCATCCACCTCGCCACTGCCAGGGGACTGATTAACACACTCTAGGGACAGAGGAGGTCACACTGGTAAACCAGGCGGGGCATGTCTCTTGCTTTTCACTATACTTTTAGCCTTCTTCACAGGCTGGCATGTTTTTTGACAAATAGCCCCCTCAGATTGGCTAATGCTGCCTGGCAATTTGGGTCTCCTATTAGGGTTCCACTGTGGTGCAATCTGCTCATCAGCAAGTTGGTTTGATACCCTTTGACACTGTGGTACTTCAGTATCCATAGGTTTATGGCTATGTACAACATTGGGTTCTTTCAAAAGTCCCCCGCTGCCCAGGGATAGTACTCTTTCTGTGAGTTCTATTTCTGTCGCAACTACTTCAATAGCCCTCTGGAGCATACGATCACTTGAGGTCAACAGTACTTGTAGGCTTGTTTGTATTTTTTGTGCCCCCCCTGTACACTTTTGTTTCCCCATGATTTGTTAATAATGTACTGGCCAGAGTGGAACCAGAATAAGTTCCTAGGTCAGGCTGCACTGTTTGTTAATGGCAGAAATATATTGAATTCCATAGCACTGCCCCTGGGTGCCTCTAAAATCCAATGAAAAGGTGGTGGGCCAGCCCAGCCTCATTAGGCCGCTGACGGGCCCGCTCTTGGCCCAGCCTTCACCCGGGCCATTCCAGCGTGTGAGCCACGAGCATCCCGTGCTGCGGGACACTGCCTCCAACCTTATGGCACTCCTGTGCCTAACAGCGAGCCCGGGGCACGCTGGTAATTGCATTTCAGGTGTCAGTGGGGAAAAATTTGAACAGTCAGCCGTGTGCAGAGCTCCTGCACTGTAAGATACCACCTCCAAATTTATGGCACTCCTGCACCAAACACTGAGCCCGGGGGAGGCAGTCAATTGCAGTCCAGGTGGCAGCCGGGAAATGAGGAAACACTCAGCTGTGTACAGAGCACCCGCACTGTGGGACACTGCCTCCAACGTTGTGGTGCTCCTGCTCCTAACAGCGAGCCTGGGGTGGCTGGTAATTGCAGTCCAGGTGGCAGCAGGGAAATGAGAAAACAGTCGGCTGCATGCAGAGGGGTGTGTTAGTATATCTATTAGTGTGTCCTGGGGTGTCTCAGTCTATATATGAGTGAGTTACTGTGTGGGTCAACCAATGCATGAAAGTGTGCATGAGTGTTTTAGTGTAAGTATGAGTCAGTCCTAGGGTATATCAGGGTGTGTATGAATGAGTATGTAAATGTGTTGCTGAGTGGTTTAGTATGTTTTTGGATGTGCCAGTGTATGTATCAGCGAGTCCCAAAGTGTCTCAGTGTGTGCATGAGTAAAAGGGTAAATATGTGAGTGACTGCATCAGTGTGTGCCTAGGTCTCAGTGTGTGCATGAGTAAAAGGGTAAATATGTGAGTGACTGCATCAGTGTGTGCCTAGGTCTCAGTGTGTGCATGAGTAAAAGGGTAAATATGTGAGTTAATGCATCAGTGTGTGCCTAGGTCTCAGTGTATGCCTGAGTAAAAGGGTAAATATGTGAGTGAATGCATCAGTGTGTGCCTAGGTCTCAGTGTGTGCATGAGTAAAAGGGTAAATATGTGAGTGAATGCATCAGTGTGTGCCTAGGTCTCAGTGTGTGCATGAGTAAAAGGGTAAATATGTGAGTGAATGCATCAGTGTGTGCCTAGGTCTCAGTGTATGCATGAGTAAAAGGGTAAATATGTGAGTGAATGCATCAGTGTGTGCCTAGGTCTCAGTGTATGCATGAGTAAAAGGGTAAATATGTGAGTGAATGCATCAGTGTGTGCCTAGGTCTCAGTGTGTGCATGAGTAAAAGGGTAAATATGTGAGTGAATGCATCAGTGTGTGCCTAGGTCTCAGTGTATGCATGAGTAAAAGGGTAAATATGTGAGTGAATGCATCAGTGTGTGCCTAGGTCTCAGTGTATGCTTCAATGAGTACTTCGGTGTATTACTGTATACATCAGTTTTTAAATGGTGTGTCTATGAACACGTCAATCTGTGACTAGAAAGGAGAAAGTGTTAAATTTTTGGAAAAATTCATTTCATAAAACTGTAAAAACTACAGAAACAATAATGTCAAAGTACAAACAATTATGGAAAAAGTACAAAACAATACAGTAGATTGAATTGAAAAATAGATGATAAATGAGAAACAATCATAACAAAATAAAAACAACAATTATCCATGTATTTCAACGAAACAATTAAACAACGTTCATAATTTAAATATAACTATTAGAACTCTATATTGAAGTTTAAATAGTGGTTTTTGCTAAACGTCATTTGAAAATATGTGGACATTATTTTTTTGTTGAAGAAATAGAATAGTCTCTTTTGTCTCTTTTTTCTTACTGGAAACCCAAACTTATAATTAGGTACCTACATTACTACAATAAATCATTCCTTCATTCTGTGATAAAAGAGAGAAAATATAAAGATAAGTTAAAGTATAGATTTGCATAGTAAAGTTTACCTTTCTGCAATCTAAAAAGTTAGGTTAATAACGAAACATTACAGAGCTGCAAATCTCTAAACCAATTAAAAGTGCATCTTATACATTTCATTTTTATTTTTTTTGCTGATCTAGGGTTTCATGCTGTACACCTTAAATAATGTACTGTATGAAGTTTCATTGTTGAACAGTGCAAATAAAAACACACCTAGATTGTAGAAAAAGATAGCCTTACACAGTATAACACTGTAAATATATCATACTATACACGCACGCACTACAAACCATTAAAAATTAATTTCTCTTTTACCTACTCAACTGATATAAATAAACATAGCTATTAAAAAACATGGTGTAATATTCAAGTAGTCCATTTATGAAAATAGATGTAACATATATCCAAGTGTAAAACATTACCCTTACTAGGCCTAATGATGTATAATCCATACAGTACAAACACGGTAAACCACTTTTTAAAGAGAAAACATTCTTGGAACTTTGGTTGCAAAAAGAAAGGGTATGGATTTGGAAGTTTGAAAGGCAGTTTATGTTTAAATGTCAGATTACTAAAATTGTCATTCGTTTTGTCCACTTGGGGGGCGATTACGATCTTGTCTGGAAAGCATTCCTACTGAATTGTTCCTGGAATGCTTTCTGGACGACTCAGATCGGGTGAGTCCGAACGAGTGATTTGGATGTATCCGGATACGATTCGGTCGGATTCCTATTGACTTCAATGGGAGCCTGTGTTCTGAAGGAGAACACAGGCTCCCATTGAAGTAAGGGGTGACTAGGCACCCTAGGGTGCCTGCCACAATGTGCAATGGGCCTATGGGGGTGCCACCCGTACCCCCATAGACCCCGGGTGAAGGGAGGCCTGCTTTGGGCCCCCAAAGACATATTCCGGCAGCCGATTAATTCTGGAGAAACCGATTCGGAACAGCTGTCCAAATTGGTCACTGTAATTGCTTGCCTGGAAAACAAGTCCATAGAGCTGTACGATTCGGCTCCGAAAGACTCAACCTATCCGAATGCCTTTCGGAACCAATTCTGACAGCCCTACTGGTTTACGAGCATCGTAGTTGGTCGTTGGGAACTGTGGATGATTCGGTCGGTAGCAAGGGTTCCGAATCGACAAACCCGGATTCGATTCGGAGCCCTTCAGAACGGAATCGTAATCGACCCCTTAAGTACACAGTGTAGTGTCCTGAATTTATATGTACTTCTTCAAGAAAAATTATAGCTACTGTTATGTAAGTTCTTCCAGCAATTGAAGTTTGACCTGCTTTACATTTTGAAATTTCAGTTTCTATTTTTGATCCATCTAGCCTACATCGTTGAAGCATGTATATCATTTATTTATCATTTCTGTGTATCTGTAACATAGGCATACAATCAGATTTTCAATTTGGGCAGGTCATGTTCTGGTTTGCATTTCTTGTCAAGTTTGTCAGTTTGTGAAATAGAACACCTTTGAATCCAGTAATGTTAAATAGTTGAACCTTTCAGAATTTACATTAGTGTCAGATGTAAAAGAGCAATCCACACAATTATGATTCCACTTGTAAGTTAAACCAAATCACTCTTCAGTATTCACTTCTTCTTCCAAAAGACCAAGGATTACCATAATAAACTCTTGTGCATCTTGTTGAGAGTTCTGAGAAAATTGTACTGATCCAGTGATTGCGTCCACTGTATGTTGTATCCCTGAAGCAGAATGTAGTACAGTCCTACCACCAACTAAATATTGCAGCAAACAATACAGTACTGAGAAGAACCTGCTGTCTCCTTCAAGCTCAATTCCATTTACTAGATGTGGCAAATGAAAGGCTACATTCAGAACTGCATTAGCATAGCAGTTCATACCATCTCTATTTGCCAACTGAAAGCCCATGTCTTCTCCTTCATTCGCCCTTAACCCCGATATTAACTCCACGGAAGAGAACATTTCTGCCTGGCTACTAGCGGCCTGCAACACACATGCCCCGTTTACAAAACTCAACCGTGCTCGCCGAGCCGACACTCAGAAATGGTTTTCTGTCGAGCTAAAAAAGCAAAAACTTGCGCTCCGCCAAAAAGAAAGGAGATGGAGACTAAGATACTCCCTCAAAGAAAAACTCCAGTACTCAAAGGCTTGCAAAGAGTATAAAAACACCATAACGGCGGCCAAGGCCGCCTATTTCTCTGCCAGAATCCTGAGCTCCCATAACAAGTCAAAGGAAATCTTTACGATAGTCAATGACCTATGTAATGCTGAGAGAATTCTCCCTAAACAGACTCCTACCCAAGATCTATGCAACTCCCTGAATGATTTTTTCATGGATAAAATCTCCAGCATTAAAGCCAGCATCTCCACTTACAGACACTTGGAGCCCCCCGACACCATGATAACCAATACAGCCACCATAGACCACTTCCCTGCCATATGTCCACACGCCTTTTCAGACTTGCTGGCCCGAGTCAAATCAGGCTCCCCTAGAGACTGCTGCCCCCTCACATCCTAAAGGACACCCTCTCTGCTCTGCCACATACCGTGCTGCCCTTCTTAAATGAGTCTCTCTCGCAGGGTAGGGTCCCATGCGCATTCAAGAATGCGATAGTGCTCCCTCTCCTTAAGAAACCTGGGGCTGACCCCCTGAATCCATCTAACTATCGCCCCATCTCCCTGCTCCCCTTCCTGGCCAAGATCCTAGAGGCTCATGTCGCTAGGTGCTTATCCAACTTCATTGAACATTCGGAACACCTAAAGCCTCACCAAGCAGGCTTCCGGCCCGCTCACTCCACTGAGACAGTAATCCTTGCCGTTCTGGACGCCTTACGAGCAAATGCGGACAAGGGCATTCCTCAGGCCTTGGTGCTATTGGATCTGTCGGCCGCTTTTGACACGGTCGACCATAAAATCCTGTTGGACCGTGTCAGACAGGCCGGCATACAGGGCTCCGCCTTCAACTGGATTAAGTCCTTCCTCAAGGGCCGAACCCAGGCAGTACACCTTGACCCTTTCACTGCCCCCAAGATCGCGACCACATGTGGGGTCCCACAAGGATCGTCGCTGTCTCCCCACCTATTCAATCTTTACCTCCTGCCCTTGATTCACTCTTTAAGGAACAGGAAGGTAACCACATTCAATTACGCTGACGACCTCCAGCTTGTTTTCACTATTGACAACTCCCTGACTCAGTCCAGGAATTCCAAGCCACCATGCTCCACATCCAGCGTTGGATGGACCTCAACCATCTCAAACTTAATCCGGTCAAGACCGAATTAGTCCTGCCCGGGAAAGGCCAGACCTTTTGGGGCCCACATTACTGGCCGACTGAACTAGGACCTCCCCCCACCCCGTCCCTCTCTGTAAAAAGCCTAGGGGTTACCATAAATGCTGATCTCTCACTCAGAGGCCAAGTAAGGGCAGTGGTCTCCACCTGCTTCTTCCAGCTGCGCAAAATTAGGAAGATCGTCCACCTGCTCACCCACTCCGCTCTCATACAGATAGTGATTGCCCTAGTACGCTCTCATCTCGACTTTTCTAACTCTATCTACCTCGGCCTGCCATTGTTTCTACTTAAACTTCTCCAGCTGGTGCAAAACCAAGCTGCGAGACTAATCTACAAACAACCAAAATGGCAATCTGCCAGACCTTTATTATCAAAACTTCATTGGCTCCCTATTGCCCAACGCGCAGCCTTCAAGACAGGGTGCCTAATCTTTAAGGCCTTGCATTGTCGGAGCCCTAAATTCATCAGCTGCATGATATCAAGGCATGTCCCTCCCCGCAACCTGCGTTCAGCCCACCTCCAGCTGCTAACTACCCCTGCCTTCAAGCTCAAACGCCAGGGAGGGTGTAGGTTCTCCTTTCTCGCAACTAAACTTTGGAATTCCCTACCACTAGTAATCCGGTCCTGCGACAACCTCCTGGGGTTCATAAAAATGCTCAAGACATGGCTGTTTGAGCAGGCTCATGCGTAATCCGTCTCTGCCTTGACACTGCCCAAAGCAAGCGCCATGAAACCTCTCGGTGAACGTGCGCTATAGAAATTCTTGCTAACATAACATAACATAACATTCTGCTGTTTTTTTCTTCTTTTTATGCTTATCTTTATCTTTTCCAGAACAATCATTGATTGTTTAGTAAGTTTTAGTTTAGGACAGATTTTCTGTGTCTCATAAATGGGATACTGTCCTAAGCGAGGAGAATATCCACTTCTCAACCGATTATGTTCTCTAACACAACTGGTATCGTCAGAATCATTGTTTTCATCAAAATCAACTAAAACCAAACTGGGCAGTGTTCTAAATCATGACAATGTAGCACATGGCATACCTTCTTTGAATACACTACTACCAATATTGATAAAAGCAGCATCTACACTTATACCCTGAGATTTGTGGATAGTTACAGCATACGCTAGAGAGAATGAGAACTGGTGCTGCCTCAGATAAGTCTTTGACAAGCAAAACCCGTATAACCCACCGGCCAATCTGTTTCACGCCATGAATCTGATCAAGTCTTACAGCTACATATTCAACTTCATTCCTGTTTGGGAAATTAATAAAATGATTTATTTTACCCATTGCACCATTTACTAAGCCTTTACATTTTGCCACAAAATTATTCTAAAATTTCTTCAAACACGCAAACACTTTTTTAATCCAGCAGTCCTAGAAACAGATTTTTCTAAAGAATTCAGTTTTGATTGCACTTTCTCAGTCAGCTGAACTGTTACTTCCAGGAGCTCCATTTTGTCAATAGCTTTTAGTTCAAAATTCACTTTTTTTAGAGTTTCCGTAAGTCTTCATTGAAATTGCTGCACTCTTGAAGTGTAAGCATTAAACACAATATTGATTTACCAACTTCAATTAAATTTAACATGAGCTGTGCTGGTGTCTTCCTACAGGAGAATAGCTCTTTTCTTTTTAATAAGTCAACTTTGCAAGATATTCTGACCTTCCTTAGTTAGAACTCTAACTCTAATGTGCTTCAGAATATTTCCAAATACCTCATCAGACGCTTGATGCATATTTTTCAACAGTTCCTTGAATTGGAAATTCAGCCAAATGTTTACAATTCCAATACTACGTAGTGACTTATGTGTTTGTTCATGGACAAGGGTGTTGAAAACTGATTCTCCTTTTACAGAGAGTAGCTGCAGGTCACCAAACACAATCTCATGCTTCCCTCTGAAGAGAACATCAAACTCTGGGGCATATTAGCAACGCTTTGCGATAAATATCGCAAAGCGCATTTAGCGCTCATTTTTTTATCGCTGGATTTCATCGCCAAGATAGCGCGTTATTAGCAATGCGTATCTCCAAGGCGATATTAAATCCAGCGATAGGCTTGATAACATGCTGTATCGCGGGAAAACAAGCGATGATTACCCTGCGATACTGCAAACCTTGCTGATAGGCAGGCATGGACTCAGCCATGCAATCCACCTCCCATGTTAAAGATGGCTAAGTTGTATTTTTAGCAGGTGTTAAAAACCTGCGATAAAAGGGGCTTAGCGCGGCTTTCAAGCTCGCATCGCGGGTCTTGTGCAGCCTTGCTAATATCCCGAAGCTGTGTTAGCGAGTGTTTGCCAAGGAGTTGTGTGGAGGAACGCCCACTTTGCATGTCATTAGCGATAAATATCGCTGACATGCAAAGCGGCACCAAAACGGTCGCTTTCGCCATAAAGCTGTTGCTAACAGCTGTTAGCGACAGCTTGCTAATAGGGCGATAGAAATATCACCGCTTTAGCGGCAAAAAGTGCCGCTAAAGCGGCGATACCGCCCTTGCTAATATGCCCCTCTGTTCTTAAAATGTGTTGCATTCTTAGGTGAATAAAGGCAAGCATTAAGTTTGAGACCATGCTTACTTTGTCAATGATTAAATGTTTCATTCTCTTCAAAACTCTTGCCAGCTCATGACGTGCTTCACCAGATACCATCTGGTATTCTAGTTTATTGTCATGCTCCATAAATAGCACTAGTAGTTGATGTTGAACAATTCCTTTAATATTGTGTGCAGCTAATCCTGTTGGTGCTGTCACTACACATGACAAATTAGATTGTGTTGTACTCCATAGGTAAGTAGTCAGCCCTCTAATCAAAAAACTTTTTCCAGTGCCAGCGTGACTACTAATGTATTACAGAATTGGTTTAAAAGAAGAGCAACTGCATATAGAGGAAAAATCCCTGTTCTACGTGCTCTTTTACTTCTACATTATTCATTGTTGAGTTGTGCAACTAAATGTTCCAGATCTTCAGTTTCCTGTCTAACTTGCTCCATTAAAGTTGCCACCTCATTTATTGCTATTGCAGCTTCATTTAGAATAATAGGTGCTCTAAGAGGATCTGGACTAAGTGGTGCAAAACTTTGATTGCTTTGAGAACCTTCCCTAGCTACCTCTGCAGCAGTTGCTTCTTCTTGTTGAATCTCATCACTTAACATTTGCATATCATTTTGGAAGACTTAATAGTGTTGTTTACAGTATTAAATCAACCTTCATAGCAAGCATAGCCTTTAAGTAAGAAGCACCACTGCGGAGAGCGAAACACGAATCCCGGCCACCTCCACGCGTTCCTGACCACAATGGATCCAGCTCTTCAAGCCCTTCCGCTGCTGTACCTGATCCACTACCAGCATATAAGCTGTCGCCGCGGTCAACACCGCAGGTACGTAAATAACACATCTCCGCATACAACCACCACACACAACTCCTAAGCTGAAATACGGTTCCTGTCCACATCAGACCCTCTGGTGGAGACATGAACATATCCCCCAGTGTACTCACACATGTCCTGCTTGCTAGAAATCCACACCTCCGCATCGGGGTTACCCATCAACATTGAAACCACTGCTATGTCCCGGTCACGTCACTGCAGCAGTGAAGACGCAGGAAAAACTGCGCACAATGTAGTAGGCAGGGCCGGCGCCAGACATGGGCAGTCTGGGCAGTTTCCCAGGGCTCCACCTTCACCCTACCCACATGGTGGGCCGTATCAGTTTGCCACAGCCCACAGCACGCTCCCCACATCCATATCTGCACATGCTGTGCACCCCTCTTGTGCCCCCCCTCAATGCACTATTTAGCAGCCATCAAAGGGCAAGGCTGATTGACTGGGAAGGTGGGGTGAAGATGAACACCCTGCAAAGAAGGTCAGGGGCTGGACAACCCTCCTCCTCACACCTGCCTTCCACTCATGTGAATCAAACTGAGTGAATTAATAAATGAAGACTCACTCTGCATATTAACAACCACTGAACTGTTCACACTGCATGTCAAGTCCCTCAGACAGATTCCACACTGACACTCTGCCACATACCATAGGTCAGCAGCAATGTATGACAATAAATGGACTAGCCCAAAGTGGAGTGCACCGTGCTGGAAAAGCATGGAGCAAGCCACATAGCATTTGTACATGACATGCAAGAGGAGGAACATATCACACTACCCTTAGGCCATCACATCAGACATGGGTCACACAGTGATTGAAATTAAACTAAATGACATATGTGCAATATCTCTGGGATACAGCAATGCAAGCTATGCATAAGCACAGGAATGATAAGAAGTGTCAGAAGCCATACAGTGACCAGCCCCACATCTGTGTCAACTACTTTGACATGTGTATGCCACCTGCACAACAGACATGGCTTATTGTCACGCTCCCTGACTGTCAAACCCAAGTAGGACCTTCACACATACCCCTCATCTACCCATCTCACACCTGCAATACTCAACACCTGTGAGAAGCACACATAAAGGTGCCAATAAGATTTTGTGAGTTTCCTGACAACCATACACACACCCTGGTGTGTATCTACAAATGTCAGACTCACACTCAGGGATGTCTGAACCAATGCTGAACAAAAAACAATAGCCAAACATAAATCTCACAAACAACATCCAAAGACGTCCAACAAGCTCAGCCATGTGCAGGCAAACAGTGGATAGGCAATGTGACCCCAGACAGAACAGGAATACACAACATTGTCACTCTGGACCAATGCACAGACACCATACCCCAACCAAATCAAAAATTGCATTATCAAATTACAATCATGAACACTAACTGTGATCAATGGGACAAATCAGCTAACACAGACATAGACACCACACCAGTTATCAAGTGAGCATGGTGTCAATGTGTACCACAAGCATGCACATGCACACTCCTGACAAGTGACAGCTCAAATATTTGAGGACATATCACTATTGTGCACTCAAAACAAGCTCATGAACAAGACTCCATATTGATGCATGTGACATTCACACAAGAAATGCACACTACACATTCAACACACATCTGAATGTATTCCAATACACAAACTACTCACACACAATGTCATGCTAATAGAACATCACACACACAGATGCACCTGTCAGTAGAAAGAGCCAACAGATGCCAAACACTGCAACTTCAACAATAAAAACACAACATATGCAAAATACAATTCTTCACATAGTCAACTCAGCTGGACATCAGGGGGATGCACACCAGGCAAGTACAAGGCAACATACACTGACAACACTGAATGCACAGTAAGCAGTGTGTGAACACCAACAAAACCAGTATCGCTCATATCTGAGTGCCCCACCATGAACTTCCACACCACAAGTCATCACAGATCACATCACACACAGGATGGGTAGCGGACCCTTATCAAGGAGGCCCACGCTGAATTTTGATTCGCAGTTTGAGACGTGTTACCTCGGATACTTATTATCATTTACTAAAGAATTGGATGACCTTTTACCTCGGATCTTTAATAGCTCCCATAATATATCATGGTATGTATGCCTTGGCATATTGATAATTCTCTTTTTTCTTTGCGTCAATTGTTTAGTCCACTAAGTTTCCTGGTTCACCCATATACATAGAGATTCACAAGATTATATGATGTTTAGGGCTTTCGTATCCTCTTCCCGTCACTTTTCCCCTCCCTTCAGCTGTTTATCTTCCTTTTTCTTCTATACCCTGTGACCCTTTTGAAACCCTCCAACTTTATGCTTTCTGCATCTAACTCTCACAGTTTTCTATAGAATCTGAACACACTTTTTTTAAGTTGTCATCACAAATTAGGAACATGAGAAATCCCATATGTCTTTATGTATTACTACACAGGTCTGGCACGAGGATTTTTTTAATTATACTCACACTACATAAGGCAGATATCAACTAGCTTATGTCCTGCCTCACAAGGAATGGAAGAAAACAAACCTAGAAGCCACATACTGGCTGTTAGACCTGTCCCATTTAGTGTTGTTCCCTCAGTCCAGTGTAGATTGTACTTTTAAAGTGTTAGTTTTGTGTGCTCTCTAAGTCTTTATGTCCAGTGTTTTGTTCCGTATTTTTACAAAAAGTTTTTAACAAAACTCTGAGATTGTCATTTGATGTGATTTCTGTTACGTTTGGGGTTTGTTTTAAATGTAATTTTTGTCATTGTTCACTTTTTGTGTCATTGTACATTTACATGTGTAATCATGTTATTTATGTTATAATTTTTCAGCCTTGATGAAGTTCAATCTGTTGAACGAAACGCGTTGGCTGGAGCTCATGTGTTGTTTCTGGAGATCTGAAATAAAAAATTGATTTATAAGAAGGAACTGACTAGTTTTTGTCATTGATAAAGATACGTCTGGTAGTGCACCGCTCCAATTCTACACAGTATCCCAATCTACTTGGCAGCTTGCACCTTGCAACGGCGGGTGCAGGAGCCGTTTGTGCGCACCACCACCAACTACCATTATCAACACTTACAAAGGGAACGAAGCGGAGAGGTGCGGCTAGTGAGGTCCGCTGTTGGTTCTTTGACATTACAGGCCAAACATGGCATCCATCAACAACAAAAACACAACATATGCAAAATACAATTCTTCACATCGTCAACTCAGCTGGACATCAGGGGGATGCACACCAGGCAAGTACAAGGCAACATACACTGACAGCACTGCATGCACAGTAAGCAGTGTGTGAACACCAACAAAACCAGTATCGCACATATCTGAGTGCCCCACCATGAACTTCCACACCACAAGTCATCACAGCACACAGATCACATCACACTCAGGAAGGGTAGCAGTACCTCAGCAAACAGACATACAGCTTAGCCATCACCCACAGCTGCAAAACTCAGGAAATCCCAGATGCAAACAACATGACTAGAGGACTGTGCTGCTCAAACATATGCACTGCACTTGAGCAACCATGACTGCAACCAAGTAGAAGAAAATAACACATAAATAATTGTGAAACTGTCCTGAGTGGCACATTTGTCTTGTACACAGATCATCCTCCCACAGTATAGTGTCTCACTATGAAGTGATGGGGAGGGTCACACACTGGCAAGGCATGGGGTGGAAGACATGAGACTGAAGTGGTGTGTACATCAGTATTGGACAGGTGAGTGTACAGTGCAAAAACACATAGAGGAGTAACTCACAATGTGTAGGCATCAGAAGCACCCACAGGGGATGGTATGACTACTCATACCACATACTATACTTGTCCCAAAAATGTGTTAAGTGACAGCAATGCATTAGCAAACTCACAAATAATGTCAGAGTGGCTGAGCAGGTCAGCACAATGAGCACAAACTTAAACAAGACCTATGACTGATCAACAAAACACAACACAGACTTTGCAGTGACACCCTCTGCATACTCACAACTGACAGCGACAACAAGTAGGGGTCCCCCAGGAGTGCAAGGACACACCGACACTGCACAGTGCTCAACCTACAACTCCTCCATGTGCCCACAATCTGAAGCACATGTCTGACAATGTAAACAAACAGGCACTCATTACCTGGATCATACATGTGTGTAGTTGGCATGTGCAGGGGCACATACACCTCAACACTACTGACAATGACAGGCCAATCACACTGTATGACTACTCAAGTGCACACATTCAAATGTACCCATGTACCAGCAAGTAACCCTGTGGATAGAATTGACCTCTATTGTGGTATTACATCCTAACATGACATGTGTACTATTTAGCAAACCTGACCATAGAATGATTAGGATAAGAGTAGATCATCACAAACAACCATCATTGCACCCTCAAGCCTCAGAGTCCAGAAGAACAAAAGTGCCTGTTACCTCTGGAGACCTCTGAAAAAGTAAATCAAGTAAATGCCAATATGAAAGTGGCATACAGAGCGTGTGTCACATGAACCTATACCCATACATAAGACTTTTCATTTAGCAAGGGCAGCGACAAAGCAGACAACATGAGTAACAGTCTTTAATATATAATATCCAGATAGGCATCAATTGTGCAAACCATCAAGGCCATTGGCCAGTACAAAATCCTAGTATGCACATGTGTTCATGAGAAACAGCACAGGAAATGGGCATCAAAAGTAACAAACAGCAAGGCCATTGGCCAGTACAAAATCCTAGTATGCACATGTGTGCATGAGAAACAGCACAGGAAATGGGCATCAAAAGTAACAAACAGCAAGGCCATTGGCCAGTACAAAATCCTAGTATGCACATGTGTGCATGAGAAACAGCACAGGAAATGGGCATCAAAAGTAACAAACAGCAAGGCCATTGGCCAGTACAAAATCCTAGTATGCACATGTGTGCATGAGAAACAGCACAGGAAATGGGCATCAAAAGTAACAAACAGCAAGGCCATTGGCCAGTACAAAATCCTAGTGTGCATATGTGTGCATGAGAAACTGCACAGGAAATGGGCATCAAAACTAGCAAACAGCAAGGCCATTGGCCAGTCCATATTTCGAGTCTGCACATGTGTGCATGAGAAACTGCACATCAAATGGGTAACACCGTCCACTGCCATGGGAATCACCACAGCTCTTGGGCTACATATGGGCAATCCAGGCACCACTTTTGGAGAAATGGTGTGGGGAGTAGGACTTGGCTGGTATATTTGGCTTTAAGTTGAAATAGGAGGGGGCTGATTGTCGGGGACAGTTGGAGGACTGGACCTGGGAGAGTGAGAACCGGCTGAGGTAGAGGCATCTGTGGCTGTGGGAGCCTGAGGGCTGCTTGGACCAGGTGGAGTGGTGGCACGGGGAGGTGGAAACATGCTGTGTGGAGGCACAGTGGTTGTGGGTGAATGTTGAGGGCTGGGGCTCAACTGTTTGGGAATTCGATAGCCCAAAAGTGTCTTGGCAGGATTGGGAAGTGAGGTGGGCAAAACAGCCTCACTCTCCACCAAAGGTGTAGCAGGTGCAGGTGGCTCCCCCCGTGGGGATTTGCTGGACCTGGTGGGACACTTGAGCTGGGTTTGCCTCTTCCCCTGCATCCCCTGCAGTCAAGGTAAACCCCCTACTTTGCTCTCTTGTCCCTGCTTCACAGGGGTGTGGGTGGGAGTTGACGTTGTCTGGAGAATCTGCCTTTGAAATGTGTTTGGGCTTAGTCGTTTCAGGCACCAGGTTCACAGCAGACAGGGCAACTGTTTGTGGGTCTTTGGGAGCAGGTGTGGGGATGGGAGTGCCCTTGGATGGTGGTCATTTAGATGAATGTGATGTTGATGCCTGCTTCTTGGCCTGATGCCCCTTAGTGTCACGTGATGGGCTTTTGGTTTTGCGCTAAAGTGTGGCCATTTTGTGTTGTGGTGATGGTGTCTGTGGTCTGGTACACTGCTGCTGTTGTGTGCTGTGTGTGGAGGGCTTTATGCCTTAGGGCTCTGGTGTGTGGGCACACTCGTCAGGTGGTGCCACTGGCAGGGTGGTTGCTGAAGGGACAGGAGCTGGACTGGGAGCCTGTGACTGCTGAATGGATGCAGTCACTGTGGAGGACAAAGACTGGACAGTTCAGTGTAGGCCACCCACGTCAGAATGAATGTCCTCCATGAATGCAACTACCTGTCCCAACTTCTTGTCATGATCCTGGAAGGCATTCAGGAGAGCAGTCTTACCCACACACAGCTGGCGCAAAAGGTCTACTGCCTCCACACTGAGGGCAGCAGGGGAGACAGGGGCAGCGGTGCCTGCGGAGAAGGAGACTCTAGCCTTCCCACGGCTGCGTGCATGGACAGCACTTGTGGGAGCATTCAGGAGGGTGGGCACTGGACGAGGTGTGGCAGAAGAAGAGACAGATCGGGAATTCTTGTACCTGCCAACATCGAGGAGTCACCGCTGGAGTCTGAAGATGTGGAGGTTGGTGTTTCTGGGCCTGATTCTGGGACTGATTCAACCAGGGCACTCCTGTCCCCCTCAGAGGCGCTGGTCACATCAGTGTCAGTGGACTCATGTGTAGCAGTCGTGCCAGAAGCTTCCACACTGATGCCAGTCCCCCGCCCTTCCCTGCCCTCGGTAGATGCTGCAAGAGACAGAGACATAGGTTCAGCATAGTGCCAAATTCTCACAAACATCATATGCAACAAAAGCACAAAACTTTAAAATGATACTCCCATGTTGGACTCCTCCATGTACATTCAGCACGTGCTACATTTATGCAATCATCAGAAGATTCATGGAAACATGCATAGTTGATAGTAATGCTCCATGTGGCGTTGTCACACCCAAATAGCTGGCCCTGTGACTCCCTGTAACCACACATACAATTCTCTGTAAGCATACCTACGTCCCTGTAGGTGAGATAGCTATACATCAAACAATGTTGTCTCTGTCACATATGGATTCTCTTTAAGGGAACACCACAGATACAAACTCCAAAATGTACTTATGCAATGGCTACAAGCTCCTGTTATCCACCATTTTGTGCTTCGACGCACTACTACAGTTGTACATTGGTGTCCGCTGTGTAGATGTTACAAATTATCTGTTGTGCACAGCACACATCTATGAATGCATACTAACATGATGCTCACTGCTGTTCACTGCCAGGTGATGTCTATGACACTCATACTGCAGCATTTGTCACAAGGCCACATCTCATCTGTCAATGACAAGGGTCAGGGTTTTAAACACATGAGAAACCACATGTTGTACAAATGCAGAACAGCTGCACTCAACACTGAGGCCACTTAGAAACCTTTGCATCACACTAGAGATATCACAGAGCTTCCCACTGGCTCACGATTGGGATTCATGCAGTCATCCACACACAAAGTCACACTTAGCTGAATACTCACCCCTAACTTGCTGCTGATGGGCCTCAAGCGTCCATCCAGCTCTGGCTGTGTCACTGCCAAGATGCGGTCCATTAGTGGTGTCATGCTACTGTGCGCCAACCTGCCACTCCGAGGGACCACCCCCAGCATCACCTCTGCCATGTTTTTGCTCAGCCGGCAGATGTCATCCCACCTCTTGTGACAGTGTGTGGGCCTCTATATCACCTTACGCTGGTGGACCTTAAGCTGCAGGCATGGGAGACAAGAAGAGGAGGTTTCAGTGACACTGTGTTATGTACCACTGTGTGTCAGTACAGGAGCATGAAAAAACATAGCACACCAATACATAAATGTTGAGCAGAGGTCATACAGCATGACACGTAGTACACTTGCATCGAATAATCTCATTGAAAGGTATACATGTATGATGATGGACACAGTACATGGCCATCTCATACACATGCAGAGTGCCAGCACAGCAACCAATGTGAAAATGACCCTCATCTGTGATGCAGTATGTGAGTGAGCATGACATACAATACATTCAAATTGATGTATCGTGGCAGACTCACTGTGTTCAACACTACACACCCCTCAATGTCCTTGACCAGTGAATGGATACATGTGTCATGGTGGTCACATTTAGGGCCATGATCTTACATTCTCACACTCTTCTCACAAGGTGTAGTCCTGTCTTTTGCAATCCTCAGGCCTAAGAGAGCTCATTGAGAAATAGGGCGGTGGACAACACATATGTTTCACTCAGTCCATTTAGTGATGGGTCCTTGTAATATTGGGCAGTTTATGTGCAGGCCAGAGGGACTCACACTGAGTTTAAACGTGGACCATCAGAGAAATCACATGCATGTACGATATGAGAGGGTAAACAGTGCTTACACATGCGAGTCTGAACACATAATGAAATCAATAGAAGGATGACATCTCCAACTTACATTTATCTGATGTGTCATAGGTGAATCACCACCAAGAGTGTTACACTCGGGCATTGTGCCCTTGTGCATAATGCACACATCACTATGGGGGCAATTTTAAAACTGTACACACATAATTCAGTACCCTCTAGACAAGATACATTTGTAATGTCACAAATGATCATGTGAAGACTTAATGGACTATGACATCACATAGAATAGCACTCGTTACATCGCATAGAAATACAATGCATGCCTTTACAACACGGGTATTACTACGCAATGTCAATTACAACAAGTACCATTACAACGCAAATTTTACCACGACTATACCTTTACCACGCATGCCATTTCAACGCCAAGGCATGCGTGGTAAAGGTATACTCATGGTAAACGTTTGCAAGGTAAGTGACTCCAACCTACCCTGCCCTAATCCCTAATGTAGTTCCACTGCACGAGCCTCCCCCGACGCCCAGTCCTCTTCCTACAGTAACACTACACTACCCTGCACAACCCCCCGACACTACACTAATTCCTAAAACACCACCCTACACTACACAAACACCACAACACTACCCTAAACTCCAAAACTCTACCCCCTGCATGACCCTCCCCCTACCCCCAGTCCGGTCCCAACACTCTAACACTACCCTGCACGACCCCCAACACTACCCTAAACCCTAAAACACTACCCTTCACTACACAAACACCACAACACTACCCTAAACCCTTACATGCTAGTCCCAGCACGACCCTCCCCCTTCCCCCAGTCCTGTCCCTACACTGTAACATTACCCTGCACAACCCCCCTACACTACCCTAAACCCTAAAACAGTACCCTACACTACACAAACATAACACTACCCTAAACCCTAAAATACTACCCCCCGCACGACCCTCCCCTACCCCCAGTCTGTTCCTACACTCAAACACTACCCTGCACAACCCCCAACACTACCCTAAATCCTAAACCACTACCCTACACTACACAAACACCACAACACTACCCTAAACCCTACCACGCTACCCCCAGCACGACCCTCCCCCTTCCCCCAGTCCTGTCCCTGCACTCTAACACTACCCTGCACGACCCCCTACACTACCCTAAACCCTAAAACACTACCCTACACTACGCAAACACCACAACACTACCCTAAAATACTACCCTACACTATTCAAACATCACAACCCTACCCTAAACCCTGAAACACTACCCCCTGCACACCCCCAATTGGGCCCCTACACTCTAACACTATCCTGCACGACCCCCTCGACACTACCCTAAACCCAAAAACACTTCCCTACACTACACAAACACCACAACACTACCCTAAACCCTAAAACACTACCCCCAGCACAACCCTCCCCCTACCCCCAGTCCGGTCCCTACACTCTAACTGTACCCTGCACGACCCCCCGACACTACCCTAAATCCTAAAACACAACCCTACACTACACAAACATTACTACACTACTTCGACACTACCCTAAACCCTTAAAAAGTAACCCCCACCCCAAGCACAATTCCCCTTACCTCTCTCTCCTCGTGGTTCCTCTCTCCTGGTTCCAGCGTCGACAGAGGGGCGGTGCACCTCCTTGTGAGGAAACGGAACAGCCCAGTTTTCTCACAACGATGTGGATAACCAATACTTTGCATGCGCATGGGATATAATGGTTTGCGTTGTAATGGTAGTCGTTGTTACATCGCATGCGTTGTTACGCATGCGATGTAACAACTTGCGTGGTAACAGCCTTGTTGTAATGGCTGTTTACCCATCACATAGCACAGGCAATGTTTGTTCAGACTTCGACTCTCTCAAACTAGCAGTGTAATTGTGTGGCTGCAAAAACACTGCATGTCACTCCCATCCTTCAATGCAGTCATGGATCTGTGGAAATAAGGCTACACACCCCATTGACATGAAGTCAGCATGCTAGGTAGTGTACCACACATTTACATTACCAGTCTTAGACCAACGTGTGTTTGTTTTGGCTTAAGAAGAGCTGTAGAAGTGTCCATGTTGCCATCCTCCCCACATATTCAAATGCAATTCCTAATAGGCCATGTATGGAGCATGCTATAGGAAAAATATGGATGCATGCACATTGACTTGCACTCACAGGCACATACTACTGCAGAGCAATATCATGTGAGCAGTCAGAGCACTCTCAAACCTTTACTCTGAAACACTTACCAGTACATCTGGTGCACCATACAGACTCCCATACTGTGCAAGGACCTCGTCCACCAGGACCTCCAGCTCCTCTGTGTGAAAGGGTCGGGCCCTGATGTTCTCAGTTCTCGACATCACTGGGTCCAGAATACAGGAACAGCAGCAGTTGGTGGTGAAGAATGGCAGACAGCAGTGTCTGAATGCAAGTGAAATGTGTGGCTCTCCCACAGAGATTTCTATGGCCCTGGGGTTGTTTCAGTGGTACTCAGCTACTGCAATTGGTCTGCCTGGTTAGCATTTTTCAATTGTATCAAATAAACGGGCCAGCGGAAGTGGAGCACGCCTCCCGCGAGTTTCAAAATTGTATTTCACTACCGCGATCGCGGTTCCCATTGACTGCAATGCCATTGGCATTGATGGTGTCACACCGCGGGGTCCAGGTGGTTGCTACCGCAATCCTGCATCTTTCAATTGTGGCCAATGACCGTGATCATGGTGGCGGGGCACGCATACCGCACCTATGGACACAATATGCTCTAGCAATGGCAATAGCCAATTTTAATCATTGAACACTATACCTTCACAATGTATTACAGCACCTGTTTGCAAAATTGAATGCTAGTGTGACATTCAACGTACTGATGCCTACACATGCCATGTCAGTGCATCTGATTACATGCATTGGCATGTACTTACTCACATGTCACCTATGATATTTGTGTGTATATACACAGATTTGGTGTGTAATGGAGTCTCCTATTTGTGAACATCTCAATGTGTGAGATGGCTAATCAACCCACAGTAATGATGGATTGACCACAAAATGTGCCTATTTCACTGTGCACATTGCTATGATTTTTATAGTTGATTACAGCGTACACACACGGTGCTCATTGTGTAGAAAAAATGTGCTCTGTGCAACTTAAGCAAGAAGGTGAGGCAGGTACAGCAGCTACGTAGAAGTCAGCAGTGTTGCTGTTTCTAACATTTGCTGTGTCAACTACTCCCAGGGCTTGGGACACAAGATGTAGGAGTGTACCATTTACCATTCACATAGTCAGATTCTGTTTTGTAGGTAGTCAGTATGTACAAACTGACCACATGTACACGTACATTAAATCAAGCAGTCTCTGCATGTGACTTGTGCATTAAGCTGTTGTTACAGTCCAGTCATTGTTGGCGCTGCGTCAGTCAAGATGTAAGATGTTTGACACATCTCAAAGGGGTATTAAATTGACATGTGTCCCCTTTCATAATATGTAGGAGATGACCAAATGTGCATCGTCCATTTCCATTGCTGGCGAACATTGAGGATGAGGACATCATAAGGAAATTCCATCTGGATCGCCTTACCCTTCAAGACCTTTTTGGTCAGTTGGAGCCCCATCTGAGGCCTCACAGAACCTATCCAACTGCTTTGACACCAACAGTTAAGGTGATGGCGGCCCTGCATTTCTTTGCAACTGACTCGTTTCAGTACACGGTGGCCATCGCCGGTGGGATATCTCAAGCGATGTTCAGCATGGTGCTACGTGATGTCTTGTCCGCAATGATGACATACAAGGACCGCTACATCCTTTTTCCAAGGAGACATGAATTGGCAGCTGTGAAGGGTGATTTTTATGGCCTTGGCCACATGCCTAATGTTGTTGGCGCCATTGACTTCACACATGTTGGGCTTGTTCCACCACAAGCACGTGAGCACATATACAGGAACTGGAAGCATTTCCATTCCATTAATGTGCAAGTGGTATGCCAAGCGGATATGATTATCTCCCATGTCTGTGCCAGATTTCCCGGATCAGCACATGACTCCTACATACTGCGTAACAGCATCATTCCACAAATGATGGCAAATCTGCATCCAGAGTGTGCGTGGCTTGTTGGTGATTACGTAGAGTCAAGTTGTGTGCTGTATGTGTGACATGCTGTCCTCAGCTACTGTTTATATTAGTAAATTGCTCTCTTTATCTCACACCTAGGTGACTCTGCGTATCCCAACCGGCCTTGGTTGCTGAGCCCACTGAGGAATCCAAGGACCCCGGGTGAAGTCCGCTACAATGATGCACATGGGAGGACACATTGTGTGGTTGAGCGTACTTTTGGGCTTCTGAAGTCTAGATTCCAATGTCTGGACAAGAGCGGAGGTGCACTACTCTACTCTTCCCAAAAGGTGTGTCAGATCATAGTTGCATGCTGCATGCTGCACAACCTGGCCTTGCGCAAAGATATTCCCTGCTTCTGGACGATGATGAGCAGCAGATGCCCCCCCTGCAAGCCCACACATGCCCAGTGACGATGATAGTGGAGAAGAGGAAGGTTTTGACCTGCATCAACAGCTCATCAACAACTACTTCCCTTGAGTGTAAGTGACATTGTACAACAGTGACATTGTCTGTTGGCTTTGATGGTAGTGGCAAGGCATATATGATCTTTTTGACTGCTGGCTGATGTTGGCTCTGGAATAATGGATGATGTGTGTGGCACAGGGTATTTTTATCCAGGTACCTCATGTCTATGTTGATGTTGTTGCTCATTGTTATGTGTGCTGGTTTTTGTACGTTGATGACTAGTGGTGTGTTTTAGCTGAAATGGCATCACCTGACAAGTAAATGTCATTCTCTTGTGTCTTTCTAGGTTCCTTCACCCTCTGAATGCCTTGACACAATCAGAGATTGTGGTACATTGGAATCTGAGTTGACATTGTACATCCTGTGATAAACATGGAGCTGACACAAAGACATAGGTACAAAATACAAAATAGTGCAAAGTGAATTTATGAGTTGTCAGTGATGGTAAATTGGACAAATAGAGTAGTCACCACATTGATGCAGTCACACAGTCCAACAGACTCCTGCCATCAACATGGCAATGTGGGTAAGGATAGTTAACAAAGTCAATGTCAAGGGGAACACAGGTGCCATCATGGCTGGCTCAGCAACTTGCGTTAGGATGGTGGCTTGACACGTGATCCTCCCCTGGTGTTTCTCGGATGGCCCCTTGTGCATTTGGTAGGGGGGCCTCTGCTGCAGGCTCAGCGGTGTCTGAGGAGTCATTTTGTTGCAGCTCACCCCTCTCTGTCGCTGCAGCTGAGGTGGTGGGAGTATCAGCAGGCGGGCCACTGGAGGGGGGTTGAGCTGTCATTTGGGCTGGCAGTCTGTCCCTCAGAGCACCCACAAGCTGGCCCATGAGGTCCACACGTTGGCCCATACGTGTGTCCATGAACCACAGCAGCAGGCAGGGCTCATGCACTTCTTCCACAACCTGGCCCATCTGTCCCTGGTTCTGTTCATATGCCTCAAGGACTCTTGCAACGGTGTCCAGGGCTTCGGTCTCAGTGTCTTCCTGTATTTGTCCCCCAGTTGCCCTCCCACCTGCCCTCCTGACATAGACCTGTGGCGCTGGCACTCGACGCACACACACACTCTCCCTGGCATCTTCTGATTGTGTTGTGGAGTTGGTAACCACTGATGCAGGGAGAGTGTTGCAGGCAGCAGTGGTGATGGTGGTGGTGGCTGCCGCACAGGTTGTTGTAGCAGGGGTCAGCGCTGTTGTTGTTGTTGCTGTGCTGGTGGTTGTGGTGGGGCCAATGAGGGCCTGAGACGTAGTGTGCCCTGGCATTCCAGAGGGGCCAGGTTGTTGCTCCTCATCCGAGAAACGTAGGGAGTCTGCATCAGAGAGTCCACATTCCGGGGGGGGGGGGAGACAGGCTCTGCAGGTTGGTGGGGTTTTGTGCAGCAGTTGCTTGTGGATCTCCTGTTGAACAGAGGTTAAATGGTAATTGAAATGCACTCCACAAGCTTGGTGTTAGACTTTTGGATGTTACATTTGATACAGGAAACACTTTACATTGCAATCACTTAGTATGGCTGCAAGATAATGAGCATCATGACATGATGTTGAGGTACCTACATAACTTGTCCATGGTGTGACATGTAAATTGCAACCATGTGCTGTGAGAAGTTGGCCTGGCATATGCTGTCCACTAATTATAGTGGGCACCTTGCACCAGTCCAAATCGACTCTTATGGTAGATAGGTTAAAGACAACCTTATTGAAAGCTATCCTAGTGGTAGCTATGGAGAGCAGCCTTCAGGCTAAGTCTTGAAGGAATGTAAAGCAGCTTGTTTTACCAGTCTATAATCTCTTGAGTGACCAAATGAAAGAGCACCACACCAGGTATATATTCAAAATATATGTATTTATTACTAAACACACCCCTCTAGTCTCTTTATGAGGCTAGAGTTCGAAGTACATAAGTTATAAGATCTTAAATCACAATAATAGCACAAATACACGTTTGGGCCCCAGGGGCGTACCAAACCATATACCAATAAAGTGGTATGCGAACCACGACTGAACTAGACACTAGGCCTAGAGCCTCTAGAAGTGCTTGGACCACAAGGAACCACCCAAGGTAGTGACACAGGGGACCCACGGGAGACGCGTGCAGTGTAAATACACAACCGCGATACGCCGTTAACTTCTATGGAGAAAGTCGGGATCGGGAAAATAGAGGAAAGGGACACTTAAAGAGGACTAGGACAAAACCCTTTGAGATCTAGGACTTTGAAGAGTCTCTACCCACGGGAGCACCGGAGTACTCGTGTTACCTCACCCAGGGAAGCCGGGTGCATAGGTGCCTTTCGGGGTCGGGTTTCGTCGTCGATTCGAATGGCGATCTGCTGCAAAGTGCTGCTGGCGGCCAAGAGAAAAGTGTCCGGGTGGATCCAAGAGTGGATCGGAGTTCTGGTGAACCTGAAAGCAGAGGGGACAGAGTCTGGGTCACTAGCCAGTGACCAGGAAGGCGATGGACAGATGCCCACCGATGTCGAGTGCTTCAGGTGCGTTGACGGTCGTCTTGACTCTTCAGCCACGAGGTCCGGGAGGTGTTGTCGGCGACCAGGAGCAGGATTCGGGCCGGTGCTCGATGTTTGTCGAGTGCTGAGGTGTCGGCGACCGGATTGGACCCAACAAGCCTTGGCAACGGCAAGTCTTGAGTAAGATGTAGATCGTCGATGGTGCAGACCAGCAAGGTCTGTGGAACTCACCCAGCAAGGGTAAGTGAGGGCAGGCCTGGAGCAACCAGGATGCCAAGTAAGGAAAATATTGGCCTTTGTTAAGGGCTACTAGCCAACGGGCTAGCGACCGCGAAGGAGCCTCGTGACGCCACACGTGGAGCTGGCTTGCAGGACACTCGTGGAGTGGGGGCCAGTGATCTTCGGAGCAGGTGGTGCTGGAGGCTAGGGCTACTCGGAGCCCAAAGCACGACTTCTTGGGAGACCCAGAAGATGGTGCACTTGCAAATGTGCTCGGTGTCCAGGGGTCACGGTCTCAAGTCACCCACGATAGCCACGGGCCTCAGCTTTGCTGGGGACTCAGGGTAGCCTCGGGGAAGTCTGAGAATCCACCTCTGGTGATGCGATGACTTCGGCGTCCGACGGGAGCTTCAGTAATGCGAACAGGACAGATGCTTCTTTGGTGCCTGCCAAGCAGGGGAGTCACTCCTTGACCCCAAGGGAGATTCTTCAGTCCTCTAATCTTGTCGTAGAGCGTCGAAGGTCCAGGATTCAGTGTCAGAGTTTCGTCCAGGTATAATCTAAAGTCCTAAGGACTGGGTTCCTACCTTTATTCTAAAGATAGGGGTTGGACTACTCTGTGGCCCCACCTATGGGTGGGTCAGGGCAGAGGGGTGGCTACACTCCTTTCCCTTTGTCCAGTTCGCGCCAAAGCAGGGGCTGGAAGCCCCTGATCCGGTTTGAACTGGGGTATGCACAGGGGCACCAAATGTGCCCCCAGTGCAGGACTTCAAAGCACACAGATGGTGCTCCCGCCCAGCCCCAATACACATTATCCTGTCTGGGGAGGTGGTCACACCTCCCTGGGACAGGAAACCTATTGTCCAGGCCTCCCCTGCCGGAGTTTCGTCCAGCAGCAGGAGGCCAGACTCGTGTCTGTGGCAGCAGCATCCATTTTGTGATGCCAGGGCTTTGGAGAGAAGTTACCGGGTTAGTCAGGGTTAACATGTCTTTCCCTCTAGAAGGGTGGAATGCTACCCCCGCCGCCAGAATTGGCGGGGGGGTAGTATTCCAAGATGTTTGACACCAAACACGACATGTTTAGGTGCAGCCATTCCAAAGTTAGCATTTTACCGCGAGGATATAATGCGCTTAAGAGTATATGGTCAGGCTGCACTACAAACAGCATCAGAGATGGTCTCCGAACGCTGCAGAGGGGCCCTGCTCATGCAGGGGCACTCTCTCACATAGGAACCATGCACTCTGCCTTTAGGATTGATAAGGCCTGCCTTAGGAGTGATTTATAGGTTGATATGTGTGTATGTATTTCGTGACATAGGTAACCTATATCACAGTAAGGGGTGCATGCACCTCCTTACCCAGGCTGCAGTAGCAGACCTGTGGTGTCAGTTTGGATGGCCTTCCAGGGGTGGCATAATACATGCTGCAGCCCCTGGCAGGCCTCTGAGGTACCTATGCCCTTGGTACATAGTATACCATATACTAGGGACTTATAAGGGCACTCCAGATTCCAATCAGAGATGTGCCTAAGGCACATGGAAACCTTTTACAGAGAAAGCAGATAGACTGGGGCCCTGAATAGCAGGATCCCAGTCCAACTAAGTCATAAACCAGCAAAACACCATAAAAAAAGTGGGGGCAACCATATAGTCAGATTCCACCTTCCTACATAACCCCCCCAAACGAAAGGAGATAAGGCTAACCTTGGCCAGTTGAGCCTATATTGACTAAGTGGCCATATAAGGAAGCACCTGCACTAGCATGGTTGCCCCCTATGTTATGGTCCACTAAGCAATCCCTCACCCTAAGGGTATGAGAGGGTCTCCACCATGGGGAATCACTACCTCTGGTGTGCTTAGGTAAAGTACAAGGCTGGTGAGGTGTCTGAGTAGGGAAGTGAGGCCCTAGGAATGTTGGCCTCAGCTTCCTCAGATCACTGGTCACCATGTATGCCTGTCTTTCCATGACTGAGTTGCACTTTGCTCTAAGGGTCAACCTTTGGCTGCCTACAGCTGGGGGTTGGGTCCCTCTGGATGGACTACTGGAGGGACATGGCAGGTTTGGAACCTTCTGGTCCCAGGTTTGCCCTTGCCTACCAGAGTCCTTCTGGGGGAGGTCCCTACATAAAGGCATGGGGGATCCCTCAGTGTGTAGATGAGTTTTCACCTGGCTAGGGCTACTAGACTGGGTGCCCCTAATCTGCTGATGGGGGGGTTCCTCTGGACAGGGGACCCTGGGGGGTCCACTGACCTCCCTGACCTCTGCAGCCCTGGGCTGGCTGAGGCAGGGTAGAGAGGGGCAGGTTACCTGCTCCAGACTGGGTACCACCTGGAGTGTGGCCAGGCCAGGCCTGACTACCTCTGGGGCAGTTCCTTCACTAGGGGTAGGGTCAGTTCCCTGAGGAGGCTGACCCTTACCTACTGTCTGGAGGGAAGAAGACTTTTCTTCAACCCTTGTGCTCTCTTTTGGGGAGAGTGGGCCATTCTTTCAGGCTCCATCTCTCCAAATTCTTGGGCTGGGGCTGTGGCCATCACAGCCCCACTAACCTTTACAGGGACGCCCAACATCCTAAGATGGGTTTGGTGTTCAACTTCAGCCCAGGCTGAAATTTCCAAATCATTGCCCATCAGGCAATCTACAGGTAAGGTGGGGGACACTGCCACTCTCTTTGGGCCTGTGACCCCCTCCCAGCTGAGATTGACTATGGCCATGGGGTGATCTGTTCTGACACCATCAATGTTGGTCACCTGGTATTTAAACTCAGGTAAAAGCTGGTGAGGGGGGACTAGTTTCCCTGCCACCATGGTGACACTAGCCCCTGTGTCCCTAAATGCCACAGCTTTCTGACCATTAATTATTGGCTCCAATCTGTACCTGCCCAATGCTATGGGACCCATGGTAAAGGTGGCAAATCCTATACCACCATCAGAGTCAGAGGAGTCTGTTGAGGGGTCCCGGTCTAAACTAGGGCCCACCTCTGTTCCTCTTGCAAAAGCACCTAACCTTTTGGGTGCACTACTCCCAACTGGAGGATTACTACTGGTAGTACCAGGAGGGGTGGTAGTAGTTGTGGGAGGAACATTTTCTTTATTGCCAATCCTGGGGCAACTGGGATCAGTTTTCCAGTGCCCAGGCTTTTTACAGACATGGCAATATGGTTTCTTTTCAGGAGAGGAAGGAGTTTGGGACCCACCCCCAGAAGAGGAATTTTGGGGCCCTGTAGGGGACTTATCCTTAGATTTATCCCCACCTTTCTCTTGGGACTTAGTAGAATCTTTCTTCTGGTCACCACCCTGATTTCTAGTTTTTACTCTGGTTCTGACCCATTTGTCTGCCTTCTTTCCCAATTCTTGGGGAGAGGTCAGATCAGATACTGGTGCAAAAGCTGGTTTTGACAATTATTAAGGATCTGCTCCCTCATAATCAAATTGTACAATCCTAAAAAGTCATGCACTTTGTTGCCATGTATCCAACCTTCCAGAGCCTTTGTAGCACAATCTACAAAATCAACCCAGTCTTGAGTCTGAGCTTTTTGGGTGTCTCTGAACTTCAACCTATACTGTTCAGTGGTTAGGCCAAACCCATCTATCAGAGCACTCTTCAAGACTGTGTAATTGTCAGCATCCTCTTCTCTTACAGTGAGGAGCTTGTCTCTACCTTTGTCTGCAAAGGAGAGCCACAAGATTGCTGCCCACTGCCTCTGGGGAACCTTCTGAACTTTACAGGCCCTCTCCAGTGCAGTTATCCATTTGTGGATGTCATCCCCACTCTGGTAGGGAGGGACAATCTTGTTTAGGTTTCTATGGTCATAAGACCTCTCCCTATCTCTAGGGATATTGTTGCCACCATGGGACTCTAGTCCCAACTTTCTTCTCTCTCTAAGGAGATCTAGGGATTCTCTATCTAAAGCTAATTGCTTTTTTCTGAGTTCCAGCTGAGTTTCCTCATACTGGACTAGCCTCTTTCTTCTCTCATGAGAGGATTCTCTCCTATGAGATGAGACAGAGCTCCCTATAGAGGTGCCAGAGTGGTTAGGCTCCTGAGAAGGAGACCTAGACCTTCTGGGCACACTCTTAATCCTTCCTGGGGGACAAAGAGAGCATCATTCTGATCCTCCTCTTCCTCTTCCTCAGGAGGGGTTGGATTATCCAGGTCAGGGCCATTGTCGCCCTCCTGGCCAGTTTCAGAGGGGGGCTGGGGGTATTGGTACCCCTGGCCTCCTCCTCTTCTTCTGCCCCACCCTCAGCTCCTACCCCTTCAGTCCCTACAGGCTTACTAAGGTCATAAGCCACCAACAACTCCTTGAGGTGTTGGGTGGTGGGGCTTTGGCCTGTCCTTATTTTTCTCAAGTTGCATAAAGCTCTCAATTCCAAGAATGGGAGTGTATCATACTTGGAGGGTGGAAGCTCAATGGCTTCCTGCAAGGATTCTTTGGATCCTGCCCTTAAAGACATTACTAGTGTGGTGTGGTGTATGCACTACCAACCCTAGTGTGGCCTACTAAACTCTCTTGAGTTGTAGAAAGGGTTGTGCTATCCCTTAACACACAACTCTAAGTTCAGTAGAACTTACTGTTATTCTAAGCTTAAATTATATGTACCTTAGGTACCTTTAGTGGTTTTCAGTTGATCAATTCAATTGAGATTATCTGGTAAAACAATAGCAAGCTGGAATCCCACACGCTGCACACCAATGTGAGAAGTTGGCCTGGCATATGCTATCCACTAATTATAGTGGGCACCTTGCACCAGTCCAAATCGACTCTTATGGTAGATAGGTTAAAGACAACCTTATTGAAAGCTATCCTAGTGGTAGCTATGGAGAGCAGCCTTCAGGCTAAGTCTTGAAGGAATGTAAAGCAGCTTGTTTTACCAGTCTATAATCTCTTGAGTGACCAAATGAAAGAGCACCACACCAGGTATATATTCAAAATATATGTATTTATTACTAAACACACCCCTCTAGTCTCTTTATGAGGCTAGAGTTCGAAGTACATAAGTTATAAGATCTTAAATCACAATAATAGCACAAATACACGTTTGGGCCCCAGGGGCGTACCAAACCATATACCAATAAATTGGTATGCGAACCACGACTGAACTAGACACTAGGCCTAGAGCCTCTAGAAGTGCTTGGACCACAAGGTAGTGACACAGGGGACCCACGGGAGACGCGTGCAGTGTAAATACACAACCGCGATACGCCGTTAACTTCTATGGAGAAAGTCGGGATCGGGAAAATAGAGGAAAGGGACACTTAAAAGAGGACTAGGACAAAACCCTTTGAGATCTAGGACTTTGAAGAGTCTCTACCCACGGGAGCACCGGAGTACTCGTGTTACCTCACCCAGGGAAGCCGGGTGCATAGGTGCCTTTCGGGGTCGGGTTTCGTCGTCGATTCGAATGGCGATCTGCTGCAAAGTGCTGCTGGCGGCCAAGAGAAAAGTGTCCGGGTGGATCCAAGAGTGGATCGGAGTTCTGGTGAACCTGAAAGCAGAGGGGACAGAGTCTGGGTCACTAGCCAGTGACCAGGAAGGCGATGGACAGATGCCCACCGATGTCGAGTGCTTCAGGTGCATTGACGGTCGTCTTGACTCTTCATCCACGAGGTCCGGGAGGCGTTGTCGGCGACCAGGAGCAGGATTCCGGCTGGTGCTCGATGTCTGTCGAGTGCTGAGGTGTCGGCGACCGGATTGGACCCAACAAGCCTTGGCAACGGCAAGTCTCGAGTAAGATGTTTATCGTCGATGGTGCAGACCAGCAAGGTCTGTGGAACTCACCCAGCGAGGGTAAGTGAGGGCAGGCCTGGAGCAACCAGGATGCCAAGTAAGGAAAAGATTGGCCTTCGTTAAGGGCTACTAGCCAACGGGCTAGCGACCGCGAAGGAGCCTTGTGATGCCACACGTGGAGCTGGCTTGCAGGACACTCGTGGAGTGGGGGCCAGTGATCTTCGGTGCAGGTGGTGCTGGAGGCTAGGGCTACTCGGAGCCCAAAGCACGACTTCTTGGGAGACCCAGAAGATAGTGCACTTGCAAATGTGCTCGGTGTCCAGGGGTCACGGTCTCAAGTCACCCACGATAGCCACGGGCCTCAGCTTTGCTGGGGACTCAGGGTAGCCTCGGGGAAGTCTGAGAATCCACCTCTGGTGATGCGATGACTTCGGCGTCCGACGGGAGCTTCAGTAATGCGAACCGGACAGATGCTTCTTTGGTGCCTGCCAAGCAGGGGAGTCACTCCTTGACCCCAAGGGAGATTCTTCAGTCCTCTAATCTTGTCGTAGAGCGTCGAAGGTCCAGGATTCAGTGTCAGAGTTTCGTCCAGGTATAATCTAAAGTCCTAAGGACTGGGTTCCTACCTTTATTCTAAAGATAGGGGTTGGACTACTCTGTGGCCCCACCTATGGGTGGGTCAGGGCAGAGGGGTGGCTACACCCCTTTCCCTTTGTCCAGTTCGCGCCAAAGCAGGGGCTGGAAGCCCCTGATCCGGTTTGAACTGGGGTATGCACAGGGACACCAAATGTGCCCCCAGTGAAGGACTTCAAAGCACACAGATGGTGCTCCCGCCCAGCCCCAATACACATTATCCTGTCTGGGGAGGTGGTCACACCTCCCTGGGACAGGAAACCTATTGTCCAGGCCTCCCCTGCCGGAGTTTCGTCCAGCAGCAGGAGGCCAGACTCGTGTCTGTGGCAGCAGCATCCATTTTGTGATGCCAGGGCTTTGGAGAGAAGTTACTGGGTTAGTCAGGGTTAACATGTCTTTCCCTCTAGAAGGGTGGAATGCTACCCCCGCCGCCAGAATTGGCGGGGGGGTAGTATTCCAAGATGTTTGACACCAAACACGACATGTTTAGGTGCAGCCATTCCAAAGTTAGCATTTTACCGCGAGGATATAATGCGCTTAAGAGTATATGGTCAGGCTGCACTACAAACAGCATCAGAGATGGTCTCCGAACGCTGCAGAGGGGCCCTGCTCATGCAGGGGCACCCTCTCACATAGGAACCATGCACTCTGCCTTTAGGATTGATAAGGCCTGCCTTAGGAGTGACTTATAGGTTGATATGTGTGTATGTATTTCGTGACATAGGTAACCTATATCACAGTAAGGGGTGCATGCACCTCCTTACCCAGGCTGCAGTAGCAGACCTGTGGTGTCAGTTTGGATGGCCTTCCAGGGGTGGCATAATACATGCTGCAGCCCCTGGCAGGCCTCTGAGGTACCTATGCCCTTGGTACATAGTATACCATATACTAGGGACTTATAAGGGCACTCCAGATTCCAATCAGAGATGTGCCTAAGGCACATGGAAACCTTTTTACAGAGAAAGCAGATAGACTGGGGCCCTGAATAGCAGGATCCCAGTCCAACTAAGTCATAAACCAGCAAAACACCATAAAAAAAGTGGGGGCAACCATATAGTCAGATTCCACCTTCCTACATGTGCCACGAACAGATTGTGTGATTACAAGGAAATGTCATCATCTAACAACTTGCGGTGCATCAACTTTATGTATGGCGTCTTTTTTGTTTGCTCTTTATGGAATCAATTTCAGCTAAGCAAGAACTAGCCATTGGAATGTTGTACATACCTTTTTCATATGATGTATTTTACTTTGTTTGTCAAATTGACCATGCATGTTTTGTGTTCATGTGGGCCTTCATGCTCTGACACCATGGCACTTACACATTGCATTCTGTGCTGTGCATGATTGTGGCATGAATTACTTTCACATGTGACTTGGTGAGTCAAAGTTTAATTTCTGTGACAGTTACGTGCGCTTAGCTGTCTGCAAAGTCGATGTGGCTTTTGGATCTATGCCAAGTTGGCTGACATGTGAGCGCTGGTTTGGTCATATGGCTCCATGCATTTTGAGAAGGATGGCAGGGTTCATGCACTGACTACCTACCTATTCTGTGACACAGTGGAGGGAAATGGCTGCCACATGGTTCTGGGTGGGGGGAGTGCTCCATCCTGCTCAGCTGTGGGACAAGGGGGCCTGGTGGGAGCTCCTGTGCTGGCGTCCCACCCACAAACACCCTTCCTTGTTAAGATGGCTACCTATCTGTAAGTTTAATGAGTGCAATGAAATGGCTGCCACATGGTTGGGGGGAGTGTTCCATCCTGCTCAGCTGTGGGACAAGGGGACCTGGTGGGAGTTGCAGTGCTGACTGCCCACCCACAAACTCCCTTCCCTGTTAAGATGGCAACCTACCTGTAAGTTTGATGAGTGCAATGAAATGGCTGCCACATGGTTCTGGGTGGGGGGAGTAGTCCATCCTGGTCAGCTTTGGGACAAGGGGGCCTGGTGGGAGTTGTAGTGCTGGCTTCCCACCCACAAACACCTTTCCCTGTTAAGATGACTACCTACATGTAAGTTTGATAAGTGCAATGAAATGGCTGCCACATGGTTCTGGGTGTGGGGAGTAGTCCATCCTGGTCAGCTGTGGGACGAGGGAACCTGGTGGGAGTTGTAGTGCTGGCTTCCCACCCACAAACACCCCTCCCTGTTAAGATGGCTACCTACCTGTTAGGTGAATGTGAGCAATGCAATGGCTGCCACATGGTTCTGGGTGGGGGGGGTAGTCCATCCTGGTCAGCTGTGGGACAAGGGGGCCTGGTGGGAGTTGTAGTGCTGGTTTCCCACCCACAAACACCACTCCCTGTTAAGATGGCTACCTACCTGTTAGGTGAAGGTGAGCAATGCAATGGCTGCCACATGGTTCTGGGTGGGGGGAGTAGTCCATCCTGGTCAGCTGTGGGACAAGGGGTCCTGGTGGGAGTTGTAGTGCTGGCTGCCTGTACACATGCCCCAATGGAAGTATTGCTAGCTACCTTTGGGGTGATTCAGAGGAAGGAAATGTTAGATCTGTGAGACAAGTGGTGGGAAGAGTGTGTTGTACGTAAGTGCATTTGTTTTTAGGACTTGTAGCTTTTGAGTTGTGCAAGACAGCACATAGCAGTGTAGTGTGAGACATTTGTTGGTACTTACCAGCCTCCACTCCCACGGGTATTCCTGTGAGACTCTCAGGATGCAGTATGGCAAGCACCTTCTTCTCCTATCCGTTGAATGTTAGTGGTGGAATGGGAGGGCCACCGCCATTCCTCTGAGCCAGCTCATGGTTCTTGTTGGCACACTCTTTCACCCTGCTCTTGAGGCCATGCCACCTCCTCTTGATGTCCTTCAGGGTGCGCGGGGTTGTCCCTACTGCATTGACTTTGTTAACTATCCTTTCCCACATTTTACTTTTTCTGGCTAATGGTGTCTGTTGGACCATGCTTCCAAACAAATGTGGTTCTACTCTGATTATCTCATCTACCATCACTGACAACTCATTGTCAGTGAATTTGGGCGTCTTCCTCTGTGACATGGTGTGTGATGTGCCAATGGGTGAAAACTGCAGGTGTGAAGGTGGTGGTGGTGATGTGTGTGGTGTGTGTGTGTTTGTGATGGTATGATGTGTGCAGATTTGACTCTCCTTTGTGCTGTGGGGTTGGGGCCTTCAGTTCAGGAGTTGTGCAGAGGAGTCTGGGGAGGGAAGGGGCTGGTTTTATACTCAGCTATGTGGGTGGGTCAAAATGGAGTATTTATGTCGGGTGTGTTGTCTGGGTTGACCTGGGATTTGTATTTTTGACTTGCCTTGGGGATGTGTCATTGTGGTGTGTCAGATGTTTTTAGAGGCTGAGCCAGATATACAGCCACATTTGGTACTGGCGGAGTTTCGTGGAATCTCACCGCCACGGACAGATTTAACTGACAGTGCATCCTAATTTGACCGGCGCTTTTTCCGCGGTACTTGCGGACTGATTTTTTCCGCTACCACAGCAGAAGGATGGCTTTTCCGTCCGCCATCGTAATCGACCCCTAATGTTCTTGCGGTTAATGAGATTTCCTTCTGCATGTTTTACTAAACAACCATCACTTCCAAGAACAGCAAATATGTCTTCTTTTGTGCATTCTTTTACATTACTTCTATATCAGGTGGAGTGCTATTGAAAGGGAAGCATTTGCTGAGGTCTGGCCACTAAAGAAGTTTGGGACTCACAGGCCCCTCAAATGCCTTATGCAAATGAGGGGTGAGAATCCCAAACTTTTGAGGTCATCCATCACTCTAAAGGGATTGGACTTCATTTTTATTAAATTATGTATTTTTTTTAAAAGTTTTATATAGCACAAACTTGCCCCAAAGGAATTAGAGTACTTTGCAGAAGGTGCACAGAACCATTTACAGACAATATACAGGGAAAAATAGTAAAAAACATATACAGACAATATATGAGGAAAGTAATAAAGAAATGGGCATATATGGTAATAATATGTAAAAGATGGTAGAGCAGTATGAGGTTAAATAGTTTGGGGTAGAGATAGTAGGGTAATAAAAGTTAGCACGGTTAAATTCAGAGGTAGATTTGATCAGGCTATTTGCTGGTAAGAGGGGGACGTTTGTTGTCAAAGTTGGTTATTCCCGGTAGGGGGCTCAAGTATTTGAAGAGAAGAAGTAATTTAAGTTTTTTTCAGAAGTGCAGGAATAATTGATTATCATGAAGATCCTGTGGCAGGGCATTCCGAATTCTAGGCGCATTTCTAGAAGAGAAATGGGTGAGTGATTTTTCCTTTTTAAATTTGGGTGGAATCAGGAGTAGGGTGTTTGAGCTTCGTAGGGGCCTCTTTAGTCCAGCTTTTGAAAGTTTGTTTGTGAGGTAGGTTAGTTTTTCATTGTAAAGTACTTTGTGGGTTCTGCAGGCCATTTTGAATATACTTCTTGTTTCCATTGGTAGCCAATTGAAAATCTTGATTGTGGAAGTGATGTGGTCATAGTGGCCCTCTCGAAAGAGAAGTCTGGCTGCTGCGTATGTATGTCATAGGAATAAGGTGCTTCTTTGGGATCCTAGTGATCATTGTGTTACCGTAGTCCAGCTTGGAGAGGACTAAGGTTTGTACTACGATCTTAAAGTTTTAAAGGGGATAAAGAGTTTGATTTTTTTAGGTGTTTCAGCAGTTTTTGCTGAGGCATTAATGTGGTCTTTCATATTCA
The DNA here is from genome assembly GCA_963921515.1 of Calotriton arnoldi. Lineage (NCBI taxonomy): Eukaryota > Metazoa > Chordata > Amphibia > Caudata > Salamandridae > Calotriton > Calotriton arnoldi. The sequence goes on from CAWUFW010004092.1 coordinate 1,372,083, forward strand.
GGTTTTTGGCAAGTGTAATCCTGAGTGATTTGCCTGAGTTGGAGATTAATACTTTTCAGTTTAGGGCAGTCAGGTTATCAAGTCAGTTGTGTAAAGGATAGATTGGATAGGTTGGATATGGAGCTGTTCAGTTTTGTTAGGGTTGAGCTTAAGGTGAGCTTAAAGTGGTTGTTGGTCCCGCAAGATTGGACTATAGTGAGAGTGTTGTTTACATGTTGAATGTCTTTGGGAGATGAGATTTTAAAGTACAGTTGGGTGTCATCTACATAGAGATGGTAAGCAATATTGACTTGTTTAAGGATGACTGTGAGTGGTTAAATGCATAGGTTGAACAGGGCAGTGGACAGGATAGATCCTTGGGGTGGGGCTCCTGGTGGGACTGATACTGTTGGTGAGGTGGATTTGTTCAGTTTGATTACTTGTGATCTATGTTTCAAGTATGAGGTAAACCACTGAAGGACTGTACCATTGATACCTGCACGCTGTGAAAGGGTATTTAGGAGGATTTTGTGGTATACTGTATCAAAGGCTGCTGAAAGGTTGAGGAGGAATAGGTGGCAGGCCTGACCATCATCAAGGCATGTGTGTAAGTCATCAGTGATATTCAGGATTGCAGTTTCCGTACTGCAGCCTTTTCTAAACCCAGATTGGAAAGTGTCGTGGAGGACAAATTTTTCAGTGTGGCTGTTAAGTTGTGAGAGCACAAATTTCTCAATAGTTTTGGCAAGGACAGGGAGGTTAGTTATGGCCCTGTAGTTGTTAAGGTTGTTCTGGTCAGCATCAGGCTTTTTGATGAGGGTGTGACGTGACAGAGTCTAATTGAGACCGGCACGAGCAGCTGGATAAAGAAGAGCTAATGATTTTAGTCCATGTTGGGGAATTGGCATGTTTGAGGTTTCTGACTAGAGATTAGGGAAGGGGGTCAGTTAGGGGTGATGTCAGCTTCATGGTAGCAAGAATTTTTGTGACTTCTTCTTCAGAGATAATTCCAAACTGGTAAAACACCACCCTGGGTCAGACCACTCCATTGCTGAATGTCTGTCCATGTTTTTCTCCCTTGGTGATGCAAACTCTTATGAGGTTGGGTAGTTCACCCCACTTTCATCCAGGGGGATCACAAATTAGACCTGTCAGGTTTAGGGTGGTCTATTCAGACGTTCCCCCTTCACTCCTCCTATTTTGTAAGAGTTTGGGTTTTTAGGATCTTAGGACTCTGTGCACTTTACCACTGCAAATCAGTATTAAAGTGCTTGTGCTCACTCCCCAAAACATGGTAAAATCAGCTTACAACCAATTGGAACAGTTAAATAACTTATAAGTTCCAAGTAAAGTGGTATTACATGTGCACATGGCCCTTAAGTAAAATACTGCTACTGGGCCTGCAGTGCCAATTGTGGCACCACTTAAGTAGCCTTCAAAACATGTCTCAGGCCTGCCATTACATCCTGTGTGCAGTTGTAAACTACCAAGTAGACTTAGCAAAATAACCTCTTTCTCAGTTCTAAACCTCCTTTATTTTATTTTACAGAGTTTTATATAGCGCAAATTTGACCTGAATCTGGTATCAGAGCGCTTTACATAGCACCAGTTGCATTACATGAGGACACATTCATTTTTGTTAGGCACGGGGAGATTAAGTGATTTGCCCAGAATCACAGGATGTTCAGCGTCATTGCCGAGACTCGAACCCAGTTCCCCAGATTCGAGGTCGACCGACCTAGCCGTTAGGCCAACTCCTCTCCCCTTTGTAATACATATAAGTCACCCCTACGGTAGGCCCTAAATAGCCCGTAGGGCAGGGTGCAGTGTTTTTAAAAAGGTGGATATGTATGTTAATATGGATATTGATGTTTTTATCAATAAAAATGAACAATCGTCCTTATTATTAGAATAGTCCGTCCCAAACTCCACATCTACCTCGACGCAGAAATATGTAGTCAGGTAGGCCCTGTGACCTAGGCCCAGGGTTACTCACTGATGCATCACAGGTGGGAGAGAGCATAGCTGGCAGGCAAACACGTGGGAGGAAACTCTTGATCAATCCCACAGATAGGTGCAACGACATTGCAATGGTCAGGAGAGATTGCCCTTTATGAAGCACACATGGCCCAAGGGGGTATGCACGCTCACGAAAACAGCATAAAGACAGATACCACATGAGTTAGGAACACATAGTCAATTAGGACCTAGCACACGTAGTGATCACGTACTCCCCGTGCCGGACATCTGGACACATTCACCACTGGCCACACTGTGTCCATGCATGGTCAAAACCCACCTGTAGTAACCATTTGACCATTAATTTATGGCTCAAAGGCAGCAACCAACATTTCTCACCATATATGAAGCGCCAGAACCATTTATTGCTTGTTGTAATATTGTATATAAGATGCACACAAACCCAATGTAAATTGGGAGAGTCCTCAGACCTCGTGCATGTATCTGTTCTCCCAGCTGAATTGTTTAATTAAACAAACAGTTCCTAGTTTGGCAAACACCTCTTGACTTCTGTTCTTACTAAGGAATTCAAACCCGAGCAACATGTGCGTTTACATTTTACATGTCCTAGTATTGAAAAAATCTGAAATTTGATTTTTACTGTTGCAAGGCCTCTGACACAGAATTACATTGGGGCAGCTTATATCAATTTAATAAGTGATAACGTTTGTATGGAAACATGTACAAATTTTGTCTTTGGTCTCTAAAGGATAGTAATTTTAAGTTTACTTTAATGGAAAAGTCAGGTTTTAAGCCACAATTCTGAAAATACCACTTTTAGAAAGATCAAGTCCGCTCAAACCTGCACCATGCCCCGGCCTTCTATTTTGACTGACTTTTGCCTCTATTATAATGAGCTGTAGGAAACAGGGTTTCTGTTGCAGTACCCCCAACACTTTTAGCATGGCTCTTGATGCAACGGTGACTGAGGAGTACTGGGTCCCTGCTAACCAGGTTCCCAGTAACCTGTGTTCTTTCCACAAAACTGTACCACAGTTGGCACAACTTCAGTTACCCCTGTAAGTCTCTAGTAAATGGTACCTATGGTACCTAAGGCAAGGCTACTGGAGAGGGCACTATGGGGCTGCAGCACTGGTTCTGCCACCCCAGAGACCTCTCACCAAGGCTCAATGCTATATTAGTCTGCTTGTCTTGGTGCAGAGAAATCTGAAGAGTCAACATGGCACACAGCTCTGTGTGCCATAACTCCTATACACTGCATAAGATACAGGTAAGTCACCCCTACTGCAGGCCTTTAGCTCTAGGGCAGGGAGCACTCTATCCTATGTGTGGGCATATCAGCATTAGCAGATATGCCCCTACAATTTTGAGTCTATTATGAGAATTTGTACGTACACAGGGAAGTCATGAAGAGTACATGGGCTGACTATGTGTCAACACGAGTTTCATAGCTCCATGATGGCTTTACTGATTCATAAGATGTTTGGTACCAAACATCTTGTCATAATAAATCCTGACTGATGCCAGTGGTGGATTTATTAATGCATTCAAACAGGAGACCCTTTTAGGTGGTCCGCTAAAAATCTACCGATCACTGGTGTGGTTCCTGACTTGTTTTTACCAGCCTGCCACCACCAGACATGTTTCTGACCTCATGGGGTAAGTTCCAGTGCTCTCTGAGTACAGAGACAAAGCCTGCTCTGGGTGGAGGTGCTTCACATCTCCTCCAGGAGGACAGGATAACCTTCCTGGGTGGGAAGCTTCAAAGGTGATACCACCTTTGAAAACCAACCCAGAAACCACCAGATAGTGGGGGAAGCCAAGCCCCCTTTCCTGCTCCACTTTTGGCGTGACGGTAGGTGGGAACATTAGTTAGGTTAGGAGGGTCCGCACTTAACCTACATCACCCATAGGGCGGTGCAGGCAATGTGAACCCCTCTCTTTAAATTCCACCATCTTGCAATAGTGACAAAACATCCTATCAGGGTTAGGGTAGTGCTTCTTCTACAGGAAGTGGTCACTAGAGGGTGTAGACACCCTAAAGGAAGATATCCCATTGGCTCCTACCTGTCTCCCCTTGTAACGTCCCTAAATTCAGTATTTAGGTGGTGCCCCAAGGCCTGAGCATCAGATTTGATGGACAAGAGAAGACTAGGACAAAGAAGACCCGCAGCACGAGAACTGAAGCTCTGCTGCCGAAGAAAAATGTTCAAAACCCTGCCTGCTGCTCCCAGGACTCGACATTCACTGTTGCTGGGTCATCCTGACACCTGAGAGGTCTCCAAGATCCCTGGAGCACATCCAGCCTTCAGGAAATCACCAAGAAGCTCCCTTGAAGTGAAGGTATCACTTCCCTGCACATAGTAGGCATCGATCCTATGAAGTCCGGTTGTCGACTTGCTGCTCCCTGACGACTGTGATGCAACAACAAAGCAAGAGAAGGTACAACAGCTCCAAATATGTCTCCCCACCAAGTTTAAAGACATCAGGACCTACCAGAGCAGCACCATACCAATACCTGGGATATATGACCCTCAACAGCTAACACTGAGAAGGAGAGTCCCCTCTGGGTTCCCATGGCGCCCGAATCAAGCACCCGTCAAGGTACATCGAGGGACATCGAGACACTCGAGACACAATGCCTGACTAGCCCAGCTGTTTCGAGATCGCCTCTCCAAGTTGCCTGCTCCTGACCCCGAGGACCCCAAAACACACAACGCTCGACTGACCTGTTCGCTCTGCACCTGGCCCCACTGTCGCAGCACTGACCAACCAGGTCCACTCCTGTGGTCCCCAGAATTTGTTCTTGAGTGTGTTTTATTTATTGCCTCAGTGAGTCCAACAAATGCTTAGCAGTACCCTCTGATAAGCCTAACTGCTCAGCCACACTACCAGAAAAAGATAGTATTAGCTACTTATTGCTCTGCATACCAATTGGGGATTCCCCGGACTCTCTACATAGTGTACTTCATTTTATTACCCTTTACAGAGAGCAAGTTTCCTACACCTGCCTTTTACTTCCGACTTCTGGCTCCATGGTAAACTGTCATTTGCTCCTAACTTGTGCTTCCATCCTAACATTTGACTCCATTCTAGCTACCTTTTTCTTCTGACTTTTGTCTCCCTTGTAAACTGCCTTTTGCTTCAGACTTTTTCCTCCATCCTAACTTTTGCCTTCACACTAACTGCATTTTTCTTCTGAATTTTTGCCTCCATTTGCCTCTTTTTTCTCCTTCCCCCATATCTCTAATCCTTTTTCCCTCCTTAACCCTGCTCATATTTTGCTGCCTTTTCCAACTCACTCTCCCTCCGGCTTCCCACCCTCTCACAACCCCATCCAGATCTCCACCCCCTTCCCAGGAACTAATCTAATGCTGGCTGCAACAAGGTGGCACAGCTGACGTGCCAAAGACAAGCCCATCTGTACCTGTCCGTACCTGGACCATGCCCAGTGCCAGGACCCCTGGATCTACAGCTACATCAGCACAAAAATAACAACCCTGGACCAAGCAGCAACAACAGCAACCACACATCCCCATGCTCAACGGTAGAACTTCTATTGTCTTACTGCCAGTTTTCATGCAGCATCAGAACGCCGCCCAAAGAGCCCACCCCCACCACTTCAGACCCAGGAGGACTCCATTGCCTCCTGATCAAATCTTGTTCCCTCCACAAACATGCCACCGAGATATGGGATACCATTATCTCCATCACACCCAACAGCATTTTACTGACAGAGACCTGGCTCAACCCAGCCTCAGCACCAGACATCGCCGCAGTGACGCCAAAAGTATACAAGATCATACACTGGGAAAGAACAAGCAAAAACGGAGTTGGCATAGACATCGTCCACAAAGAATCCCTCCGGAGCACAGCAGCCACCAAGAACACCACCTCAATCATCGAACACCTACACTTCCAAATCAACCCAAACTCCAAAACCACATTAGCGGCACCCTGGCATACAGACCACCAGGGAAATGACTTGCCTTTTGCGAGGCCGTATCTGATTTTATCGCCCCTCTGGCCATCAAATCCGGAAACTTGACAAGCCTAATTGAGAGCATGAATGACCTTGGCCCCACACAACTATTCACCGACCCCACGTACATACCCAGGCACACTCTGGACCCCATCTTCACAGCCAAAACAGGATCAGATACAGCCATGCCTCTGAAATAACCTGGTCTGACCACTCGATCATCCACTTCCCCATCAGAGCTACTCCTGACAAACACAGCACTCTGTCTGGCACCTCCCCACAGGAGCTAGAACAGTGTAACCGAGGACATCTAGACTGACACCCTCAACACATCCACCCCTGACACCACCTCAAACCTCGAGGTGGCTGTCAGAAACTTCAACACTTGGATCACATATTGCACCAACAGAGTCACCCCCTAAGACCAGGCGCACCCACCAAGCAAACATGCTGGTTCACCCTGGAACTCAAGTCCTCCAAAAGCACATGTAAACAACTGGAAAGAATCTGAAGCTCCAGTAAAATGCCAGATGACCAAGCCATTTTCAAAAAAGTACCAAACCGATTCCACCTGCTCCTTAAAAAAGCCAAAAAGGATTCCCTGACCTCCCGCTTTGAAGCAAGCTCTAACCACACCAAAGAACTCTTCAGCATCATCAAAGAGTTTTCCAACCCCCAAGCAGCTGAAAACACCATCACTCCCTTCCAAGAACTCTGTAACACCCTGGCAGACTTCTTCACCAGCAAAATCACTGCCATCTATGAACACTTGGACCCCTAACCTACTATCCCCAACTCCCACATCCTCACTGAGAACCACCACCCTGATGAGATCCATCCACTCAGGCGCCCCCGGGGATCCGTTTCCTCACCCCTCGTTCAACCAGGGGAGAAACTCCATCAGCAAATAACTCACCTCTATCCTCAACATCTCCTTCTCTGCTGTCTCATTCCCAGCAGAATAGAAACACTCTGAAATCAAACCCATGCTCAAGAATCACGCCATAGACCCTCAAGCACTCAAAAACTACCAGTCTATCTCCCTCCTACCGTTCCCGGCTAAAGTCCTGGAAAAAGCAATCAACTAAGAACTCACAATCAACTAGAGAACAACAGCCTACTGGAACCCTTCAAATCCAGATTCTGATCAAACCATAGCACAGAGACAGCCTGGTCACAGCCACTGACAACATCAGATCTCTCTTACCCCAAGAGGACACTGTTACCCTGATCCTGCTCAATCTCTCAGCAGCATTCAACACAGTTCCAGACCACACACTCCTAAATAGGCTCCACCAGATAAGTATCCAAGGAAATGCCCTCAGAAGGATTGCATCCTTTCTCACCGGAAGAACGCAGAATGTCCGCCTCCCAACCTACAACTCAGACCACAGGAACATCATTTGTGGCATTCCCCAAGGCTCCTCTCTCAGCCCCACCCTGTTCAGCACATACATGGCCCCCCTGGCCACCTTGGTCTGATACCACGGTATGAACATTGTTTTGTAAGCAGATGTCACAAAACTCATACTCTCCCTATCAGCCGACCCCACTAACACCAAAGCAAACTTCCACAGGTGTATGACCAGCGTAGCCAGCTGGATGCAAAACACCTGCCTCAAACTTAACACTGACAAAATGGAGGTACTCATCTTCGGAAGCAACACTTTCCCGTGGGACAACACCTGCAAATCTAGGCCCCTCCCCATCACCCTCAGACCAGGCCAGGAACTTTGCCATCATACTGGACAGTAGGCTCACCAAGAACAAACAGATAAACTCTGTATCCTCAGCTTGCTTTCTCCCCCTACGCATACTCCAGAAAGCCTTCAAGTGGATTCCCATCAGCACCAGACACACCGTCACCCAAGCCCTCTTCACCAGCCGCCTGGACTACGGCAACACCTTCTATGTTGGGATCACCACCCAGCTTCTGAACAGACTACAAATCATTCAGAACACAGAAGCCAGACTGATTTTTGACCTCCCAAGGCGAGACCATATCACCCCCCACCTCGGATCTCTCCACTGGCTTCCCATACACAAGAGATGTCAGTTCAAAATGCTGACCCATGCTTACAAAGGCCTTCAGAATGTGAAAACAGAATACCTCTTCCCCAGGCTGAACTTCCACCAACGCACCAGACAGCGGCGAATCTCCAGTTCTACCAATTGCATTTTTGTCATTTTGATGCAATTTATTTTATGAATTGTTACTCTATTTTTCCAAATTGGAATGGGACTTTTCTTCTGTTGTGCATTTCACTTTATTACTGTTTAAGAGATAAATACATTCTTTACACATTGCCTCTAAGTGAAGACTGACTGCGTTTGTGCCAAGCATCCTGAATATTTAGCTCAGTTTAATTTAGTGACTTTTGTGGACATCTGACAATGATTGTGGTTGTTGTTTGAGCAGGGTTCCACCCCCAACTAATAAGCCAATTCCTTACTTTTTAAATACCTTGCATCAATGGACATTTAGTGCCTACCATAGGGATGACTTATATGTACTAAAAAGGAACTTTTAGGAGTGGAAAAATGTTGTTATATGGTTAGGACTGCATATTTGGACAACAGAACTTCAGAATGAAAGGACTGAGTCGGTCTACACCATCAGAAGCTGTCATCCCAATTCCTAACTAGATCACAGTGCCTCATCCGAACCCCAAAACCAACCAGGGTACCAGATGATTTTGGCAACTTTAAACATCACACTTTGATCCTCTAGGGAATTTTGGAACAACATCTTACTCCTTTTGTTGTTTACTTATGCATTCCCATGGTTAAACACAAGAAAGATACAAAGAGAGTTTTTAATGCATTTGTTAAAGCTATCGTAATCTTGCATAGAAAGAATGTGCTGTGATTATTATGCAGATAAAACAAAGTAAGGTAAACAGTATTATAAACACGAGGAAAAGAATGAACATTCCAACCATGCCAATATTAGTTATATATCTATGTTTCTACCTATCACAACCCTCACTCTGAGAGCATAATGGATGTACTCTCTGCACGATCTCTAAGGCTAGCCCGGTCCCCATACTTGGATAACTTGGCCAGGCGCTCAACCTAAGGTGGATTGGCAATCCCTCTCTGCAGGATGGAAGCTCAGTGTTTGCAGGACTGCATGCTCAACACAGCAATTCATCCCCGGAGAGTGAAGACCGGATACTCCTCTCTGACCTCCAAAATGACAGGGGACAGTTTATATAATAAAACCACTGGGTTACAGCTCTGATGTAGTGATGTGCCTAGATGTTAGAAGCTGTCAACAAGTGGACAACACAGGCACCATGATATCTTGTTCTGTGTTCTAGCCTTGTAATGAGTGTACAGGTTAAAAGAGGAGAAAGGCTTCCTAAAAACAAGCAGCATGTTCAGCGTATTCTCAGAACAATATCATGCAAGCAAAATGTGGAAAATACTATCTTGCTAAAAACAATGTCTGCCTACAATGTCTAAAATGTAAATCTAAGTGAAGAACCAAAGTGGCTCCAGGAGGGAAATCACCACAATGTTTATTTTATCAGGTTGACTATGCAGTTTTAAACTGTCCTGCCAGGCTGCTTTGGCAGATTTGGAGTCATGCTTTGCTTTGTCACTTTAGTTGTTGCTAATTAGTGCTGCAGTCTACTAGTGGCATTTAACTTACAGGGTACCATTTACTAGGGATTTACAGGTAGGTTAAATATACCAATAAGGCTTTAGCCAATTGAGCATGTTTTTGTGTAAGAGCACATACACTGGTGATGGACGACAGCACCACAATGTACAGAGTCCATACACCAGCAATAAAATCTGTCAAAAGTGGGGGTATGTCCCCGCAAAAAGGGGCATTTACGTTCAAAGGAATACATTGTATTGGTATGCATTACAACATAATACAACCTATCAACATGTATCACAAACTTTCTCAGAGCCCCTTAGCCCAGATGTACACAGAAGCTTACCTCACATTAATACACTCTAGTTTGCAATACAAATACACTGTGACACGTAGGGTTAGACCTTAATTGTTGCAACTGAGGTAAAACAATAGAGGATGAAGAGAAAAGTTTTGTCTCACTTCAGTTAGAACTCACTTCACTGACTGACTTCTGCTGATTTTGTCAGGGCAAACGAGCGTGACAGCGCCTGCCGTGTTCCCGAGACTACAACTCCCATGATGCCCGGCCGTGGGAGGAAATATAATCAGAGAGGGCGCACAGGAAGTTGCGCGTAATACTGTTTTTGTACTACTCTCTCTCGGACGAGGGGGAGCTGACTGCTGATGCGCCGGAGGAATCGAATCAAAAGAAGTGTACAGCCGCTTCCAAGAGATGGGGAATTTCATTGCACGCTGCGGGGGGGAAAAGTGAGTACCGAGTTCTATCTTCTGGAAGCCTGAAGATCTCCGTGGTTATCAAGCGGAATACGGCGGTGCTACCGCGTATTGCCGTTTGTCTATATTGGTTCCGTGCCCTTATACTGAGGGCGGATTTTCAAGAAACGAAAGCGGAATACTGCGGTGCTACCGCGTATTGCCGTTTGTCTGTATTGGTTCCTTGCCCTTATACTGAGGGCGGATTTCAGGGAGACGAATGCGGAATACTGCGGTGCTACCGCGTATTACCGTGTGCTAGTGGGAAGTGTTTTGTTTGGTCATTGTGAACTTGGATGTGCTACACAGCGGATTACAGCGGTGAAGGAACCGCGTATCACCGTTTGTGTGTGGGGGACTTTTGTCTTCACGAGTAGGAGACGGGAACTGTATTGAGAAACCAGTTCTCAACTAACCTTTGTTATTATGGTTTCCTTTTGAGAAAGAGGTGAAGTAACCTCATGGAACTGCTGAGCCATATTCTGTACTTTGATTCACGTAGTTGCTAGGGAGGAGCTCTGCATTATTTTCACTCCTACGCTTATGCCTACATGCTTATGCCTACAGGGGGTATGTATGACACATGTGTGGATTCTACGTAATTGGAGAAGTGTGGTTTTTCATACATTTGATTAACCTTTCGAGAGTTCTTTGTTCTAGGGTGAAGGATTGGGCTGCATGACAGTTAGGAGTCCCGAGGAATGTACAGACAGCAGCATATATGCTCAGGTACAGATTTCCCCTAGTGAGACATTATTGAGAGTAGACATTGTTATACCTGTATTTATGCCTGTGTTTTTATTCTTACAGGTTCTATTCCACTGCAGCCCTTTTCCCTCTCCTTTTCCCTCGCCTGATCATTCGAACACCCTGTTGACATTTCGTATCAGGGTGTTGGTGAGATCTGGAGGTGGACCCTTTGTTTGCTGCAACTGGACCCTGCGGAGCTGGGTCTGACAGAATTACGCGCCCACGAAATTAGCTTCGCCTGGTTCAGTTGTGGCGGAGAATGGCCACCATGGAGGATGTGCTTCAGGCGTTAGTTATGGTTCAGCAGGAATTGGCCTCTTCCAAAGCTGAGACAGCTGCCTTGAGAGAAAAAGTGGAAAAACTGGCTAGGAACCCTTTTGATGTATCCCCAAGTGTTCCACAGATACAGGTGACTGTACCACCACCCATCCCGTTAGCAAGCCCTGAACGATATGCCAGGGACCCGGCAAAAATACAAGTGTTTCTGACACAGATAATGCTGCATTTCTCTTGCAGCCAGCCTCCTTCCCCAATAACCATTCACGGGTGGCGTTTGCGATTTCATACTTGGTAGGGGATGCAGCCAATTGGGCCGTTCCGTTAGTTAGAAACAATGATGCTGTGTTATCGGATTGGGCAGCGTTTAGAACGGAGTTCGAGAGGGTGTTTGATCGTAAGACCACCACCTTTAGCGCCGATAAAGAATTACTGGACCTTAGACAAGGGAGACACGATTTAGTAACATATCTAACCACGTTTAACAGGTTAGTGGCCGAAACTGCTTGGCCAGAAGAGAAGAGAATGTCTTTGTTTTATCAAGGGTTGCGGGAGGAGTTAAAGGATATACTGGCCCAAATAGATCCACAACCCACTACCTGCACGGACATGATTAACTTAACATTGCGGTTAGATGGGAGACTGTCCGAGAGAGGGGGTGAGAAGAAGAAGTGGGATAAGGGATTCTATAGGCCTGAGAGACCCCCACGACGACCATTGTCTACCACTGAGATGGCCCCTGAACCCATGGAAATTGGGGCGGTCCGAACCCCTCTGTCCAGAGATGAAAGAGAGACCAGAAGAGTACATGGGTTGTGTATGTACTGTGGAAAAAAAGGTCACTATGTTAGGGAATGCCCTTCTAAACCCAAGTCCTCCAATGCATGGTCCCGCAATAAAAAGGTGGCTGTTTCCACTTTGGTACCTGTAAAGGCTTTAGGGGATTCCCCTGGTACTGGTGACACTAACAGGGGTTGGCAGCTTCCCTCCTTAGCTACCTCCGGATACCAGGACACAGAATCACATATAGTGCTTCCTATGATTCTAGGGCGCCATGATCAGTTCCATCCGGTGAAGGTCATGGTGGATTCCGGCGCCACAGGGAACTTTATAGACAGCGGATTGGTCAATCGCCTTGAATTGCTAAGGGTACCTAGGTCATCTCCAGAGGAGGTGTTCGCTGTAGATGGAAAGCCTTTGAAATCTGGTTTGATTGTAGAGCAAACGGAGGTACTTCTCTTGTCCTTAGTCTTGGCAGAGGAAAGACATCAGGAGGAATTAACCTTGAATATCATAGAGGCCCCCCAGTATGAGGTTATCCTGGGTATGCCTTGGCTGTGCCATCATAACCCCACCATCGATTGGAAGACTAAAACGCTCCAGTTTCTGTCAGAGGAATGTCGAGACCATTTAAGTCCAAACAGTCCCTCACAAGCCGCTGCGTTACTACATCCCTATGTGGTGGCAACGGCAGCTGAGAAGGAGACCCTTGTACCCATGGCGTACTCCCAGTTCACAGATGTGTTCAGTGAAGTCCAGGCTGAGAAGTTGCCCCCACATCGGGAGTACGATTGTCATCTTGACCTGGTAGAGGGGGCCACGGTCCCTGCCTGTAGGGTGTATGCCTTGTCTGTGCCAGAGACAAAACACTTGCGCGAATACCTTGACCATTACCTAGAAATAGGGTTTATCAGACCTTCGCGGTCACCGGCTGCCTCTCCACTTTTTTTTATATCCAAGGCCAATGGTGATCTTAGGGCTTGTGTGGATTATCGAGTATTGAATAAAAACACCGTTAGGAACAGATACCCATTGCCCCTTATTTCTGTGTTGCTTGATCAGGTGAGAGAGGCCAAGATATATACAAGATTAGACCTAAGGGGAGTGTATCATTTGGTGCGTGTCCGGTCTGGGGATGAATGGAAGACTGCGTTTAAGACACGTTACGGGTTGTTTGAGTATACTGTCATGCCGTTTGGCCTTTGCAACGCCCCGGCGGCATTTCAGTTTTTCCTTAACGATGTGTTGAAAGACTTTGTGGACCTGTTTGTTGTTGTGTATATAGACGACATCCTTATCTATTCTGACACAGTGGAGGAGCATGCCAGTCAAGTTGTTGCAGTACTGACCACGTTGCGGGCACACAGGTTATTCTGTAAACTGAGCAAATGCGAGTTTGGGGTACGCCAGGTGGAATTTCTAGGCGTTATGCTGTGTCCAGAGGGTTTACAGATGGCTGAGAGAAAGGTGCTGGCAGTGCAGGAATGGCCTACCCCTAAGACCGTGCGTGATGTGCAGTGCTTCCTGGGCTTCGCGAACTATTACCGTAGATTCATCATCCATTTCTCTCAGGTAGCAGTTCCCATTACCAGGCTCCTCCGGAAGGGCCTTCCCTTCCAATGGTCCGGAGAGGCGGAGGAGGCCTTTACCTTTTTAAAAAGGGCTTTTACCACGGCTCCAGTGCTAGCGCATCCCCGACCTGACCATCCTTTTGTGGTGGAGGCTGATGCCTCAGATGAGGCCATTGGGGCCATCTTGTCTCAAAGGAATCAGAGCACAGGACAACTGCATCCTGTAGCCTATTTATCCAAGAAGCTGAACCCTGCGGAACGAAACTACACTGTCGCTGAGAAAGAGCTGTTGGCAATAAAAAGGGCATTTCAAGAATGGAGACATTATCTGTGGGGGGCTGGCCATCCTATCACGGTATATACGGATCATCGGAATCTGCAATATATGAAGTCAGCGCGTCATCTTTCTCAGCGCCAGATGGGATGGATGTTGTTTTTTGCTGAGTTTGACTTTGTAGTCACTTTTTGACCAGGGGTGGAGAACCGAAAAGCAGACTCCTTGTCTCGACAAGAAACGGTGGAACTTGCCGCACAGGACCACAACACAGGGGCTATTATCGAACCCTCTAAGGTACTATGCGTCATTCGAGCGGACGCCTTTTTGGATGAAGTGAGACACCATAAACCCATAGCTGAATGGGAGGCATGGGCGACAGAGGGGACCGAGCGCTCAGTGAAACATGGGCTACCGTTCTATAAAGGCAAATTGTATATTCCCACTCCAGGGTTACAAAAGAAGGCTTTCCAGTGGTGTCACATGTCGCCCTTGGCAGGGCATCCGGGAGTGCAGAAAACTGTGCGATTAATTCAACGTCATTTCTGGCGGGGTTCTTTGAACACTGATGTTGCTTCTTGGGTGGCAAGGTGTGAGGAATGCGCCAGAGCAAAGAACGAACAAGTCAAGACGAAGGGAAAACTCATCCCTATGCCCACTCCACACCGGCCTTGGCGAAACATCAGCCTGGATTTTGTTACTGGGTTACCACTAGAGAAGGGGTATTCAGCCATCCTGGTGGTGGTGGATGGACTAACGAAGATGGGACATTTCATCCCTTGTGTGAATCTCCCTACGGCCTCCCACACAACACAACTGTTGTTACAAAACATCGTCAGGGCACATGGGCTGCCCGAAATCATTGTGTCTGATAGGGGCCTCAGTTTGTTGCTAGATTCTGGAAGTTATGGTGCAAAGCCCTGCACATAGACTCCTCCCTGTCAACAAGTTTCCATCCACAGACTGATGGACAGACGGAGCGACTGAACCAGACTCTCAAGAAGTATCTCAGATGTTATGCGAAGGAGGCTCAGGAGTCCTGGGTGGACATGTTATGGATGGCAGAACTGGCGTATAACAATGCCTGGCACAGTTCTGTCGGTCTCTCTCCCTTTCATGCAAATTTTGGGTATGATGCCCGCATACTGCCCATTGACATTCCGGAGGAAGTGGCGAATCAGCCAATGGTGCTGACTCAGGTACGGAAGCTCCACGCTCTGCATCGTAAAGTCAGACGGCATCTGTTGCAGGCAAAACAAACCTACAAGAAGTGGGAAGACCGCCACAGAACGGAGGGACCGCAGTACCAGGTGGGGGACAAGGTGTGGCTGTCCACCAAGAACATCCGGTTTAAGTTGCGTAGCATTTTTCATCCTAGATATATTGGTCCCTACGTTGTGGTTAAACAACTCAACCCCGTCACATATAAACTGAAATTGCCTGGAACCCTTCGAATCCACCCTGTTTTCAATTGTAACCTCTTGAAGCCTGCCTTGGGGGCGCGCAGGCGTACTCCGCCCCCTGTGATCTGTGATGGGGGTATGGAATACGAGGTTAAGTGCATTCGGGATTCCAAAGTAAGAAGGGGGATGCTATGGTATTTGATATCATGGAAGGGATATTCGGCGGAAGATGATTCCTGGGAACCGTGGAGGAACGTTCATGCCCCTGCAGCTGTTCGTGCATTCCACAGATGGCATCCAACGAAACCTGGGCCTAGGAGGCGCTAGGGAGGGGGACATACTGTCAGGGAAAACGAGCGTGACAGCGCCTGCCGTGTTCCCGAGACTACAACTCCCATGATGCCCGGCCGTGGGAGGGAATATAATCAGAGAGGGCGCACAGGAAGTTGCGCGTAATACTGTTTTTGTACTACTCTCTCTCTCGGACGAGGGGGAGCTGACTGCTGATGCGCCGGAGGAATCGAATCAAAGGAAGTGTACAGCCGCTTCCAAGAGACGGGGAATTTCATTGCACGCTGCGGGGGGGAAAAAGTGAGTACAGAGTTCTATCTTCTGGAAGCCTGAAGATCTCCGTTGTTATCAAGCGGAATACGGCAGTGCTACCGCGTATTGCCATTTGTCTATATTGGTTCCGTGCCCTTATACTGAGGGCGGATTTTCAAGAAACGAAAGCGGAATACTGCGGTGCTACCGCGTATTGCCGTTTGTCTGTATTGGTTCCTTGCCCTTATACTGAGGGCGGATTTCAGGGAGACGAATGCGGAATACTGCGGTGCTACCGCGTATTACCGTGTGCTAGTGGGAAGTGTTTTGTTTGGTCATTGTGAACTTGGATGTGCTACACAGCGGATTACAGCGGTGAAGGAACCGCGTATCACCGTTTGTGTGTGGGGGACTTTGTCTTCACGAGTAGGAGACGGGAACTGTATTGAGAAACCAGTTCTCAACTAACCTTTGTTATTATGGTTTCCTTTTGAGAAAGAGGTGAAGTAACCTCATGGAACTGCTGAGCCATATTCTGTACTTTGATTCACGTAGTTGCTAGGGAGAAGCTCTGCATTATTTTCACTCCTACGCTTATGCCTACATGCTTATGCCTACAGGGGGGGTATGTATGACACATGTGTGGATTCTACGTAATTGGAGAAGTGTGGTTTTTCATACATTTGATTAACCTTTCGAGAGTTCTTTGTTCTAGGGTGAAGGATTGGGCTGCATGACAGTTAGGAGTCCCGAGGAATGTACAGACAGCAGCATATATGCTCAGGTACAGATTTCCCCTAGTGAGACATTATTGAGAGTAGACATTGTTATACCTGTATTTATGCCTGTGTTTTTATTCTTACAGGTTCTATTCCACTGCAGCCCTTTTCCCTCTCCTTTTCCCTCGCCTGATCATTCGAACACCCTGTTGACATTTCGTATCAGGGTGTTGGTGAGATCTGGAGGTGGACCCTTTGTTTGCTGCAACTGGACCCTGCGGAGCTGGGTCTGACAGATTTGTCCTGAATGTACTGCACATTGCCAACTGTGTATATATACAAGCCAGGCACAGCCTCCTGATCCCACAAAGAAGAGCTGATAGTTCAAGGCTGAAGCTTTTCCTCACACTTTGGGCCCTGGCATCTCCTGTACTGCCATTGGCTCCTGTCCTCTTTTAATCCCTGCTTTTCTCCAGCAGAGTCAGAGTTAGTCAGCTTCATTAATCTGACACCACCAGGACCTATAGCCCCACTATTCCCTTCGCATCACATGCTGGGGTGTACCCAGCATACCTTTTCAATTACAACATTACATGTGATTAAACAGAGGTTTGGGGTTGTCACTTGCAGGTGCCGACCTCCTGACTGCAGAAGCTCAGCCCTCATCTTGCCCTCCTGCCCATCCCTGTTGATTGTCTGACTTATGGATCCTCCTTAGGAGCACTGCACTTCCTCCTTTATGGACCATCCTCATTTTCAAGCTCTTGCAGGGTGATGGTTAGTCACAGCCAGAGTCAAATAGAAGTCCACAGAGCCCCCTCCTCAGTGCCCCTTACAAATCTACTCTCCACAGGTCCTGGGAGACAAGCTCTGAGTGAGCCCATAACCTTTAGGAATGGGTACGTTCCCTGTCCCATAAAAAGGGTTCATCAACCTGCCCCCTTCACCACTCTTCCAAACTGCAGACATTGACATTTTACAATCGGCGACACACCCACCAATTGAGTTATAAAGCACCTTAACTCCCCCTGCTCCTGACACTATTACCGATGAGCACTCAGACCCTCACAGTCTTGTGGGAAGAGATGACAGGCCTCTCCAAAGTCATGGCACATCTCTCTCTGCGTTTACTGTTAAGAAAGGCCTAGTCTCTTCCCACAGAAACTTCAGAGATGCTTATTGTGGTAGATGGGGGAATGATATCTACATTAACCCCTTTTGTTCCATCTGGTAACATTCACTGTGGTAGGCAAGAGGGAGTTGCAGCTAACAGCTTTGCAGATTCTAACCCTGGACCCTTTCTCTAGCAGGATAATAATATTCTCGCTGGAAAAGACTATTAGTCACTGGAGTTCTTGATCGACTTGCAAGGGATACAGCGATTAACTCCACTGAACAGGGCACCTGGAAGGGTGAATCCCACTTTAGTTGGATTTAGAGAAACATGAGCATGAATTCTAGGCAGACAGCAGTCCCTTGACCTAAACCTACGTATGTGTACGTGTATTTCAACATGTCAAACACTTGCACAGACCCCTTAGCCCAGATGTACACAAAAGATTTTTTAGTCACCGACAAAGGAAGTGATGTCCAGAAAGCAATCTGTGATCACAAACAGTTAAAGGATGAAAGTTAAAGTCACCTTTTGGGCGCAGCCATGTCCAGCACTGCCAGTGGCAGCAGAAGGTCCATGGTCCCTGTGCTCCCTTTGGAGGATGGGTCAAGTGTTGAGGCTCTAACCCCACTGAGGAGAATCCAGCCTTCCCACTTGATCCACTATTGCCTGCGACCAATGGGAAAGATGAAGTTGCGACTAGAAGAGCCATGATTGGTCAAGTCTTCTTGTTTCTGAAAATTAGATCAATGACTTCACTATATGTGCAGAGCTGGCAGGAGCCTCCATTTCAAGCTGCTGTGCACTGTGTGAGTGACAATACATCACATAAAACACAGATTGCATGATATCCAGCTCAGGTGCTGCCAATACCCTGTTGTGACCTCTGTGTTCTGATGATGTCTCGAGGCTCAGGACCCAGCTTGGCAAAGTGAATTCATCATCTTAGGAAGCACTGTGAAGCCACTGGTATGAAGGTAAGTGAAGGGGGTGGGGGGTATGTGTGTGTGCTGGGGCCCAGCATTTATATGTACTGTGCATGTGTGGTCATTTATGATTGAGCCTATGTTTGCATAATAGAAAGTGAGGGGTGATTAAATAATGTTACATTTGATGCAAGTGCTGGGTGTGCAGCTGAAACTCCTATGCCTTTACCAGGAGACTTTCATTGAGTATCTTTACTTAAAAGGAATCACACACATTGGTAGAGACAATAGTACTTGTTTGCCAAATCTAGTTTTGTGCAAATTCAATTCTTTATACACTTACCAAAGATGAAGGGGCATATTAGCAAGGGCCTTATCGCCGCTTTAGCGGCACTTTTTGCCGCTAAAGCGGCGATAATTTCATCGCCCTATTAGCCAGGCGGCGCTAACATGCATTAGCGCATGTTAGCTGCCGTTTTTGTAACGCCACGCATCTTAGCGATATACATCGCAATTGAGATGCAAAGTAGGCGTTCCTTCCTGTAACACCATGACAAAAGGTCGCGAACAGGACATCGCGTTATTTACAACGCGGCCCCGGAACCACGAAGAGATGATGAAAGCCGCGCTAACCGCGGTTTTCGCAGGATCCTTAACGCCTGGTCAAAACTTGACTTAGACATGTTTTGAATGGGAGGTGGATTGTTTGGTTACGTCCACACTCCCCTATTATCAAGCTTTTCATTAGCGTGTGAAATCATCGCTTGATTTCACACACTAATGATGAATATCGCCGTCTATCGCAGGTTTGTTCATCGCCTGTGAGCAAGACGTTGTAAATACACTGCTAACATGGCGATGTAAACCAGCGATAGGCGGCGATATTCAAAATCGTGCTAAGCGTGATTTGCGATGTTTAACGCGAAGCGTTGATAATGTCCCCCGAGGGGTCTTAATAAACAGCACAACCACATATTTACATGTCTCCTGAGGTTTGAAAAGTTGCAAATTGCACTTTGTGAGACTGACTACAGTCATTTTGGAGATTCCTAGGAGTTCAGAGCATGTCCTTGCAGCAGAAGGGAGTTCTACCTTTGACTTTTACTAGAGGACCTTGAAGTCAGACACATGCCCTGCATGCACCACCTTAGGTTCTAAATAGATGCCCCCAGGGCTTCCATCTCAGTATATTTATTTATTTTATTTTTAAAGCGCAACATTCATCCCCTAGGGGATATAACGGCGCTATAACCCTCCCTATTACTTCATCATAAGTGAAGAACCTCTTAAGACGATTATATAAAGACATTATCTAGAGAACAGCCAGGTTTTCAATTTCTTTCAAAACCAAAAATGGTTGTCGGTGAGGTGAAGATCTAAAGGAAGGGTGTTCCATTTAGCAGCAGACAAATGTGAGAATGAACGACCGCCATATCTGCCCTTCCATATTCTGATTGCCTTGGCCAAGGCTACATTTTGAGATCTCAGTTCTCATAGGCGGTTTCGAAGGAGCTGTTGAGGGTCTTCCGGAGATGGGGTGCGATGATGGAGCTTGCTTTGTTGAAGATGTGGTGGGGCAGGGGTCGGACGGCGAGCCGGAGTGGATGGTGTTCATGATTTTGATGGTGTCATCGTCGTTGACGTGGTTCCAGGAGAACAGGAGGCCAGTGTGGCTGGGGGCCAGTGAGTTTGGGGTGTCGGCGGCTGTTGGGGGGGTCTGGGTGTTGAAGCTGTCATGGATGTCTGCGATCTTGCGGTGAAAGAAGGTGGCTAGAGAGTCGCAGAGGTCTTATGACGGAGGGATGTCGTTGGAGCTGGAGCTGGGGTTGGGGAGTTCCTTCACGATGTTGAAGAGCTCTTTGCTGTTGTGTGCGTTGTTGTTGATGCGTTCCTTGAAGGAGGTCCTTTTGGCGGTTCGAATGAGTTGGTGGTGTTTGCGGCTGGCGTTCTTGAGGGCAGCTTGGTTGTCCGGTGTCTGTTCGTGGCGCCACTTCTTCTCAAATCTTCGGCAGGTCTGCTTGGATGCCTGGAGGTCGGTGGTGAACCAGCTGGCCCTTCTGTCGGTGCATCTGTTTGAGGGTTTCTTGATCGGGGCAAGAGTAATGGCGCAGTCATCGATCCATCGCCTGAGGTTGCAGGCGGCTGTGTCGGTGGGGTCGGTTGGTAGGTCTCGGGTGAGGGTGGTGATTAGCTGGTCTTCGGTGACCTTGTTCCCGCTGCAGTGGGGTATTCGTTGAGGGTGGTTGTGCGCGGTGTGTTTCTGGAAGGAGACGTGAATGCAGTGGTGGTCGGTCCAGCGGAGTTCGGTGGTGTGGCTGAAGGTGACGTGGTTGCTAGCGGAAAAGATGGGGTCGAGTGTGTGTCTGGCAGAGTGGGTGGGAGTCGTAACAAGCTGTTTGAGACCGAGGTTGGCGAGGTTGTCGAGCAGGGTGGTTGAGTTCCTGTCGTTGGTGTTCTCGAGGTGGAAGTTCAGGTCTCCGAGGAGGATGTAGTCTGTGGAGGCCAAGGCGTGCGAGCTGACAATGTCTGATTTAAGTCCTGATAAAGTTCCTTATGTGAGGATTAATGTCATTGGTGACAGATTAATTCCCAACGCGGACCGCAGACTTTCACTGATAACAGCCGCACACGAAGGCATGGCTTCGGCCCATGCTGGCGTGTCTGCGACAGTTTCTATCTTGCAGCAGCGTTACTGGTGGCGTGGCTTGTATAAACAAACCCGTAATTATGTCCTTTCCTGGGACATTTGTCAGCAGATTAAACCCTCAACGGTAACACGCCCACCACAAACGCAGCTGTGTATTTCAAATAAACCTTTCGGATCTGTTTATCTGGATCACTGCGGTCCATTTACTTCAGATACTCCCTATACATTCATCTTAGTTGCAGTTGATTCGTGCACACGTTTTCTTTGGGTGTGGCCACAACGCAGTGCTGACGCATGAACTGTCATCAGGGATTTGAGTGTCTTTGTGGGAATTTTTGCATGTGGCACTTTCCATTCGGACCAGGGTCCCGCGTTTGCCTCTAAGGCGTACAAGGATACCATGAGGTCTTTGGGGGTGCAGGTCAAATTTTCATCTCCATACAGGCCTGAGGGCAACTCAGTTGTGGAGCGAATGAACCGTGACTTAAAGCAATCCTTGACAGCTAGAGCTTTAGGTACTGGCAGGAACTGGTCTGCCCATTTGTATAGCGTACAACGTGCACTAAATAATCTCCCTAGAAGATCTCTGGGTGGGCGGACCCCATACGAAATGCTCTTTGGCATAAAAATGTTTGTGCCAGACCTTGATGGTCTAGACATGGCTGCGGCTGCCGCATCCTTTGATGTAGTTAATCATTCTGCTATGTTACAGAACCTACAAGAGACCCGAGACAGTCTTGCAAAGGAACATTTACATCTGCCACTGATGCAGCGCTGCAGATTCCGGTAGTCGGCTGGCTACCCAAAGTCGGAACCCTGGTCCGAGAGAAGGTGGAGAACAAGAAGGAGTTTGACCCCTCTTATCGTGCACCTGTCCCAGTGCTTGGCGTGAAGGGTACTCGTACAGTCATTTTACCACCACTTCCTGGTCGCAAAGATAACAGATACATTTCAGTGGACAATGTCAAGCTACAAAGCCTGGCCAATCTTGAATAGTATAACACCAGCTGCGTCCTGTCCGCAAATATCCAAGAATGCAGTGTTGGGCGCTTCTGATAACACACAGCGTGACACTGCCATAGAAATGGACTCAGTTACTAATCCCTTGCTAATACCCCCTGCTCCCAGTCAAGATGAAGAAACTGAATATGCTTATCCCACTACAGAGTCGTTGCCTGGTTTGCAACCGGATACCCTTAACCAGTCACGTTTTTCTTTTGACTCGAACTCCACATTATCATTGGTCCCTACCAAATTCGCTATTTTTGCCACTTGGTTTAAACAGACTTATTTGGTTGCACCTTGGACATACATCTGGTTGGTGCTTAGTGCCATTTTTTTGTTCATGTCAATTGGATTTGTGACATTTTTTTTCCTTCTCATCAATGGTCACTACTTGCCTGAACGCTCTGCTGTAAAACTGGTTGATGGAACTTTGGCTCCTCACTCTTCTTCACACATCATGAAAAGAGACCAGACTTTTGTCAACATCACCGCCTGGCCAGTTGCAGATGGCATAGTTTGGGATGCTGTGGATTTCCAAATTCATGGCCCTACAGAGATAATTAATGTGCCAAATGTACTTTGTGTTTCAATGGGTGATGTAGTGAAACACAACATACGGTCTGATGATTGGGACGTACAAGCCATACAATCTTTGTTTTCTGAATTGAAATATTATGCTGCATTTGATGCTGAAGATTTGTATTTAAATACTGCAAATTATGCAGATTTGTTTTGCTATCAGCATTTTGGACATCACTACCTGCATAAGGCTAATACATTTAGAAATGTTTTTAATTACACACAGTGGGAACATTGCCCAACTCCTTTGGAAGGCAGCTCAAAAACCTTTTGAAAAAATGTACCTATTTTACAGATTTTGATAAGTCAAAACCAGTGTCATTCTATTTTAAATTAAATACTTCATCCAATCCCAAGGTGATGCTCACCCACACAAAATTACTGTATTCCAAATCCTTTATTGATAAATTGTCGGTGGGTGGCTATGAGCTGTGGAAGTCCACAATAGATCTTAAATCTGTTTGGGGTACTCGATCCTGGCAGGTACGGGGCACAGAAGCTTTACATCGCGCATGCCTCATCCCGACTCAGATTTGATTTTTAAATGATTTCATCTATCAAACTACTTGTTTCGGATTGGCTACTTCAAAACAAATGAATGCCCCTACAATTCCTGCTCTGGCTACGTATCAGGACTGGAGCAATCATACTGATTATTCCATTGAAGACTTGCAATCGTTGTTTACTAATGATACCTTTAATATTTCTGGTCTAGACCCCTTAGGTTGGTTGGTTTGGCAGACCAGTGCGGATGCTTGCCAACTCCATTTCCATGACAAGTCTCCTAGTTACATACAGGATAGGCCTGATCCACGTTTTTCTAACTCCCATTCAGTTACCACATATTCGGTGGGGAAATTATGTCAAAATTGGTTACAACACTCAACACTGACGTCAGTAAAACAACATTTGTCGTTATTGTCAGGTGACATTGATTTGACAGATTTTATAAAAGGGCCTGCTGGTCCGAGATCAAAAAGATTTATTTATGCAGCTTACAATGAAATCTGGAAGCTATCGCAAATTGAAGCTGCTTCATGTTTAAGGGCAATAGATCAGGCTAATTTAGAAAAGGTACTTGCAGTTGTTGATAACAGTATTAAAACGCTTTCTTCCCACATTTGCACATTGGACAATATTGTTTTGTCTGTTGTTGATATTTTTCAAGATGATGTTTCTGTGTTACATCATGGTCAAAATCAATTGCGTTCAGTTATGCAATTTGCATGGACTTTACAAACTCTGAAGATGGAGAAAGTTCCATGGGACTATTTGAACGCGTCATCTTTATTTTTGCCTTTAAACTTAACAGACAAACAGCAGTTTATGTCCATGAAAGATGCTACATACACTCTTTTACATATTGAAAAGTTAGAACCTTTACCATTCTCTGTGGTCGAGACGGACTCTGCAGTCTGGCTCATCCATGGGGTAATAACTCTCCCATTTTCGTTGTTTAAATTTACATCATGCATGAAGCATTATCCACTGGGTCGCTTCGAACCCTTGGGCAGTGCTTTTCTTCATGAGGTTTGGACGTTACCATTTGCATACAGATGCCTATGGGATGAAAAAGAGGTTTACCTTACTGGGGAGTCATGCGATTCATCCATAGGTCATTCCCGGGTTTGCAAAAACATACAGTTGCATGGAGCTTGCAACCTAACGGCCCCGAATCTTGCATGTGTTTTAAAAGGTTATCCAGTGCCAGCTATTACACCTACTTTCACTCTGCTTGCAAACGGTAGTTATCTGCTTTTAAATAATGAGGAATGCTGCGGCATGCTTGCCGGCATCCCTTACATTGTGACAGTCTCACAACGTGTGGTTTGCTGTAGAAATATGCTTTTCCCACCCCCACACTGGAGGCTCGATAACTCGATCTAGCCTTCCATTCCGACCTTGAAGGCAGACTTCAATAAACTGAGCAGAATAAGAGCATTATTATCCCAAAAAGAAGTTTCGCTCACATCTGCCCGTGAGACATTCGTCCTTCATGTATCTAACACCCAAACAGAGGTACAGACCCTTCTTAATACTGATCTCCCACTGCATTTCGGTGCTTTGATTCATACCATTTTCAATGCCTCTCACACTGCTGGCTTGGCCCATTTTTTTAAAGTTGTGGGCTCTGGCCTTGTGACTTCTTTCCAAACTATATTTGGTGTGATACCGGCATTTATTCATTCTATGTTTTCCAGCGTCTTCGGTGGTTTGCCACTATTACTTGCATTAGCTGCTGGAGTTCTGCTGTTGATTTGCCTGCTACGAAAATGGCTGCTCTTCCTGTGGCCCTACACAGCCAAGACCGGCTGCAGATGCTACGTAGCCGCATGCTTGAATGCTATGGTACTCTGCCCCTGGCCACACTCAGCATGGCTTATGGATTATCCTTTCGTTTCGCATACTATACTTGCGTGCAACCAGTCTTCCACTGCTTGGAATGTCAGTTCGAATGGGCATTGGATCTTTGCTTCTCCAATACGGTATCTCCTGCACCGGATTTTGATCTGTTAATGAGTCCCTCAGTGTCCCATGAGCAAGAGTGTTCCGGTGTTGGGATTATGGCCTGCGCGGCTGCGCATGGAGTTTTGGTGCAATGGGATATCTGTGCGGCTGCACAGGACTTTCTCCAATGGAGTTACATTGAGTATCACGCAAGTTGCCCACTGATGGTGCACCCGTTATTGAGGAACATATATGTTCGTTCTCTTTATTAGAATGGATGGCATCTCTGTTTTCTGACGATATCAATGACTTCCTCTTGGAAGCTGTTTTTTTTTTTTTTACTTGTGCAAGACAACAAATTGACTCTTTATGCCTGACTTTGAAGCCACATCCATATTGATGCTCTTGATTCTTGCTCAGAATTTGTTGAACTCTATGTTCTCTATAAATCTCTCTCCTATGGACTGACCAAGGGGAGGGTGTAGTGAGGATATGGGTTTAGCTGCGGACATTGCTAAGTTAGCATAAGTTTGTATATGCTTAGCCGCCATCTTGCCGCTTTTTGCATGCGTTCCTACATGGCTCTGTTCTCGTAAATACTCTGCTTGCGCTTTTTCACATGAGAACTGTCTGCCTTTCACACATCTAGCTGTACTCTGTGCTCCTCGTCTGCACAGCGTGTTCAAGGTCGAAAAACAATGTATGCTGTTGATTCACTTTGGTCAGTCCCGCGCCCATAGACACAACATAGAACACAGCTGCACTACTGAAACTCGGGTGCTTTTAATATGGCATTACATGCATGAAAAGGCACTTGGAGAAAATCATTCCAACGAAGAAGAGCTGTGCTTGTCTGGAGATGTAAACCCTTGCATCTAACCTTGGAGGTATGGGGTCCCCCTGACAAAGCCTAGAGTTCTTCTATAATTATAATAAACTAGCTCATAGCACGGGGAGGGTGGTAAGGCGCTGTAGACCTGTTTCCACTGTCATTATAATATGGTGTCCCCTTTTGTGCTTTATGGAATTGTATCGATGCTGATTATATTGTTCTTATGCATTTTGCTGCTATTATTGGGTCGTGTACTGCATTCTAGAGCACGTTAGTTAAAATAAACATTTTAAACTATACAGTGTCTCTGTTTACTCACGTTGTGGACAAGTATGAGTGTTTGAACGAAAGAGTGTTCTTGTTCCCACATATCCTGAGAGGGACGGAGTAACATGTTCTAGGATGTTTAATCATTGGTAGCTTCGCTGTAGTACGGAGAACGAATGAGACACTATAGCTAGTCGGATTGGGATTTTGGGCACTAAGGTGGATGGTTGGTACACCACTACACACCGAGGTCCTGGTTTCCTGCGCATAGTTCTGTGTATGTGCAGAATCCCTGCAACAAAGGTAATCTGCCATGCATGCAAAAAGGGTGTTACCGTAGTTCAGGCGATTAGTAATCAAGGCCTGGATAATGATTTTATGTCCGGCTATCAGGATCCAATTGAACAGTCTTCTCAAAAGTTTTCGAATGCTGAAGCATTTACTACAGGTGGTTTTAACATGATCTTGAATAAGAGAGAATTGGCAATAATGATCCTAAAGTGTATTGCTGATTTCTTGAGGGTGGGCAGAGCCCCAAAAAATCAGGCTGCCAGGAGGAATTTCAAAACAGATAACCCCCATGAACAGCAGGATCTCCGTTTTGTCCGCATTTAATTTAGACATAGATTAGTCATCCATTCTGCTACTTCGGTGAGGCTCCCATGTAGATTGCCTTGAGTTTTGTCTTGTTTCTTACCTAGTGAAATAATAAACTGGGTGTCGCAGTATAAAGCTGCTAGGCTTTTATTAACCTTATGTGTGACACTTGAGTGATGTTATCGCCTGTAAAACATAACAGTTATTGCCATGTAAAAATATAAAGTTGACAATCTAGCCCTTTGTTGCATTGTACTGTATGCACTACACCTTATCATCTACTACTCCTAAATACTCCTTAAAATGGCAGTTTGTCCATTATGTGGCCCTGCTAACTGTGTGTTATAAATGCCTGTGAGTGGCCTGCATCTGTTTCCATCTTACAGAGTGATTGACAGGTTGAGACACACAATGGATAAAGTAAAAGACGCTCTTTGAGTGATGTGCTTTCTTATATGTAGATTGGAAATGAGAGCTGAATTTGTCATATATCTTCATGGTTGAAGTTGAGCAGGGACTGTAGTCTGTAAAACTGGGTGGCTCTTAGTTGTAGTGCATGATTTGTTGCTAAAACTGAATTTAGGTAGATAATACCAGGTTGAATACATTTTTTTGTGTGGTGACTGTTAGAAATTGGGTTTCTGGTTGGCTAAGGTATTCTCCCTAGCCAGGCAGAATCCATCATTGTAGTCAGGGTAAGCTAGACACACAAATTAGGTCACCTGTGCTTACCTTCTGGTAGCTTGTTGCAGAGCAAGAAGGCTTATATAAAGAGGCAATGTGTAAAGGGTTTGTGCAACATACACAAACACACCGAACCACAACGAATGGGACCTCGGGGGTTAGACTCCCAATTACAGTATTTTTCCGGCCAGAGCCACGGGGGACCGGTGTGCCATGGGGATTGCTCTTGCTTAGTTGAGGCAGTTGAGGAGGCTTTCCTCTGGATTCACAGCTGCGCCAGCCAGAGTAGTAAGCACAGTGTGCATAGAGGGTTGACGATCCTTGCACCTATCACCATGCCCCTGCTCAGCAGGACAACGTGTAACAATGAAGCCACGCTGGAAGGTGCTGCGGCTGCGGCGGGGTTGAAATCAGCATGCACAGCTGCTGGAAATTGCAGCACGCGTCAGCCTGACTGGAGCACTGATTCTGGGCAAAATAAAAGAGGCATCTTCTGCACCTAAGCAGGGTGCTAGTCGATGAATACAGTAAAAGAGTGACCCAGCACGTTCCACTTCTCCTCAGAGTTTGGCCGCCAGACTCACGGTGGTAATGAACTCTTTGATGACCATGAGATTTCAATGAAGAGGGGGCAAGCCAACAAGCCCTTGGAGAACACTGGAAGTTAGTCACAAGGCAGAGGTAGCAGCCAGCTGGCCAGCACAGCAAGGCTGGCTGCAATGTGGCAGTCCCTCCTGCAGCTCAACAAACAGCAGGTCAACCCAGCAGAGCAGTTAGCAAAGTGGCAGTCCCTCCTGCGAGCATAGCATTCCTTCTGGCACAACCAGACACCATATTTACAGGCCTGAGACAGGTTTTAAAGGCTATTTTTGTGGGTGGCACCTTAAGTGCTGCTGTCCAGTAGTAGCATTTAATTTACAGGCCCAGGGTATATGGTATATCACTTTACAAGCGGCGTACAAGTAAATTAAATATGTCAATCAGGTATACACTAATTACACACATATGTTTAGGGAAGAAGCACATGCACTTAAGCACTGATGAGCAGTGGTAAAGTGCTCAGAGTCCTAAGGCCAACAAAACGATACAGCAAAACATGGAGGTAAAAAAACAAAAAGATTGGGGTAAGAACACCCTAGGCATACCAAGTCTAACACATGTCCATCCCAGCTGAAAGTGGGGAGATCTACCCAGTCTCCAGGGAGTTCTCATTCCAAAGGCCGAAAAAGCTAGAAAGACCATCAGCATTGGAGTGGTCTACCCATGGTCTGTGTTCCACCCTAATGTCCATACCCTGTAGGGAAATGGACAACCTCAACAGTTTGGGGTTTTCACCCCTCATTTGCATGAGCCACCTGGGGCCTCTGGCAGTCTGAACTAGGAAGTGAGTGCAAAATATGCTTGTCCTCAGCTTCTTCAGTGTCCAAATCACAGCAAATGTTTCTCACTCAATAGCACTCCACCTCTGTTCACTGGGGAGTGACCTCCTGAAGATGAAGGCTACATGTTGGTCTAGGCCTCCCTCATTAAGTTGAGATAATACTGTCCCTATGCCATGCTCTGAAGAATCTGTCTGAATGATAAACTCCTTGGAGAAGTCAGGAGCACTTAGCAAATGAATTGTGCACATGGCTTGCTGAAGAGTCCAATGCATTTTGGCAGGCCTCTCTCCAAATCACATTCCTGGAAGGCTTCTTGGAGGTTAGCTCAGTCAAGGGGGTCAACAAAGGTGCCATATTCCTTTTACAAATCTCCGATAGTGCCCAGTGAGGCCTAAGAAGTCTCTGACCACATTCTGGGTTTTGGGGGCAGCCAGGCCATGATGGTTTCTATCTTGGCCTGAAGGGGTTGCACCTTCCCCCTGACCACCAGGTGTCCCAAGAACACCACAGAGGGCAGTGACCAGTGTATTCACAAGATAGAACATGTACTTTTAAGTTTTACATATCCTGGTATTGAAAAATTATTACATTCCTTTTTAACTACTGCAAGGCCTTCCTCTTCCATAGACTAACATTGGAGTTACATTATTACATTTAATAGGCTGTAATTTCCAAATGGGAGCATGTGCCAAGTTCGCTTTTGTTTCTTTGGAATTGGAATGAAACTCCCTAACTTATGGTGAAGCCAGAATTTAAATTGCAATTTTGAAAATGCCACTTTTAGAAAGTTGAACAATACCAAAAGGGGAAGGCCCTATATCACACAGCTAGATTGGGGCAATACATTTAAAAAAAACAGTGAAATATCTAGCTGACTGTTTAATTTGGCTGTAAACTAATAAACAGACTAAGACCAACATCACAAATAAGATGGTCTACATGTCTAGGGCCTACCCCAAAGGTGACTTGTTTTTATAAAAAGAGAAGATTTGGGCCTGCCAAAAGGTATAGTTTGCCAGTTGGAAATGGACATAAAAACCTCTATACACAGGCCGCAATGGCAGGCCTGAGATATGTTTAAAAGGCTACTTAAGTGGATGGCACAATCAGTACTGCGGGCCCTCTAGAAACATTTATTTCCCGGGCCATGGTTCCATGCAGTAGCACTTTCCTAGGGACTTATATGTAAATTAAATGTGTCAATTGGGTTATTGAGCTGCCTACCTGTTTTACTGTGGCAGACTGATAATGTGCAGTTGGTTATTTAGCCTATCAATATGCTGGAGCATCAATGCCAAAAAATTAAATTGTGTCATAACGATATTATGCTGGTTTTGAAACCAGCAAAATCAGCACCCTTCTGAGCAGGCCAAGATTTCCTGACCTACTGGCAGAGCAATTAAAAATGCTTCTAGGAGTACTAAATAGTGCTTAAAGCAAGATCAAGTGCAATGCAAGATGTACCAAAAGACAAATGCACAGCTTAGACATATTGCTCATTTCTTTTTATTTCAAGTGATTTTTATTAAGCATTGTTGGAAAAGAACAAGATAAACAATCATCTATTTGTAAAAGGTGACTTGTATACATCAATTGTTGGTCCGAAGGTGGTACAATATTTTCTCGTACAGATTCGGGGGATGGTTACAAACAGTCGGCAAAAAAAGAGAAATATAAAAAGGAATATTTAAAAAGAAGAAGAAGTAAATCATACAATCATTACATATCTGACATAACAATTTGTGAATTGTCTCTGAGCAAATTAGAATAAATTTAAAGCAAGCGAAAATGACAGAGGGTGACCTGCAGATTACTTTATTGATCCACGACTCATAGTGCAAGGGTTTACCTTTGTATTTAATGTTACGATTGTTCCATAGGGACTCTAGATTAGAGAGTCTGATGCTTGAAATGAGCTTTTTATCCAGTTGTAAGAGAGAGGTTTTTGTGTTTTTAAATATAGCATTAGATCTCGTTATATTTAAAGTGTTAGAGGTAAGTAACGTGAGTGGGTTTAGATTTTGGATTATGGCTTTTTCCACCGTTAGCCAGACTGGAACGTAGTTATTGGGCGTAGAGAACCAGTAAAGAGCTTGTTTTGCTGAGAATGCAATTTGGTATGATTTGAAGTCAGCCAAGTTTACTCCCCCTAGAGATCTGTGAAGTCTAAGTTTTTTCAGAGAAATCCTCGCTTTTTTGCCTTGCCAGATAAACTTAGAGATGAGAGTGTCTAACCTGTGGTAGAACTCGTCTGACAAAATGAGGGGTAGCATATTGATGAGATAATTAACCAGCAGAGAGATCATCATCTTTACCGTTTCTATTCTACCCCACCAGGTGATACATTGAGTGCCCAATTGTCTAATAACTTCTTAATCTTTTCAAGGGTAGATTGTTCATTGTGACGAAGTGTATCGATAAGGTTGCCGCCAAATTCGATCCACAGGTATTTGATGTAGCCAGTTTGCCAGGACAAACCAGAAGTTCCTGGGATCTCTCTTGTGCAGTGAATATTTAGTGGCTTAACTTCCGATTTATCCCTGTTTAACTTGTAGCCTGAATGACAGGAGTAAGTGTTTATTGTGTTCATCAGGGCCAAGATAGAAGGTTCAGGATTTTCTGTGACGATCAGGATGTTGCAGTGTTCTCTGCGAGCTTGACCTGAGTGTTGTCAAACTTTATCCCTGCAATATTAGGATTCCTTTTTATGTCTGTTATGAGGGGTTCTAATTCCAGCAAAAATAAGGAAGGGGACTGGGGGCATCCCTGTCTTGTACCTTGTTGGAGAGGAAATGGGTCGGAAAGGGCGCCGTTGATAGCTATGCGTGCTGATAGTTTTTGATAAAGAGCCATGACCATTTTGATAAAGGGTTCACCCAGACTGAATGATTGTAAACATAGGTTTAAAAAGGGCCACGACACCCTGTCAAAAGCCTTCTCGGCATCTAAGGTTATGGCTATCGAAGGTGCAGGGTTAATAATAGCGTTTTCAAGGACGTGACATAGAAGCCGGGTATTGTCATTGGACATGCAGTGTTTATTGAAGCCGACTTGGGAGTTACTTATAAGTTGTGGGAGTAAGGCGTTAAGTTTCTTAATGGCGGCAGCTGCGCGATTGCGCAGCGGGTGCACGCAGCGGGCGTGCCTAAGGCAAGCCCGTCTCCGCCCGTCCGCGTCCCGACCGCGGCCCGCGCCAGAAACCCTGGTTCTCCAAGACCCCACCACAACGATCCCACCACCCTCCACGCACTCAATCCCGGAAGACACACCGACTGCGAAAGAACCTCGCCGAACACCACCCACGGACAGTTCTCGTGCAGAACCTGCCGCAGTTCCTTCACCTTCGACAATGCCCCTTCAACCGTCGAAGGCCCACCGGAGGCACACACCGCCGAAACCCTGACATGCATCATCCTCAACGTGCGCTCCCTACACCGACACGCCATAGAGATCTGGGACCTGATCGACACCCTCTCGCCCGACGTCGTCTTCTTCACGGAAACCTGGACCAATGCCACCTCCGGCCCCGACATCGCCACTGCCATCCCCGACGGCTACAATATCAGAGGAAGGACCGCCCCCACCGCCCAGGAGGAAGACTCGCCATCATACACAAGACCTCCCTCTGACTCTCCACCTCCAGCACGAGTGACCCCCACTCCAACACAGAACACCTCCACTTTCAGATCCAGACCAGCCCCAGGACCATGCTATGCGGCACCCTTGTCTACAGACCACCGGGACCTCACACCCAGTCCACAACCACCATCGCCGAGCTCGTCGCACCCCACGCCATCACCTCCACGGACTACATCCTACTCGGGGACCTGAACTTCCATCTCGACAACTGCAACGACCCTGACTCCACCGCTCTCCTTGACAACCTCGCCAACCTCGGACTGAAGCAGCTCGTCAACACACCCACGCACAGAGCTTGACACACCCTCGACCCTATCTTCGCAGGAGGGACAAACATCCGTTTCAGCCACACCACCTGGCCCTCTGGACTGACCACCACTGCGTCCACTTCACCTTCAACACCACCACCGCACCCAAGCCAGCCCCATGCCCCCCTCGAAGGAACTGGAGCAAAGCCACTGAGGAACACCTCAACACCACCCTCCTCTAAGACCCCCCCAGCGCCATGACCGACACCAACGCTGCAGCCATAGAATTTCACCGCTGGATCTCCTGCTGCGCCAACAAGCTCGCTCCCCTCCGCCACCCCGCCAAACAACGACCGCTGAAGGCCGCCTGGTTTACCACTGAACTTCAAGAAGGCAGGCGCTCCTGCAGACGCCTAGAGAAAACCTGGCGAAACCAGAAAACCACGGAAGCACGGAACAACAACAGGAGCGCCCTGAAGGAATACTACCAGCGCATAAGAGACACCAAACGTACCTTCATCAGAGACAAAGTGCACACCAACACGACCAACGCCAAAGAACTGTTCAACGTCATACAGCATTTCACCAAACCCCCAGCGAAGCCACGGGCGTCACACCTTCCCAGGAACTCTGCAACAAGCTCAGCTCCTACTTCCATCAGAAGATCAAGGTCCTCTATGACAACTTCAGCAAACAGACGCTGGACACCACCCCCCTCCCCACCGCCGCAGACAAGCCTACCATCACGTACTGGAATCCCGACACCGTCGAACACATCACCGCAACCATGAAGAAAACCCACTCAGGAGCCCCGACGGACCCCTGCCCACCGCACATATTCCACAGGGCCGCCGCTGTCACCGCACCCGAACTAGGACGAACCATCAACGCCTCCTTCAGAGCCGGCATTTTCCCAGACGACTGGAAACGGGCGGAGGTTAAACCCCTCCTCAAAAAACCTACGGCCGACCCGATGGACCTGAAAAACTACCGGCCCATCTCTCTCCTCCCCTTCACGGCCAAAGTCACTGAGAGGCTAGTAAACGCTCAGCTGACCGCCTTCATTGAAGAGAACTCCATCCTAGATGCCTCCCAGTCGGGATTCCGTTGCAATCACAGCACCGAGACCGCCCTCCTCGCTGCCACTGATGACATCAGCATGTTACTAGACCAGGGACACACTGTGGCCCTCATCCTTCTAGACCTTTCCGCAGCCTTCAACACCGTTTCACATCACACGCTAGCATCGAGACTTCACGACGCAGGGATACAGGGAGCCACCCTCGACTGGATCCAATCTTTCCTCTCCGGCAGAACACAGAGGATCAGACTCCCTCCCTTCCTCTCTGAACCCACTGATATCAACTGTGGAGTACCCCAAGGATCATCGCTCAGCCCAACGCTTTTCAACATCTACATGGCCCCCCTCGCTGCCATCGTCAGACAGCATGGACTCAGGATTGTATCCTACGCGGACGACACCCAGCTTATCCTCTCACTCACGAAGAATCCCGAAGGTACCAGACTCTGCTTCCAGGAAGGAATGAAGGACGTCGCAGCCTTGATGAAAGACAGCTGCTTGAAGCTCAACTCAGAGAAAACCGAGGTCCTCATCCTCGGACCCTGCACCTCTGCCTGGGACAACACCTGGTGGCCCTCCGACCTCGGAAATCCACCCACCCCTACAGACCACGCACTAAACCTCGGCATCATCCTCGACTCCTCCCTCTCCATGAACCGCCAGATCAACGCCGTCGCTTCCGCCAGTTTCAACTGCCTGCGCATCCTCCGCAAGACCTTCAAATGCATCCCCCCGACTGCAGAAGGACGGTCACCCACGCACTGATAACCAGCAGACTGGACTATGGCAACGCCCTCTACGCCGGAATCAACAGAACTCTTCTAAACAAACTCCAAACCATCCAGAACTTCGCAGCCAGACTTGTCCTCGGGACACCGCGCCACGAACACATGACCCAACACCTACGAGACCTCCACTGGCTCCCCGTCGAGAAGAAGGTCACCTTCAAACTCCTCACCCACACCTACAAATCCCTCAACAACATCGGACCCCAATACCTCAGCGAGAGAGTTTCCTTCCACGTACCCAATAGGAACCTCCCACCTGCATCCGCAGAAACAGAGCAGGTGGGAGTATCTTCTCCTACATCATGGCCAAGACCTGGAACAAGCTCCCGGTGAACATCCAACGCTCCCCTACCCTGCAAACATTCAGAAAGGAACTCAAGACCTGGCTCTTCGACTGATCCGGAGCTGCACCCCTCCCCCCAGCACCTTGAGACCCTCACGTGTGAATAGCGCGCTTGATAAACCCCTGATTGATTGATTGATTGAAGTCTGGTGGCCAATATTTTAGCATAGATTTTACAATCCACATTAATGAGAGAAATTGGTCTATAATTTTTCGGTAATAAGGGGTCCTTGCCTTCTTTTGGGAGTACAACTATATTCGCATCTGACATAGAGTACACTGTGGTACCATGGCTGGCTATTTTGTTATATACCTTTAGCATAGACGGTAGGAGTTGCTTGTAGAATGATTTGTAAAATTTGGCTGTGAACCCAACAGGGCCTGGGGCTTTATTGTCTTTCAGAGATTTGATTGTCATAGACACTTCCATTTCCTTTATTGGTTTCCCCAAGGCATCCCTCTCAGTGGCAGACAGTTTGGGGAGACTTAAGTTATCCAGGTAATTAATAAATTCCTTCTGGTTAAAAATGTGGTTATTACTGTAAAGGGATTCGTACAATTGTTTGAAGGTCTTTAGTATGTCTTTGGGTTTAGTGCACACTTGATTTTTTGCGTCTTTAATTGCGTCAATGGTATGTTGGTTTTGTTTGTGTGTGAGGTAGGATGCAAGCATTTTGCTTGCCTGATTGGCATCACACAGTTTGAGGAGCCCTTTAAATTTGTTAATCCAAACTCCTGCTCTTAAGCTCAAAATTTTGTTATATTCATATTTCTTTTGTGTTAGCTGGTTAAGTGTGTTGTTATCAAGGGAGTTGGCATGTGCTAATTCCAACTGTTTAATGCCTGTTTCCAGCTTGGCAAGTTCGGTGTTAGGAGATTTGTTGATTCTTGTTTTAATTTCGATGATAACCCCCCTTATGGTAGCTTTCAGGGCGTCTCATAGGTTGTTCGGGTTCGTTCCAAAGAGGTAATTAAATTTAAAATAGTCTACAATGGCCTCCTCAATTTTCTTTTTATCTTCGGGATCAGCTAGCACATCATTGTTGAATCGCCATCTTCTAGGGGAGGTTTTGTTTTGGCTACCTGCTAGTATGGTACTGATACATGAATGGTCAGACACCAGTATTGGAGGATTGTTAGTTTGGTCGATTAGCTCAGAAAATGGGCCAGAAATTAGTATATAATCTATTCTGGTGTATGTGTTATGAGGCGCTGAGAAGAATGTGTATTCCCTGGAATCGGGGTGTTGGAGTCGCCACGAGTCTTTAAGATTGAATTTTGAGCAAATCTTTTTTAA
Source organism: Calotriton arnoldi (assembly GCA_963921515.1). Taxonomy (NCBI): domain Eukaryota; kingdom Metazoa; phylum Chordata; class Amphibia; order Caudata; family Salamandridae; genus Calotriton; species Calotriton arnoldi. Next base: position 1,408,583 of record CAWUFW010004092.1, read on the forward strand.
ATTGCCGTGGTATTTTGTAGGGTGATAGTTACACAATGACTGCCGGTCTAATAGAGGGTCTAATGGAAGATTAAAGTCTTCCCCCCACTATGATTAGGTCTTCTTGTGGTAAGTCCTCAATTTTCTTGTAGATTTTTTCCCAGAAGTCAGGTTCGTCATTGTTGGGGCCATATATATTTACTACATGGATGATGTTATTACCTCTTCGCAGGTGAGTTATAACAAACCTACCCTTATCGTCGTGAGAAGAAGATTCAAGGGACAAATTAGCTCTTTTGTTTATTAAAGTGATTACTCCCTTCTTTTTTTGTTGTGCTGGAGAGCATGTCACCTGGGAAATCCACCTGTGTTTAATGAGATCTGAGTCTTTACTGGATAGTTTTGTCTCCTGTAATAGGATGATGGCCCCTTTGGCTTTAGTAACGTACTGCAAGATTTTCCTGCGCTTGACAGGGTGGTTAAGGCCCTTAACGTTTAGGGAGACTATATTGAGATTGTCTACATTATTGTATGCCATTTGGAGTGAGTGCCATGGTGAATGTGTAGAGGCATCTAGAGTGACCGGGTTCTAGTTGTCTGTATATTGGAGGGAGAGCAATTTGTATATGAAGGCTGGTAACGTTAGAGTTTGTTGGGACGTAATCCCACTTTGGAGCTGTATAAGGTACTGAATGGAAGGAAGCTTGTTTAGCATGGTGGAAATGTGCAAGAAAGTGTACGATGTAACAGATCAAAAGGAACCATGACAAAAAGGAATGGAAAAGCAAAAAGGAAGAAGGAGTCAAAAATAACGAAACCTATATTCCCTAAACCCCCCACCCACCCATACCTGAAGGTTTCGAATAACGGAGGTGTGACTGCAGGAGCGTCACTCTGCCAACTTAGAGTGGAGTTTATCATCATGGATAACAATCTGGAGTGCACTAGGAGCATCAGACAATAACTGTAAGATGTATTAACTATATTGTACAAGCATATAGACAACCTGTCCCTTAAGGATGCTCAACGCCTAAGTTCTCGAACATGTAAAATGATAAGATACCAGTTAGGGACTTGGCAGTAATGGTGAATTCAGAGTGGTGAGGAGGCCTGGTACCACAACTTGTAGCTGAATAGAAAGCTAAGACAACAGTGCTACATAAACACTAAACTTATGGTAAGTACATTACCAACTTATAAACCCGACTAAACCTTGGTATTTAACATACAGTTGTAGGCTGAACTGGTATACAAAAAGGATGTCATGCCTTTCTTTTATTCGAAGCGGAGGTAGAAACATCCATATCTTGAGCAGTCGGAGTGTCTAGGTGTTTTGCCAGTTCGTTTGGGTCAGGAAAGAAGTGTGGTCTTACATTTTCAAAAATTTTAAATTTCGCAATGACCAGCAAAAGAGAAATGGATGTTTTTGTCTCTTAGTTTATCCCTTAGAAGAAGAAAACCTTTTCTCGTGTCAACGGTAGGTTTTGAGTAATCCTTTGTAAATTTTATTTTTTGACCATTCCAGGAGATCTGATGATTTCTGCGGGCAAAGTTAAGAATGGCTTTTGTGTGCTGGTATCTCAGAGGTTTGCAAATGAGAGGAGGGGTCATTTTTAGATGAGCTAAACGTTGGAACTCTGTGTGCCCGGTCAAGTTCTAGAATTTAAGTATGCAATTTAAAACCGCTGCTGATGGAAACTTGTGTAAGTCAGCAGTTCAGCATATAGTGACCTTGACAGTTTTACTGGCAGATCAAGCAGCTTACTAGATATATTGATATATTCATTCATGTGAATTATCGCTGATTTTCTGATGTGCTTTTCTACTGAGTATATAGCAAGAAACATGCAGTGCAGCCTTATTAGTGCAATTTACCCAGTGTCTACAGCATTATTTTTTTTTAATGAATCAAGGATGTGATATATGTTTTTAGGGACTAAACACTTTTTAAACATTTATTTACAGAGTAAGGGTGCAGTCTAATTAACTGAAATTTCTCTCTCTCTATATATATATTATCTACTGGCGGTCGCCAGTAGATAGTTATAGTTAAAACCTATTATCCATAGGAAATCCGCGACATTCTATTTGAAATAACGTTGGCGCCGGTTGACGAATCTTCGCGAAAGTTTCCAACTTGTTGGGGCGCTCCGGTCCGCTCCTATCCTGAAAGTCTCGGGGTGATATGTCAAGCGGGGGCCGAGAAAAAAGGGGGGTCCCAAAACGCGTTTTCCCCATTCATTTTTCCATAGGAACCTTTAGTCGCAGCTACAGCCCGAACTGCTGAACGGAATTACACCAAATTTGGCAAAGAGGTAGCCCTTGGTTCAGTGTCGTGCCTTTTGCTTAAATGGTGTAAATCCGTTGAGCAGTTCCTGAGAAAATCAAAAGTAAAGTCACATATATATCTGGGCGGAGCCTAACCACACATGTCATCGTGAGATCTGATTGGCTGTCAGCACTTCATCCTGGAATTGCTGGCAGCCATCTTGGGACCAATATAAATGATAGTACCTCATTGAAATGCATTGTAGTGAATAGAAGATTTTGAGGGTCACCAAAAGGAGAACTATAAAGGGTGATAACAGGCTTTAGTTACATTAGAATTTATTTGTTGATGGTACCATACTAATTTTAGGAATTGTGGTGTATTCTAAGGTGATTTTACCATGTGAAAAACCTTCTGCTGGGATATCATGAATCATGTTTGAGAGAACACTATTTTCTCATGCTTGTCCCATGGAGGTTTGGAAGGTGCTCCAGAAGCTAAAATGAGAGCATATTTTCTGTAAATTCACATTATCTTTCTCACTCATGTGAGAATGAGGTCTGACATTCTCAGTAAAACATGTACATCCAACAAGGGCAGAGACTGTCAGTTGATTCCTTTGTGTTCTACTGCAGCTTCCCAGAGTGTTCTAAAGAACAACTAGAGTGCTAACAGCCTTACTTATGACAAAAGTATGGCACACCTGAAGCCATCTTGATTGGAATAAACTGGTAACACTTAAAACATTTAATTTAAAAAGGAACAAAATGAGGGGGTTCATTTTGTCATAGAAATTATGGTTAGTGCTGTAGAAAGAAAAATTAGGACATGTTTCAAGTGTGATCTCAAATATCTTCCTGTTATATTTCAACAGGAGCAGCCTGCCAGTTGATGCCTTTGTGTTCTACTGCAGCTTCCCAGAGTGTTATAAAGAACAACTAGAGCGCTAACAGCCTTACTTATGACAAAAGTATGGCACACCTGAAGCCATCTTGATTGGAATAAACTGGTAACACTTAAAACATTTAATTTAAAAAGGAACAAAATGCGGGGTTCTTTTTGAAATAGAAATTATGGTTAGTGCTGCAGAAAGAAAAATTAGGGCATGTTTTAAGTGAGATCTCATATCCTCTTCTATTTCATTAGAAAATTCTGACATGCAGACTGAAACAATCACTTTCAATACCAGCAGCAGACTACCAGTTAACTCCCTGGTGAGCAGTAGCTTTACTCCAGTGATCTAATGAGCAACTAGAGTGCTAACATTCTGAATTTATGGCAGATGTGAGACACATCTGAATGCCTTCTTGATGGAATCAAAGTAAAAAACTGAAAGCATTTCCTACTGAGAAGACTGCAGTAAATGAAGAAATTAGGAAACTTCATAACAAAGAAGTCTTCCAAGATGGCCACCAGTGAAAAAAGAGCCCAAATGTAGCACAAATATTACCCAGATGTAGCCCACATATAGCCCAATGACAAAAGTGTGCAAAACACTTTTTATTTTTAGTTTTTTTGCAGTTTTATGTAGTGCAGACTGGTCAGGTATTGGAGCATTGCATCTTAAAACATGACCCCCTACACTACAAAAACACCACTGCACTACCTTAAACCCTAAAACACTACCCCCAGCACGACCCCCTACACTACACAAGCACCACTGCACTATCCTAAACCCTAAAACACTACCCCCAGCACGACCTCCTACACTACCCAAACACCCCTGCACTAACCTAAATCCTAAAACACTACCACCAGCACGACCCCCTACACTACACAAACACCACTGCACTACCCTAAAACATGACCCCCTACACTACACAAACACCACTGCACTACCCTAAAACACTACCCCCAGCACGACCCCCTACACTGCCCGAACACCACTGCACTGCCCTAAACCCTGAAACACCACCCCTAGCACGACCCCCTACACTGCCCGAACACCACTGCACTGCCCTAAACCCTGAAACACCACCCCTTCACGACCCCCTACACTGCCCTAACACCACTGCACTGCCCTAAACCCTGAAACACCACCCCCAGCATGACCCCCTACACTGCCCGAACACCACTGCACTGCCCTAAACCCTGAAACATCACCCCCAGCAAGACCCCCTACACTGCCCGAACACCACTGACCTAAACCCTGAAACACCACCCCGAGCACGACCCCCTACACTGCCCGAACACCACTGCACTGCCCTAAACCCTGAAACACTACCCCCAGCATGACCCCCTACACTGCCCGAACACCACTGCTCTGCCCAAAACCCTGAAACACCAGCCCCAGCACGACCCCCTACACTGCCCGAACACCACTGCACTGCCATAAACCTTGAAACACCAGCCCCTGCACGACCCCCTACACTGCCTGAACACCACTGCACTACCCTAAACTCTGAAACATCACCCCCAGCACGACCCCCTACACTGCCCGAGCACCACTGCACTGCCCTAAACCCTGAAACACCAGCCCCAGCACGACCGCCTACACTGTCCGAACACCACTGCACTGCCCTAAACCCTGAAACACCAGCCCCAGCACGACCGCCTACACTGCCCGAACACCACTGCACTGCCCTGAACCCTGAAACACCAGCCCCAGCACAACACCCTACACTGCCCGAACACCACTGCACTGCCCTAAACCCTGAAACACCACCCCGTGCATGACCCCCTACACTGCCCGAACACCACTGCACTGCCCTAAACCCTGAAACACCACCCCCAGCGCGACCCCCTACACTGCCCAAACACCACTGCACTGCCCTAAACCCTGAAACACCACCCCTGCACAACCCCCTACACTGCTCGAACACTACTGCACTGCCCTAAACCCAGAAACACCATCCCCAGCACGACCCCCTATACTGAACGAACACCACTGCACTGCCCTAAACCCTAAAACACTACCCCCAGCAAGACCCCCTACACTGCCCGAACACCACTGCACTGCCCTAAACCCTGAAACATCACCCCCAGCAAGACCCCCTACACTGCCCGAACACCACTGCCCTAAACCCTGAAACATCACCCCCAGCAAGACCCCCTACACTGCCCGAAACCACTGCCCTAAACCCTGAAACATCACCCCCAGCAAGACCCCCTACACTGCCCGAACACCACTGCACTGCCCTAAACCCTGAAACACCAGCCCCAGCACGACCCCTACACTGCCCGAACACCACTGCACTGCCCTAAACCCTGAAACATCACCCCCAGCAAGACCCCCTACACTGCCCGAAACCACTGCCCTAAACCCTGAAACACCACCCCCAGCATGACCCCCTACACTGCACGAACACCACTGCACCGCCCTAAACCCTGAAACACTACCCCCAGCAAGACCCCCTACACTGCCCGAACACCACTGCACTGCCCTAAACCCTGAAACATCACCCCCAGCAAGACCCCCTACACTGCCCGAACACCACTGCCCTAAACCCTGAAACACCACCCCCAGCAAGACCCCCTACACTGCCCGAACACCACTGCACTGCTCTAAACCCTGAAACACCACCCCCAGCAAGACCCCCTACACTGCCCGAACACCACTGCACTGCTCTAAACCCTGAAACACCACCCCCAGCACGACCCCCTACACTGCCCGAACACCACTGCTCTGCCCAAAACCCTGAAACACCAGCCCCAGCACGACCCCCTACACTGCCCGAACAGCACTGCACTGCCCTAAACCCTGAAACACCAGCCCCAGCACGACCCCCTACACTGCCCGAACACCACTGCACTGCCCTAAACCCTGAAACACCACCCCCAGCACGACCCCCTACACTGCCCGAACACCACTGCACTGCCCTAAACCCTGAAACACCAGCCCCAGCACAACCCCGTACACTGCCCGCACACCACTGCACTGCCCTAAACCCTGAAACACCAGCCCCAGCACAACCCCGTACACTGCCCGAACACCACTGCACTGCCCTAAACCCTGAAACACCAGCCCCAGCACGACCGCCTACACTGCCCGAAAACTACTGCACTGCCCTAAACCCTGAAACACCACCCCCAGCAAGACTACCTACACTGGCCGAACACCACTGCACTGCCCTAAACCCTGAAACACCACCCCCTGCACGACCCCCTACACTGCCCAAACACTACTGCACTGCCCTAAACCCTGAAACACCACCCCTCAGCCCGACACCCTACACTGCCCGAACACCACTGCACTGCCCTAAACCCTGAAACACCACCCCAGCACGACCCCCTACACTGCCCGAACACCACTGCACTGCCCTAAACCCTGAAACACCAGCCCCAGCCTGACCCCCTACACTGCCCGAACACCACTGCACTGCCCTAAACCCTGAAACACCAGCCCCAGCACAACCCCCTACACTGCCCGAACACCACTGCACTGCCCTAAACCCTGAAACACCAGCCCCAGCACGACCCCCTACACTGCCCGAACACCACTGCACTGCCCTAAACCCTGAAACACCAGCCCCAGCACCACCCCCTACAATGCCCGAACACCACTGTACTGCCCTAAACCCTGAAACACCACCCCCTGCACCGCCCCCTACACTGCCCGAACACCACTGCACTGCCCTAAACCCTGAAACACCACCCCCTGCACCACCCCCTACACTGCCCGAACACCACTGCCCTAAACCCTGAAACACCACCCCCTGCACTGCCCCCTACACTGCCCGAACACCACTGCACTGCCCTAAACCCTGAAACACCACCCCCAGCATGACCCCCTTTACTGCTCGAACACCACTGCACTGCCCTAAACCCTGAAACACCACCCCCAGCATGACCCCCTTCACTGCCCGAACACCACTGCCCTAAACCCTGAAACACCACCCCTGCACGACCCCCTACACTGCCCGAACACCACTGCACTGCCCTAAACCCTGAAACACCACCCCCTGCAGGACCCCCTACACTGCCCGAACACCACTGCACTGCCCTAAACCCTGAAACACCACCCCCAAGACGACCCCCTACACTGCCCGAACACCACTGCACTGCCCTAAACCCTAAAACACCACCCCCAGCATGACCCCCTACACTGCCCGAACACCACTGCACTGCCCTAAACCCTAGAACACTACCCCCAGCACGACCCCCTACACTGCCCGAACACCACTGCACTTCCCTAAACCCTGAAACACCACCCCCAGCACGACCCCCTACACTGCCCGAACACCACTGCACTGCCCTAAACCCTGAAACACCAGCCCCAGCACAACCCCGTACACTGCCCGCACACCACTGCACTGCCCTAAACCCTGAAACACCACCCCCTGCACGACCCCCTACACTGCCCAAACACTATGGAACTGCCTTAACCCTGAAACACCACCCCTCAGCCCGACACCCTACACTGCCCGAACACCACTGCACTGCCCTAAACCCTGAAACACCACCCCAGCACGACCCCCTACACTGCCCGAACACAACTGCACTGCCCTAAACCCTGAAACACCAGCCCCAGCACGACCCCCTACACTGCCCGAACACCACTGCACTGCCCTAAACCCTGAAACACCAGCCCCAGCACGACCCCCTACACTGCCAGAACACCACTGCACTGCCCTAAACCCTGAAACACCAGCCCCAGCACCACCCCCTACAATGCCCGAACATCACTGTACTGCCCTAAACCCTGAAACACCACCCCCTGCACCGCCCCCTACACTGCCCGAATACCACTGCACTGCCCTAAACCCTGAAACACCACCCCCTGCACGACCCCCTACACTGCCCGAACACCACTGCACTGCCATAAACCCTGAAACACCACCCCCTGCACGACCCCCTACACTGCCCGAACACCACTGCACTGCCCTAAACCCTGAAACACCACCCCCTGCACCACCCCCTACACTGCCCGAACACCACTGCACTGCCCTAAACCCTGAAACACCACCCCCTGCACTGCCCCTACACTGCCCGAACACCACTGCACTGCCCTAAACCCTGAAACACCACCCCCAGCATGACCCCCTTTACTGCTCGAACACCACTGCACTGCCCTAAACCCTGAAACACCACCCCCAGCATGACCCCCTACACTGCCCGAACACCACTGCCCTAAACCCTGAAACACCACCCCTGCCGACCCCCTACACTGCCTGAACACCACTGCACTGCCCTAAACCCTGAAACACCACCCCCTGCAGGACCCCCTACACTGCCCGAACACCACTGCACTGCCCTAAACCCTGAAACACCCCCCCCAAGACGACCCCCTACACTGCCCGAACACCACTGCACTGCCCTAAACCCTAAAACACCACCCCCAGCACGACCCCCTACACTGCCCGAACACCACTGCACTGCCCTAAACCCTAGAACACTACCCCCAGCATGACCCCCTACACTACCCGAACACCACTGCACTACCCTAAACCCTAAAATACTCCCCCAGCACGACCCCCTATGTAAGAAGTTGGCCTGGCATATGCTGTCCAATAATTATAGTGGGCACCTTGCACCAGTCCAAATCGACTCTTATGGTAGGTAGGTTAAAGACAACCTTATTGAAAGCTATCCTAGTGGTAGCTGTGGAGAGCAGCCTTCAGGCTAAGTCTTGAAGGAATGTAAAGCAGCTTGTTTTACCAGTCTATAATCTCTTGAGTGACCAAATGAAAGAGCACCACACCAGGTATATATTCAAAATATATGTATTTATTACTAAACACACCCCTCTAGTCTCTTTATGAGGCTAGAGTTCGAAGTACATAGGTTATAAGATCTTAAATCACAGTAATAGCACAAATACACGTTTGGGCCCTAGGGGCGTACCAAACCATATACCAATAAAGTGGTATGCGAACCACGACTGAACTAGACACTAGGCCTAGAGCCTCTAGAAGTGCTTGGACCACAAGGAACCACCCAAGGTAGTGACACAGGGGACCCACGGGAGACGCGTGCAGTGTAAATACACAACCGCGATACGCCGTTAACTTCTATGGAGAAAGTCGGGATCGGGAAAATAGAGGAAAGGGACACTTAGAAGAGGACTAGGACAAAACCCTTTGAGATCTAGGACTTTGAAGAGTCTCTACCCACGGGAGCACCGGAGTACTCGTGTTACCTCACCCAGGGAAGCCGGGTGCATAGGTGCCTTTCGGGGTCGGGTTTCGTCGTCGGTTCTTATGGCGATCTGCTGCAAAGTGCTGCTGGTGACCAGGAGAAAAGTGTCCGGGTGGATCCAAGAGTGGATAGGAGTTCTGAAGAACCTGAAAGCAGAGGGGACAGAGTCTGGGTCACTAGCCAGTGACCAGGGAGGCGATGGACAGATGCCCACCGATGTCGAGTGCTTCAGATTCGATGACGGTCGTCTTGACTCTTCAGCCACGAGGTCCAGGAGGCGTTGTCGGCGACCAGGAGCAGGATTCGGGCTCTGGCTCGATGTCTGTCGAGTGCAGAGGTGTCGGCGACCGGATTGGACCCAACAAGCCTTGGCAACGGCAAGTCTCGAGTAAGATGTAGATCGTCGATGATGCAGACCAGCAAGGTCTGGGGAACTCACCCAGCGAGGGTAAGTGAGGGCAGGCCTGGTGCAATCAGACTGCCAAGTAAAGAAAAGATTGGCCTTCGTTAAGGGCTACTAGCCAACGGGCTAGCGACCGCGAAGGAGCCTCGTGACGCCGCACGTGGAGCTGGCTTGCAGGACACTCGTGGAGTGGGGGCCAGTGATCTTCGGTGCAGGTGGTGCTGGAGGCTAGGGCTACTCGGAGCCCAAAGCACGACTTCTTGGGGGACCCAGAAGATGGTGCACTTGCAAATGTGCTCGGTGTCCAGGGGTCACGGTCTCACGTCACCCACGATATCCACGGGCCTCAGCTTTGCTGGGGACTCAGGGTAGCCTCGGGGAAGTCTGAGAATCCACCTCTGGTGATGCGATGACTTCGGCGTCCGACGGGAGCTTCAGTGATGCGAACCGGACAGATGCTTCTTTGGTGCCTGCCAAGCAGGGGAGTCACTCCTTGACCCCAAGGGAGATTCTTCAGTCCTCTAATCGTGAGTAGAGCGTCGAAGGTCCAGGATTCTGTTTCAGAGTTTCGTCCAGGTATAATCTAAAGTCCTAGGGACTGGGTTCCTACCTTTATTCTAAAAATAGGGGATGGACTACTCTGTGGCCCCACCTATGGGTGGGTCAGGGCAGAGGGGTGGCTACACCCCTTTCCATTTGTCCAGTTCGCGCCAAAGCAGGGGCTGCAAGCCCCTGATCCGGTTTGAACTGGGGTATGCACAGGGACACCAAATGTGCCCCCAGTGCAGGACTTCAAAGCACCCGAAAGTGCTCCCGCCCAGCCCCAATACACATTGTCCTGTCTGGGGAGGTGGTCACACCTCCCTGGGACAGGAAACCTATTGTCCAGGCCTCCCCTGCCGGAGTTTCGTCCAGCAGCAGGAGGCCAGACTCGTGTCTGTGGCAGCAGCATCCATTTTGTGATGCCAGGCTCTGGAAAGAAGTTACCGGACTCGTCAGAGTTAACATGCCTTTCCCTCTAGAAGGGTGGAATGCTACCCCCGCCGCCAGGATTGGCGGGGGGTAGTATTCCAAGATGTTTGACACCAAACACGACATGTTTAGGTGCAGCCATTCCATAGTTAGCATTTTACCGCGAGGATATAATGCGTTTAAGAGTATATGGTCAGGCTGCACTACAAACAGCATCAGAGATGGTCTCCGAACGCTGCAGAGGGGCCCTGCTCATGCAGGGGCACCCTCTCACATAGGAACCATGCACTCTGCCTTTAGGATTGATAAGGCCTGCCTTAGGAGTGACTTATAGGTTTATATGTGTGTATGCATTTAGTGATATAGGTAACCTATACCACTGCAAGGGGTGCATGCACCACCTTACCCAGGCTGCAGTAGCAGACCTGTGGTGCCAGTTTGGATGGCCTACCAGGGGTGGCATAATACATGCTGCAGCCCCTGGCAGGCCTCTGAGGTGCCTATGCCCTTGGTACATAGTATACCATATACTAGGGACTTACAAGGGCACTCCAGATCCCAATCAGTGATGTGCCTAAGGCACATGGAGACCCTTTTAAAGAGGAAACAGCTAGGCTGGGGTTCTGAATAGCAGGGCCCCAGCCAGACTAATGTCGAAAACCAGTGAAGTATCAGCAAAAAGTGGGGGTACCCCTGTGAAGCAGATCCTACTCTCCTACACAACCCCCCCAAACGTAGGGACATTAAACTAACCTTGCCCAGTTAAGTCTTCATGTTCTAAGTGGAAATACCTAGAGAGTCCATCTGCATTCGCATGGTTACTCCCAGGCCTATGTTCCACTGTAAAGTCCATCCCCTGTAGGGAAATGGACCACCTAAGCAGTTTGGGGTTTTCACCCTTCATTTGTTTTAGCCATAAGAGGGGCTTATGGTCTGTCTGAACCAGGAAGTGTGTACCAAACAAGTATGGCCTCAACTTCTTCAGAGCCCAGACCACAGCAAAGGCCTCCCTCTCTATGGCTGACCAACGTTTCTCTCTAGGGGTCAGCCTTCTGCTAATAAAAGCTACTGGCTGATCCTGACCTTCTTCATTCAATTGTGACAGTACAGCCCCTACCCCCAACTCAGATGCATCCGTTTGAACAATGAACTTCTTGGAGTAATCAGGACTCTGCAGAATTGGAGCAGTGCACATGGCCTGCTTGAGGTCATCAAATGCCTTTTGACAGCTAACTGTCCACTGAACCTTTTTGGGCATTTTCTTAGAAGTTAAGTCATTCAAGGGTGTCACTATTGATCCATACCCCTTGACAAATCTCCTATAATACCCAGTCAGGCCTAAGAAGGCTCTCACCTGAGTCTGGGTAGTGGGAGCAGTCCAGTCCATGATGGTCTGGATCTTGCTCTGCAAAGGTTGAACCTGGCCTCCACCCACAAGGTGGCCCAGGTACACAACCTGACTCTGCCCTATCTGGCACTTAGTGGCCTTGATAGTCAGGCCTGCCTTTTGCAGGGCCTGTAAAACATTCCTGAGGTGGACCAGGTGATCCTCCCAGGTGGAGCTAAAGACAGCAATATCATCTAGATAAGCTGCACTATAGGCTTCCAGTCCTGTGAGAACTGTGTTCACCAACCTCTGGAAAGTGGCAGGTGCATTTTTCATACCAAAGGGCATCACCACAAATTGATAATGCCCACTAGGGGTTGAAAATTCTGTTTTGGGCTTTGCAGCATCAGCTAGTCTGATCTGCCAGTAGCCAGCTGTTAGGTCAAATGTGCTGAGATATTTGGCAGAGGCCAAAGTATCTATGAGCTCATCTGCCCTGGGTATTGGATGGGCATCAGTCCTAGTGACTGCATTGAGGCCTCTGTAGTCTACACAAAACCTCATCTCTCTTTTCCCACCACTGGTGTGAGGTTTAGGTACTAGGACTACTGGACTAGCCCAAGGGCTATCTGAGGGCTCAATCACTCCCAATTCCAACATCTTCTGGACTTCAGTCCTGATACAGTCCCTGACATGGTCAGGTTGCCTATAAATCTTGTTTTTAATAGGCAGACTGTCCCCAGTGTCCACTTCATGAGTGCACCAGGTGGTCTGACTGGGTGTCAGTGAAAACATATGTCTAAACTGATTGAGGACTTGCCTGCAATCAGTTTGTTGCTGGGTAGTGAGGCTGCCTGCCAAGGCTACACCATCAACTGACCCATCGTCAGGGTTCTGTGAGAGCAGGACAGGGAGTGGGTCACTCTCTTCCTCCTGCCCTTCATCAGTAGCCATGAGCAAGCCCATGTCTGCCCTGTCCACATATGGCTTAAGTCTGTTGACATGGAGAACCCTTTGGGGACTCCTGGGTGTTCCTAGGTCCACTAAGTAAGTGACCTCACCCTTCTGTTCAACAATAGTGTGGGGTCCACTCCATTTGTCCTGGAGAGCTGCTGGGGCCACTGGCTCCAACACCCACACCTTCTGTCCTGGCTGGTAAACAGTCAGAACAGCCTTTGGTCATGCCAGGCCTTCTGCAGTTCCTGGCTAGCCTCAAGGTTTTTGGTTGCCTTTTTCATGTACTCAGCCATCCTGGAGCGGAGACCAAGTACATAGTCCACTATATCTTGCTTTGGGGGCTTGAGAGGTAACTCCCATCCTTCCTTCACCAAGCACAGTGGACCCCTCACAGGGTGGCCAAACAGAAGTTCAAAAGGGCTGTAACCAACCCCTTCTGAGGCACCTCCCTATATGCGAATAAAAGGCAGGGCAAGAGTATGTCCCATCTACGCCTAAGCTTTTCTGGGAGCCCTTTAATCATGCCCTTCAAGGTTTTGTTGAATCTCTCAACTAAACCATTGCATTATGTGTGATAGGGTGTGGTGAACTTATAAGTAACTCCACACTCCTTCCACATTGCTTTTAAGTAACCAGACATGAAGTTTGCATCCCTGTCTGATACTACCTCCTTAGGAAAGCCCACTCTTGAGAAGATTCCCAGGAGGGCCCTTGCCACCACAGGTGCTGTAGTGGTCCTGAGGGGAATAGCTTCCGGGTACCTGGTGGCATGATCCACTACCACCAGGATAAACCTGTGCCCAGAGGCTGTTTGGGGATCCATGGGACCAACAATGTCAATCCCTACCCTCTCAAAGGGCACCCCCACCACAGGTAGTGGTATCAGGGGGCCTTTGTAGTGCCACCTGCTTTGCCACTGGCTTGGCAGGTTACACAGGAGCGACAAAACTCCTTACTGTCTTCAGACATGTGGGGCCAGTGAAAGTGAGGGACAATTCTGTCCCAAGTCTTGTTCTGGCCCAGGTGTCCTGCTAAGGGAATATCATGGGCTAGGGTCAATAGGAAGCCCCTGAACTTCAAAGGTATTACCAACCTCCTGGTAGCACCAGGCTTGGGGTCTCTACTCTCTGAGTACAGGAGTCCATCATCCCAATACACTGTATGGGGACCACTAGCTTTCCCAGCAGCCTCAGCAGCAGCTTGCTGTCTGAGGGGTTCAAGGGAGGGGCAGCTCTGCTGCTCCTGGCTCAGATCTGCCCTAGAAGGTCCCCCTGTCCCCAAGAACTCAACCTGTTCAGGTTCAAGTTCCTCTGGGACAGTTCCTTCTTCAGGGCTGAGATCATCCCCCTCAAGGGACTGATCTTCCTCCTGAGCCAAGGGGGAAGGCTCTGCCTTAACCCTACTACTCCTCCTCTTGGAAGGCACTTGGTCCATTCTTCCAGAATCCAAGGCCTGTTCAGTTTTAGACAGTTTAGCTTGTGACCTGGTCACAGCAAACACATCTGCAGGGATCCCCAGCATTTCTGCATGGGTCCTGAGCTCCACTTCTGCCCAAGCAGAAGTCTCTAAGTCATTGCCAAGCAAGCATTCGACTGGTAGGTTTGCACTTACCACAACCTTCTTAAGGCCAGTTACCCCTCCCCAGGAGAAGTTAACAACTGCCAGAGTATGGTCTGTTCTGACATTGCTAGCATTGGTCACTTGGTACATTTCACCAAGTATAACTTGCCCAGGTAGCACAAGGTCTTGTGTCACCATTGTGACACTTGCCCCTGTGTCCCTAAATGCCAAAGCCTCTCGTCCATTGATTAAAGGCTGTTGTCTGTACTTGCCCAGATTACTGGGACTCACAGTGGAGGTCACATCCATGCCTCCATCACAGACTAACACAGCCTGAGTCAGTTCCCTGACTAAGTCAGAGCCCAACTCAGTTCCCAGGGTGAACCCTACTAAACCCTTTGCTGGAGCACCTCCACCTACTGTACTAGGGGGAACAGGTGCCTTAGGGGCATTGGTGGGTGCTGGACTGGAGTCTTTGGACTTGGTGCAATCACTGGTCCAGTGGGTCTTTTGCTTACAGACCTTGCACCATGGTTTTCTTTGGCCTTTACCCTTGGTAGACTGGGAATCCCCACCAGAAGAAGATTTTTGGGGGCCTGATGAAGACTTTTGATCTTTACCCTTCTCCCCACCCTTGTCAGAGTTCTTAGCATCTTGCTTCTTGGTTTCCCCACCTTGGTTCTGTACCTTCTGCTTCACCCTGGTTCTGACCCATTTGTCTGCCTTCTTTCCCAATTCTTGGGGAGAGGTCAGATCAGAGTCAACCAGGTACTGATGCAACAGCTGGTTTTGACAGTTATTAAGAATCTGCTCCCTCATTATCAGATTATACAATCCTGAGAAGTCACACACCTTACTGCCCATCAACCAGCCTTCCAGAGCCTTGGCAGAACAATCCACATAGTCTACCCAGTCTTGAGTCTGTGCTTTTTGGGTGTCTCTGAACTTCAACCTGTACTGTTCAGTGGTTAGGCCAAACCCATCAATAAGAGCACTCTTCAAGACCTTGTAATTATCAGCATCCTCCTCTCTTAACAGTGAGGAGCTTGTCTCTACCTTTGTCAGCAAAGGAGAGCCACAAGATTGCTGCCCACTGCTCCTGAGGGACCTTCTGTACTTTACAGGCCCTCTCTAAAGCAGTTATCCATTTGTGGATGTCATCCCCACTCTGGTAGGGAGGGACAATCTTGCTCAGGTTCCTATGGTCATAGGACCTTTCCCTATCTCTAGGGACATGGCTGCCACCATGGGACTCTAGTCCCAACTTTCTTCTCTCTTTAAGGAGATCTAGGGATTCTCTATCTAAAGCCAATTGCTTCTTCCTGATCTCCAGTTGAGTCTCCTCATACTGGACCAGTCTCTTTCTTCTCTCATGAGAGGATTCCCTCCTGTGAGAAGAAACAGAGCTCCCTATTGAGGTGCCAGAGTGGTTAGACTCCTGAGAAGGAGACCTAGACTTTCTGAGCACACTCATAATCCTTCCTGGGGGGACAAAGGTGTGGTTCTCAAGATCCTCATCTTCATCTTCCCCAGAAGGGATTGGGTTTTCAAGGTCAGGGTCATTGTCACCCTCCTGGTCAGTTTCAGAGGGGGGCTGGGGGTAGTAGTACCCCTGGCCCCTTCCTCATCTGCTGGCCCACCCTCTGCTCCTACCCCTTCAGTCTCTGAGGACTTACTAAGATCATAAGCCACCAACATCTCCTGGAGGTGTTGGGTGGTGGGACTTTGGCCTGTCCTTAATTTCCTCACGTTACACAAAGCTCTCAGTTCCAAGAATGGGAGTGTGTCATACTTGGAGGGGGAAGCTCAATGGCTTCCTGCAGGGCATCTCTAGATCCTGCTTTTAAAGACATTACTAGTGTGGTGTGGTGTATGCACTACCTACTCTAGTGTGGCCTACTAAACTCTCTTGAGTTGTAGAAAGGGTTGTGCTATCCCTTAACACACAACTCTAAGTTCAGTAGAACTTACTGATATTCTAAGCTTAAATTATATGTACCTTAGGTACCTTTAGTGGTTTTCAGTTGATCAATTCAATTGAGATTATCTGGTAAAACAATAGCAAGCTGGAATCCCACACGCTGCACACCAATGTGAGAAGTTGGCCTGGCATATGCTGTCCACTAATTATAGTGGGCACCTTGCACCAGTCCAAATCGACTCTTATGGTAGGTAGGTTAAAGACAACCTTATTGAAAGCTATCCTAGTGGTAGCTGTGGAGAGCAGCCTTCAGGCTAAGTCTTGAAGGAATGTAAAGCAGCTTGTTTTACCAGTCTATAATCTCTTGAGTGACCAAATGAAAGAGCACCACACCAGGTATATATTCAAAATATATGTATTTATTACTAAACACACCCCTCTAGTCTCTTTATGAGGCTAGAGTTCGAAGTACATAGGTTATAAGATCTTAAATCACAGTAATAGCACAAATACACGTTTGGGCCCTAGGGGCGTACCAAACCATATACCAATAAAGTGGTATGCGAACCACGACTGAACTAGACACTAGGCCTAGAGCCTCTAGAAGTGCTTGGACCACAAGGAACCACCCAAGGTAGTGACACAGGGGACCCACGGGAGACGCGTGCAGTGTAAATACACAACCGCGATACGCCGTTAACTTCTATGGAGAAAGTCGGGATCGGGAAAATAGAGGAAAGGGACACTTAGAAGAGGACTAGGACAAAACCCTTTGAGATCTAGGACTTTGAAGAGTCTCTACCCACGGGAGCACTGGAGTACTCGTGTTACCTCACCCAGGGAAGCCGGGTGCATAGGTGCCTTTCGGGGTCGGGTTTCGTCGTCGGTTCTTATGGCGATCTGCTGCAAAGTGCTGCTGGCGACCAGGAGAAAAGTGTCCGGGTGGATCCAAGAGTGGATCGGAGTTCTGAAGAACCTGAAAGCAGAGGGGACAGAGTCTGGGTCACTAGCCAGTGACCAGGGAGGCGATGGACAGATGCCCACCGATGTTGAGTGCTTCAGATTCAATGACGGTCGTCTTGACTCTTCAGCCACGAGGTCTAGGAGGCGTTGTCGGTGACCAGGAGCAGGATTCGGGCTGTGGCTCGATGTCTGTCGAGTGCAGAGGTGTCGGCGACCAGATTGGACCCAACAAGCCTTGGCAACGGCAAGTCTCGAGTAAGATGTAGATCGTCGATGATGCAGACCAGCAAGGTCTGGGGAACTCACCCAGCGAGGGTAAGTGAGGGCAGGCCTGGAGCAACCAGACTGCCAAGTAAAGAAAAGATTGGCCTTCGTTAAGGGCTACTAGCCAACGGGCTAGCGACCGCGAAGGAGCCTCGTGACGCCGCACGTGGAGCTGGCTTACAGGACACTCGTGGAGTGGGGGCCAGTGATCTTCGGTACAGGTGGTGCTGGAGGCTAGGGCTACTCGGAGCCCAAAGCACGACTTCTTGGGGGATCCAGAAGATGGTGCACTTGCAAATGTGCTCGGTGTCCAGGGGTCACGGTCTCACGTCACCCACGATAGCCACGGGCCTCAGCTTTGCTGGGGACTCAGGGTAGCCTCGGGGAAGTCTGAGAATCCACCTCTGGTGATGCGATGACTTCGGCGTCCGACGGGAGCTTCAGTGATGCGAACCGGACAGATGCTTCTTTGGTGCCTGCCAAGCAGGGGAGTCACTCCTTGACCCCAAGGGAGATTCTTCAGTCCTCTAATCGTGAGTAGAGCGTCGAAGGTCCAGGATTCTGTTTCAGAGTTTCGTCCAGGTATAATCTAAAGTCCTAGGGACTGGGTTCCTACCTTTATTCTAAAAATAGGGGATGGACTACTCTGTGGCCCCACCTATGGGTGGGTCAGGGCAGAGGGGTGGCTACACCCCTTTCCCTTTGTCCAGTTCGCGCCAAAGCAGGGGCTGCAAGCCCCTGATCCGGTTTGAACTGGGGTATGCACAGGGACACCAAATGTGCCCCCAGTGCAGGACTTCAAAGCACCCGAAAGTGCTCCCGCCCAGCCCCAATACACATTGTCCTGTCTGGGGAGGTGGTCACACCTCCCTGGGACAGGAAACCTATTGTCCAGGCCTCCCCTGCCGGAGTTTCGACCAGCAGCAGGAGGCCAGACTCGTGTCTGTGGCAGCAGCATCCATTTTGTGATGCCAGGCTCTGGAAAGAAGTTACCGGACTCGTCAGAGTTAACATGCCTTTCCCTCTAGAAGGGTGGAATGCTACCCCCGCCGCCAGGATTGGCGGGGGGTAGTATTCCAAGATGTTTGACACCAAACACGACATGTTTAGGTGTAGCCATTCCATAGTTAGCATTTTACCGCGAGGATATAATGCGTTTAAGAGTATATGGTCAGGCTGCACTACAAACAGCATCAGAGATGGTCTCCGAACGCTGCAGAGGGGCCCTGCTCATGCAGGGGCACCCTCTCACATAGGAACCATGCACTCTGCCTTTAGGATTGATAAGGCCTGCCTTAGGAGTGACTTATAGGTTTATATGTGTGTATGCATTTAGTGATATAGGTAACCTATACCACTGCAAGGGGTGCATGCACCACCTTACCCAGGCTGCAGTAGCAGACCTGTGGTGCCAGTTTGGATGGCCTACCAGGGGTGGCATAATACATGCTGCAGCCCCTGGCAGGCCTCTGAGGTGCCTATGCCCTTGGTACATAGTATACCATATACTAGGGACTTACAAGGGCACTCCAGATCCCAATCAGTGATGTGCCTAAGGCACATGGAGACCCTTTTAAAGAGGAAACAGCTAGGCTGGGGTTCTGAATAGCAGGGCCCCAGCCAGACTAATGTCGAAAACCAGTGAAGTATCAGCAAAAAGTGGGGGTACCCCTGTGAAGCAGATCCTACTCTCCTACACCCTACACTACCCGAACACGACTGCACTGCCCTAAACCCTAAAACACTCCCCCAGCACGACCCCCTACACTGCCCAAACACTACTGCACTGCCCTAAACCCTGAAACACCACCCCTCAGCACGACACCCTACACTGCCCGAACACCACTGCACTGCCCTAAACCCTGAAACACCACCCCAGCACGACCCCCTACACTGCCCGAACACCACTGCACTAAACCCTGAAACACCACCCCCTGCACGACCCCCTACACTTCCGGAACACCACTGCACTGCCCTAAACCCTGAAACACCACCCCCAGCACGACCCCCTTTAATGCTCGAACACCACTGCACTGCCCCAAACCCTGAAACACCACCCCCAGCATGACCCCCTACACTGCCCGAACACCACTGCCCTAAACCCTGAAACACCACCCCTGCACGACCCCCTACACTGTCCGAACACCACTGCACTGCCCTAAACCCTGAAACACCACCCCCAGCACGACCCCCTACACTGTCCGAACACCACTGCACTGCCCTAAACTCTAAAACACCACCCCCAGCACGACCCCCTACACTGCCAGAACACCATTGCACTGCCCTAAACCCTAGAACACTACCCCCAGCATGACCCCCTGCACTACCCGAACACCACTGCACTACCCTAAACCCTAAAATACTCCCCCCAGCACGACCCCCTACACTACCCGAACACCACTGCACTGCCCTAAACCCTAAAACACTCCCCCAGCACAACCCCCTACTAACTAAACACCACTGCACTGCCCTAAACCCTAAAACACTACCCCCGCATGACCCCCTACACTACCCAAATACCAATGCACTACCCTAATCCCTAAAACACTACCCCCGCACAACCCCCTACACTACCCAAAGACCACTGCACTACCCTAAACTCTAAAACAATACCCCCGCACGACTCTCTACACTACCCAAAGACCACTGCACTACCCTAAACCCTAAAACACGACCTCCTACACTACACAAACACCACTGCACTACCCTAAACCCTAAAAAACTACCCCAGCACGAACCCCTACACTACCCAAACACCACTGCACTACCCTAAACCATAAAACACTACCCCCAGCAGTACCCCCTACGCTACCCAAACACCACTGCACTACCCTAAACCCTAAAACACTACCCCCAGCAGTACCCCCTACACTACCCAAACACCATTGCACTACCCTAAACCCTAAAACACTACTCCCAGCAGTATCCCCTACACTACCCAAACACCACTGCACTACCCTAAACCCTAAAACCCTAAAACACTAACCCCCAGCACGACCCCCTACACTACCCAAACACCACTGTACGACCCTAAACCCTAAAACACTCCCCCAGCACGACTCCATACACTACCCAAACACCACTGCACAACCCTAAACCCTAAATCTACCCCCAGCATGACCCCCTACACTACACAAACACCACTGCACTACCCTAAACCCTAAAACACTACCCCCAGCACGACCCTCTTCACTACCTAAACACAACTGCACAATTTGTTACAGGCGTTGCAACGCAGGCCTGTGGTGCTTACTGGAAGTACCTGGTGGGCTAGTTGGGCCCCAGGGACTCTCAGGATTCAAGGTGACCTAATCCCCCAAATTAAAACGCGCCACGGGGCGCGTTTGCACAGTGGTGAAGGGAGGGGGCGGGGCCTCAGGTGACATGTGCGCAAACACGCCCTGTGGTGCGTTTTAAGTTGGGGAGTTAATTCCCTTTGAATCCTGGGGGCCAACTATCCCACCAGGTACCTTCAGTAAGCACAACAGAGTTGCATTGCAGAGAGGTGAAAAAAGGTGCGTGGCCTCGGAACGCCTCTCTGCAACTCAGCTCTGTGGTCCTAACTGTAGGTACCTGGGGGCTAGTTGGGCCCCAGGGACCCTCAGGATTCAAGGGGACTTAATCCCGCAACTTAAAACACGCCACGGGGCGCGTTTGCACACATGTCACCTCAGGCCCCCGCTCCCTTCACCACTGTGCAAACGCGCACTGGCTCTGGTTAGTCAGTCAGTTACCACCAGTACCCGTCTGAAAAAGTTGTGGGCACAGGATGATTTTGCAACAAGGCCTCTTTCTGCTCCTCTGTTGGTTCTTTCTGCACATCTTTTGCTTCTTTCTGTGCGTTTTTTCTTCTTTCTTCACATGTCCTACCTCTGTTGGCATAGTTAGAAACTAGCATTTAAAAAACCTTTGAAATTCACTTAAAAAATCATAGGTTTCAGGCACGTTATAGTTAGAAATTAGCATTTAAAAAACCTTTGAAATTTACTGAAAAAACCATAGGTTTCAGGCACGTTATAGTTAGAAATTAGCATTTAAAAAACCTTTGAAATTCACTGAAAAAACCATAGGTTTCAGGCACGTTATAGTTAGAAATTAGCATTTAAAAAACCTTTGAAATTCACTGAAAAAACCATAGGTTTCAGACACATTATAGTTAGAAATTAGCATTTAAAAAACCTTTGAAATTCACTGAAAAAACCATAGGTTTTAGGGACAGTTATAGTTAGTTGGACATTGCACTCATATAAAACCCGTGAAATTCCCCTGTTATAGTTAGTTCAGCTAACTATAACTCGCGCCCCGCAATGCACTGCTGATGACGTCACATATTACATCACTCATGACATGGTCAGTGACATCACTGATGACATCATCCATGTGATAATTTCATGCATCTTCTCACACCCTAATATAACTTTTGATACACCCACTCTAAATTACAGACTGCCATTCTCAAAACCATAGACACTCCAACACCAAAAACTACATACCCACTCACTGATTCTTAGGTCTACACACACATCCACTCACTCACCTGTACAGTCACTCATACTTACAGTCACTCAGTACAGGACTATCATATGCACTCATACACCTATATAAACACTCACACACCGCCACTCATCCATAGAGGTACTCACACACCTAGTCAGTCATGCAAAAAATTAATCACACACCCATTTACTCACCTATACAGTTATACACACACCAGCTCACTTACTCATACAAATACTAGCACATTCTTACGCTCTTATACAATAACTGATACAAGCACACACGCATCCATACAGCCACTCTCACAATAACACACTCTCATTTATAGCCATTTAAATACTCTAACACACATATATACTGCCTTTTACATATGTAGTTACTCGCACATGTACCACTGAGATATACATTCACTCACTAACGCACCCATACACACACTCACCCACCCAAGCAGTCCATCACAGATGCACTCTTGAAATCATGCACCCAGTGAATCACCCACTCACACATCTATGTATAGAGTCACACACCCCCACCCACACAAACACTCAGGCAGCCATACAGATACTCAGAGAACCAATCAATAACCCATATAGACACTCATGTAGCTATTCGCAAATCCATGCATCCACTTACACACCAACAAACAGACGGATACAGACATTCACACAGTTTAGTCACTAACCCATGCATTCAGTAAGATACGTTTAATCACTCACTTGTAGAGTCAGTCACTCACGTACTAAATCATCCATTCAGACACTTATACACCCACTCATTCTTCAATACGCCTTTCCCTATATATATTAAACATATTTAAACTTTACAGAAACAGTCACTGGATGATGTCATCAGTGATGTCATTTGAGATGTCATCAGTGATGTCATCAGTGATGTCACTGACCATGTCATGAGTGATGTAATATGTGACGTCATCAGCAGTGCATTGTGGGGCGCGAGTTATAGTTAGCTGAACTAACTATAACAGGGGAATTTCACGGGTTTTGTACGAGTGCAATGTCCAACTAACTATAACTGTCCCTAAAACCTATGGTTTTTTCAGTGAATATATATATACTTATGTATAAGTGAGTGATTAAACGTGTCTTAGTGAATGCATGGGTGAATGACTAATGTGTGTAGAATGTCTGTATCAGTGTGTCAGTTGGTGTGTAAGTGGTTGAATGGGTTGGTGAGTAGCTCCATGAGTGTCTA
The DNA here is from genome assembly GCA_963921515.1 of Calotriton arnoldi. Taxonomy (NCBI): domain Eukaryota; kingdom Metazoa; phylum Chordata; class Amphibia; order Caudata; family Salamandridae; genus Calotriton; species Calotriton arnoldi. The sequence goes on from CAWUFW010004092.1 coordinate 1,431,984, forward strand.
TATGGGTTGATGATTGGTTGTCTGAGTACCTGTATGGGTGCCTGAGTGTCTGTGTGGGTAGGTGGGGGTGTGTGTCACTCCCTGCATGGATGTGTGAGTGGGTGATTCACTGGGTGTAATGGTTCATGAGTGCATAATTTCATGTTATATACTATATATTTTTTTAATCAATTGTATGTGTTTTATTGAAAGAGTTATAAAAGTGATATTATTATAAATATTTTGAATATTGAGTTCTTATAATGAAGTTATAGAAGCTGTGAAAGTCCCGCGTACCCTCTCGCACGTATTTCTGGGTATGCAATAGGTATGGCACTCCTACGCAAATTATTTAGTTCTAAAAAACATATATATATAGTTTTATAATATATATTCTACCAACAGATTTACTTTCAAATTTGTAAAATTACCATATTTGTAACTGGAATTAATATATAATATTGTTTAAACATATTTTTGGGAATCGCGTCCGGTACGTGACTCCCATGTGACTTCAAAAGAAAGGATTTCATTGGTTAAGAAGCTGTCTATTCTACTGCTTGGAGGACCCCACCCAATTTTTTCATTCTTCCAGGAGCATCTTTAGAAGAAACATCTCTTGTGTTTTCTCTCACTCTCCATTGATTGTTTTGCTGTTTTTTTTCAACACTACAAAATGGCTTCTGCAAATCCACCGCAAGATGTATTTAAAGATGAAGAGGAGCTGGAAGAACCAATAAAGAAAAGAAAGTAAAGTGTTGCCTGGGCTTTTTTCTCCATTCCCTCTGGGGAGAAAAAAGTGAACGCCCGCAAGGTGACTTGGACTGTGTGCGAAAAAGTTTTATCGCGGGCTCCAAGAACAGCACCGACGAGAACTACAGCAAATACTACAGGATGATGAGGTCCCAGGAACGAGTTCATCTGCGGGATCTACTACAACACCACAAGCATCATTGCTCATTCCTGAGTTTGCAGGTTTAGAGCAGCATTGCATAAAGTGCAAAAGCGACTTTGTGCTGGAGAGCAATCTATTGCAGCAGTTGTTGTAGCTGCAAAAATCACACATTTTTGGGTTGTTTTTTCAATGACGTTTTAATTACAAAATATTTTCAGAACTTTATTACAGTTTGTTGCCTTCTTTTTTTTCACCAATAAAATAAATAAAAGAGTTAGAAAAACACAAAACAATGTAAAAAGAAAAAAATGGTTCTTTTTAGAACCACCTATTTGGTTAAAGATAGACAAACTTGTATGTGTTGTATGAATTAGTGCAAGGGTAATGTCTAAGTCATTGGATGAGTGAATGGGTAGTACGAGAGAATGGATCCGTGCATGGTTAGTGTGTGAGTGAATGGTTGAGTGAAAGAACAGTGCCTAAGTGATTGCATGAGTGCAGGTGTACAGCCTGGGTGATTGGATCAGTGCATGGATAGTGACTGAGTGAAAAACTATAGCAGAATGGATGAAAACAAATTTTCTCCAACTAAACGCTGCTAAATCAGAGATAATGCTGTTTGGTGAGGCCACTATGAAATGGTCCCCCAGCTGGTGGCCAGAGGAACTGGGCCCCGCACCTTGTCCAAAACAGGTGGTGAAAAACCTTGGAGTTCGATTGGACCAGAAACTTACGCTGGGAGACCACGTCTCTTCTACCATTGGAGCTTGCTTCCATAACCTTAGCATGCTCAGAAGAGTCTTCCCTTTCCTGCCAATATCTTCCAGGAAGACCTTGATCCAGGCACTAATCTTAAGCCGCTTGGATTACTGCAACGCACTGTACATCTCAGCCAATGAAAGTGCCCTAAACAGACTACAGGTCGTCCAGAATACAACGGCCCGACTGGTAACCAATGCTGCCCCTAGAACTGCCTCCCTCCCCTTACTTCAGAAACTACATTGGCTACCCATACGAAAAAGGATTAAATTCAAAATATGTTGTATGGCTTACAAAGCCGTTAACAGATTAGGCCCCAGTTATCTAAATGACAAATTTGTCAATTATGTACCCTCCAGACCCCTCCGCTCAGGAGCTAAGGCCCTGATACAAATCCAGCGTTTCAAAAAATCCCGCCAAGGTGGTAAGGCCTTTTACCATCTTGCCCCACTCTACTGGAACGAACTCCCTCTACGCTTGCGACAATGCACAAATTACCTGGCTTTCAGGAAACTGCTGAAAACATAATTGTTCTAAATCTGTTCACCTTGGTACTCTTATGGGGTGATTCACGCGCTTTACAAAATACACAAATAAATAAAAGGATCAGTGCAAGGGTAATGCCTGGGTCATTGGATGAGTGCATGGGTAGTGCTTTGGAGAATGGCTGAGTGCATGGGTAGTGCCTGAGTGAATAATTGAGTGCAAGAGTAGTGCCTGAGTGATTGCATGAGTACATGGGTAGTGCCTGGGTAATTGCATCAGTGCAAAACACTGCCTGGGTGGTTGCATGAGTGCAGGGTTACTGCCTGGGAGATTGCATGAGTGCATGGGTTGTGCCTGAGTGAATGGATGAGTACAAGGGTAGTGCTTGGGTGATTGAATGAGTGCATGGGTAGTGCCTGAGTGATTGGATGAGTGCATGAGTACTACCTGAGTGAAAGGATGAGTACAAGGGTAATGCCTGGGTCACTGGATGAGGGCATGGGTAGTGCCTGAGAGAATGGATGAGTGCATGGGTAGTTACTGAATCAATGGTTGCGTGCAAGCATAGTGCTTGAGTGATTGCATGAGTGCATGTGTAGTGCCTGGATGATTTCATGAGTGTAGTATGAGTGCATGGGTGATTGTATGAGTGCTTGGGAAATACCTAAGTGGAAGTATGAGTGCAAGGCTAATGCTTGGGTCATTCCATGAGTTCATGGGTTGTGCTTGAGGGAATACATGAGAGCATGGGTAGTACTTGAGTAAATGGATTAGTCCAACTCTAGTGCCTGCGTAATTGGATGAGTGCATATGTACTGCCTGAGTGAATGAATGAGTGCATAGATAGTCCTTGAGTGAATGGTTGAGCACAAGAGTATTGCCTGGGTGATTGCATGACTCCGTAGGTAATGCCTGATTAATTGGATGTGTGTATAGGTAATGCCTCCTTAATTGCATGAGTGCATAGGCAGTGCCTGGATGATTACATCAGTGCAGAAGTACTGCCTGACTGATTGGATAAGTGCATTGGTAGTGCCTGAGTGAATTTATGACTGCAAGAGTAATATCTGGCTGCTTAGATCAGTGCATGGCTAGTGCTTGAGTACAAGGATGACTACAAGAGTAATCCGTGAGTCATTGTATGAGTGCATCAGTAGTACCTGAGGGAATGGATGAGTGCAAGCGTATTGTCTGAGTGAATCGTTGAGTGCAAAACTAGTGCCTGGGTGATTATACAATTGTGTAGGTAATGCCTAATTGATTGGAGGTGTGTATAGGTAGATCCTCCTTAACTGTATGAGTGCATGGGTAGTGCCTGAGTAAAAGTATGAGTGCAAGACTAATGCATGGGTTATTGCATAAGTGTATGGGTAGTGCTTGAGAGAATGGATGAATGCAAGGGTAGTGCCTCAGTGAATGGATTAGTCCAGCTCTCAATCAATCAATCAATCAGGGAATTGTAAGCGCGCTACTCACCCGTGAGGGTCTCAAGGCGCTGAGGGGGGGGCGGGGGTCCGCAGATCTGTTTAGCCGAAGAGCCAGGTCTTGAGGGTCTTCCTGAAGGTGTTGAGGGAGGAGGCGCATCTGATGTCTGCCGGTAGCTCGTTCCAGGTCTTGGCTGCAATGTGAGAAAAGGATCTTCCGCCTGCTCTGGCTCTGTGGATGCGTGGGGTTTCGGCCAGTGCGAGGTTGGAAGATCGGAGGTTTCTTTTGGCTACATGGAAGTTGATTCTGTCGTTGAGGTATTTGGGTCTGTTGTTGTGTAGGCATTTGTAGGCGTGAGTGAGGATTTTGAAAGTGACTCTTTTCTCCACGGGGAGCCAGTGGAGACTTCATAGGTGTTGGCTGATGTGTTCGTGTTGGGGGATGCCGAGGACGAGTCTGGCGGCGGTGTTCTGTACTGTCTGGAGTTTGCGGAGTAGGGACTTGTTGATGCCGGCATAGAGTGCATTTCCATAGTCCAGTCTGCTGGTGATGAGTGCGTGGGTGACTGTCTTCCTTGACTCAGGGAGGATCCACTTGAATGTCTTGCGGAGGATGCAGAGAGTGTTGAAGCAGCTGGAGGTGACGGCGTTGACCTGTCGGTTCATGGAGAATGATGAGTTGAGTACGATGCCGAGGTTCTTGGCGTGGTCTGAGGGGGTAGGTGGGCTTCCGAGGGCGCTCGGCCACCAGGTGCTGTCCCATGCAGAAGGGGTGGTACCGAGGACGAGAACTTCTGTCTTCTCGGCGTTGAGCTTCAGGCAGCTGCTGGTCATCCAGACTGCGACGTCTTGCATGCCTTTCTGGAAGTTGAGTTTGGCAGTGGTGGGGTCTTTGGTGAGGGAGAGGATGAGCTGGGTGTCGTCGGCGTAGGATACGATGTTGAGGCTGTGTTGTCGGACGATGGCTGCGAGGGGGGACATGTAAATGTTGAAGAGGGTGGGGCTCAGTGATGAACCCTGTGGGACTCCGCAGGTGATTTTCGTGGGGTGGGAGAGGAAGGGTGGGAGTCTGATCCTTTGGCTTCTTCCGGTGAAGAATGATCGGATCCAGTCCAGGGCTGTTCCTTGTATGCCTGCGTCGTGTAGTCTGACGACTAGTGTTCGATGGGAGACGTGTCGAAGGCCGCTGATAGGTCGAGTAGGATGAGGGCTGCGGAGTAGCCTTGGTCCAGGAAGGTGTGGATGTCGCCTGTGGCGGTGAGTAGGGCAGTCTCTGTGCTGTGGTTGCTTCAGAATCCGGATTGGGAAAGGTCGAGGCGGCGTTCTCTTCAATGAATCGTGTCAGTTTCCTGTTGACTGTTTTCTCTGCAACCTTGGCTGCGAAGGGGAGGAGCGAGATGGGCCGATAGTTCTTGAGGTCGGTGGGGTCAGCTGTGGGCTTCTTGAGCAGGGGTCTGACTTCTGCGCGCTTCCAGTCATCTGGGAAGGTGCCTGTTTTGAAGGTGGTGTTGATGGTGCGTTGTAGTTCGGGTGCGATGGCGGCCACAGCTCTGTGGTAGATGTGAGGGGGCAGGGGCGGTGGGGGCCCCCGAGTGGATGCTTTTCATGGTCGAGGCGGTGTCTTCGGCTGTGATCGGTGTCCAGTTGGAGATGGTGGGCTGGCTGGTGTTTCTGGGGGCGGGGGCCGCCTGTGGCGCCTGTTGGATGGTCGATGAAGTTGTCGTAGAGGTTTTTGATCTTGAGGTGGAAATAGGTTCCAAGCTTGTCGCAGAGGTCTTGGGATGGGGTGATGTCTGTGGCTTCGCTGCGTGGGTTGGTGAATTCTTGAATGACACTGAAAAGTTCCTTGGAGTTGGTGGAGTTGGCCAGGATTTTGTTGTGGATGAAGTTCCTTTTGTTGGCTCTGATCTGGTTGTAGTAGTCCGTCATGGCGTCCTTGTAGGTGGTGTGGTTTTCGGTTGTCTTGGTGTTTCTCCAGTTCTTCTCCAGGCGTCTGCAGGTGCGTCTGGCTTCTTGGAGAGAGGTTGTGAACCAGGCGGCTTTCCTGGGGCGTTGTCTGTCTGGGTTGTGTAGCGGGGCGAGCTCATCTGCGCAGTTGGAGATCCAGGTGTGGAGTTCTCTGGCTGCGTCGTTTGCGCTGTTTGCGTCGGGTGCCCAGGTGTGGTTGTCTCGGTTGAGGGTGGAGTTAAGTTGCTCGTCGGTAACCTTGCTCCAGTTCCTTCGTGGTGGGCGTAGGGCTGGTTTGGGTGCCTTGGGTTTGTTGATGGCGAAGTGTATGCAGTGGTGGTCGGTCCATGGCGGCTGCGTTGTGTGGCTGGAATGGACGCTGTTTCCTGCCGCGAAGATGGGGTCGAGGGTGTGTCCTGCTCTGTGGGTCGGTGTGTTGACGAGTTGTTTAAGTCCGATGCTGGTGATGTTGTCACGAAGGATAGTGGAGTTGGGGTCGCTGGGGTTGTCGAGGTGGAAGTTCAGGTCTCCAATGAGTATGTAGTTTGTTGAGGCGATCACGTGGGGTGCGATGAAGTCAGTGATGGTGGCGGTGAAGGGTGTTCGAGGGCCGGGAGTTCTGTAGACGAGGGTTCCTCGGAGTGTGGCTTTGGGGGTGGTCAGGATCTTGAAGTGCAGGTGTTCGGCGGAGGGGAAGGTTTCGCTGGTAGTGGTGAGGCAGAGGGTGCTCTTGTGGGCAATGGCGAGGCCCCCTCCTGGGTGGTTGGGGCAGTCTTTCCTCTGGATCTTGTATCCATCTGGGGTGGCGGTGCTGATGTCGGGGGCGGAGGATGCGTTGGTCCAGGTCTCTGTGAAGAAGGCGATGTCGGGCGAAAGAGAGTCGAGTAGGTTCCAGATTTCCATGGCGTGTTTGTGTACGGGGCATACGTTGAGGAGGATGCATTTTAGGGTGTCGCCGGTGCTGGCATCGGTGGTGTTGGAGGCCGGGGTGGCGGTGAGGGTCTGGCGGCAGTGGAGGCAGGAGAACTGGCCGTGGGTCATGTTCGGCGAGGCCTGTTGACATTCTCTAAGTCTTCCAGGGTTGAGTGCGAGGAGGGTGGTGGTGTCGTAGCGATGGGTAGTGGGAGGTCCAGGGTTCCTGGCGCTGGCCGCGGTCAGGTCGCGGACGGGTGCAGACGGGCTTGCCTTTGGCGCACCTTCGGCGCGCCGGCGGTGTGCCCGCTGCGCTCATCCGCTGCCCGACCGCACAGCGGCCGCCATTAAGTAGGGGAGGTGGGAGGGAGGAGAGGCTGGGAGGCGGGAGCAGGAGAATTCCGGGGGGGAATTCCGGGGGTAAATTCCGGAGGGGAAATTCCGGGGTGGAATTCCAGGGGGGAGGGGCTGCAGGGGCAGCAGCAGTGAAAGGCAAAAGGAACAGGCAGGCACGAGAAAATAAAAACAGTGGTGGAACTAGAGCAAGACACAGATGGGCACAATAACAGTGGCACAACAGGGAAAAAATTAAGAAAAAAAGCGGCTGAGAAAGGTTACGGTCGTTGGAGGCAGTCTGGTACCAGTTGGAGCGGGCAGCAGGCGCAGGAGCGGGCAGCAGCCTCGAACCTCCCAAGGAGGAGGTCGGGGTCTGGAGGCAAGAGACAGCACAGCGGAGCAGTGGGGAGAGAGTGGACTTAGACCGAGGGTCGGAGGTCTTACTCGCGCTCCCCCACAGCGGCCGCCATTAAGTAGGGGAGGTGGGAGGGAGGAGAGGCTGGGAGGCGGGAGCAGGGGAATTCCAGGGAGGAATTCCGGGGGGAAATTCCGGAGGGGAAATTCCAGGGGGGAGGGGCTGCAGGGGCAGCAGCGGCAAAAGGCAAAAGGAACAGGCAGGCACGAGAAAATAAAAACAGTGGTGGAATTAGAGCAAGACACAGATGGGCACAATAACAGTGGCACAACAGGGAAAAAATTAAGAAAAAAAGCGGCTGAGAAAGGTTACGGTGGTTGGAGGCAGTCTGGTCCCAGTTGGAGCGGGCAGCAGGCGCAGGAGCGGGCAGCAGCCTCGAACCTCCCAAGGAGAAGGTCGGGGTCTGGAGGCAAGAGACGGCACAGCGGAGCAGTGGGGAGAGAGTGGACCTAGACCGAGGGTCGAAGGTCTTACTCTAGTGCCTGAGTCATTGCACAAGTGTTTGAGTAGTACCTGTGAGAATGGATAAGTGCATGGGTAATGCCTGAGTGAATGGTTGAGTGCAAGAGTAGTTTTCTCTGTGATTCTATGAGTGCATGGTTACTGCCTTGGTGATTCTATGAGTGCAGGGGTAGCGCCTGAGTGATTGGATGAGTGTAGGAGAAGTACCTGAGAGAAAGTATGAGTGTAAGAGTAATACCTGGGTCATTGCATGAGTGCATGAGTAGTGCCTGAGTGAATGTTTCAGTGGAATAGTAGTGCCTGGGTGATTGCATGAATGTATGGTTAATGACTGAGTGATTAGATGTGTGTGTATAGGTAGTGCCTCCTTGATGGCATAACTGCATGGGAGCGCCTGAGTGAATTTATGATTCCAAAAGTCATATCTGCCTCCTTATATCAGTACATGGCTAGTGCTTTAGAACAGAGATGTAACTGTCACTATATTCCGGAAAAAAAGCATGCATGTGTCTGTACCTTTTCCTAGTGGCATCATATATAAAAGAAACATACAAATATATGTGTACCAGTGTTTTATACCTCTACCATCTTCATAGGCATAACACACATGAGAATGCAAGTAGGGACATACCTCAATCACAAGACAATAAAGTCCCTTTTCAAGGAGACACCTAAATTTATGTGGCGTATTTGAAGTGTACATTTCTATACACTGATATGAGTTAACCTAATCACTAATCCATCTACCAACGTAACTTAAACCTCACTTTTGTGCTGCAGCTTCACTATTCAACAACTACTAAGAGTGTTGGGCCTTTCTAAATACAAAGCATCAACTTTTTCAATGTGTCTGTTGTAAGTCTCTCTATATTCATAAAAGCATGCATGCATGTGTCTGTACATTTTACTACTGACATCATATATAAAAGAAACATACAAATATATGTATACCTATGTTTTGTACCTCTACCATCTTGAGAGCCATAACACATGTGAGAATACATGTGCAAGTAGACACATACCTCAGTCATAAGACCATAAAGTCCCTTAAATTTGACAAACTGCACTTCCCATTTCAACAACACACCTAAATTTATAAGCCGTACTTGTAGTGTTCCTTTACATAGAATGATACGAGGTAACCTAATCACTAATCCCTCTACCAACACGTCTTAAATCTCACTTTTGTGCTGCAGCTTCACTATTGAGCAACTACTGAGAGTGTTGGGCCAAGCCAAAAACAAAGCAGCAAGTTTTTCAATGTGTCTGTTATAAGTCTCACTATAAACTAGAATGCAAGCATGCATGTGTCTGTACCTTATCCTAGTGGCATCATATAGAAAATAAACATACAAATAAATGTATACCAGTGTTTTATACCTCTACCATCTTTATAGGCATAACACATGTGAGAATACATGTGCAAGTAGAGACATACCTTAATCATAAGACCATAAAGTCCCTTAAACTTGACAGACTGCACTTCCCATTACAAGGAGACACCAAAATGTATGTGGCTTATTTGAAGTGTACATTTCTATACACTGATATGAGTTAACCTAATCCCTAATTCCTCTATCAACATATCTTAAACCTCACGTTTGTGCTGCAGCTTCACTATTCAGCAACTACTGAGAGTGTTGGGCCTAGCCAAATACAAAGCAGCAACTTTTTCAATGTGTCTGATGTAAGTCTATCTATATTCATAAAAACATGCATGCATGTGTCTGTATCTTTTACTAGTGACATCCTATATAAAAGAAACATACAAATAGATGTATACCTGTGTTTTATACCTCTATCATCTGCATACTCATAACACATGTGATAACACATGTACAAGTAGAGATATACCTTAGTCACAAGACTATAAAGGCATTTAAATTTATCAGACTCCACTTCCCATTTGAAAGAGACACCTAAAGGTAAGCTGCGTTTTTCAGGTGTACTTTTTCACAGACTCATACAATTATGTGGCTTACTTCAACTGTAACATTCACCAGACTCATACAAAATTTCCTCATCAGTAATCCCTGTGCCAACATGGCTGAAACCTCACTTTTCTCTTGCAGCTTCACTACTCTGCGATGACTCAGTCTTGGTCCTAGCAAATATAAACAACCAACCCTTCATATATCTCTTTTATAAGTCTCACCATATTATCGAAAGTATGCATGCATGTGTCCGTACCTTTTGCTTCTGTTATTATACATAAAAGAATCATACAAATAGATGTATGCCTCTTTTTATACATCTAACATATTCAAATGCATAACACATATGACAAATACATGTGCAAGTAGAGACACACCTCAGTCACAAGACCAGGTAAACCTTAAAACTTGACAGACTGCACTTCCCATTTCATAGAGACACATAAAATTATGCGGCATACTTCATCTGCACCTTTCCACAGACACATACAAACTACAGTAATCACTAATCTATCTACCAATGTACACATGTTACTATGCAGAAACTATTTCAATCGTCATTTCATTACAATAAAACAAACTACAATACACATCTGTACATTTCATAACATTTTTCAAACATCACACTACTCTAATAATTTCCAACCTTTGAAAATAATTCTTTTCAAATTTTAAAATATCACTACAAAGAGTGAAGCACTACTGCATATTACATAACACACCTTACAAATGTTTAACTCACCTTTGAAATAGTATTGCAGAATATCAAATATCAGAAACTCATTAAAGATTTTCTTTTGCACACAATAAATGTAATGCAGCATTCTCAACATTGCTTCCTACATTATTTCAAATTATGAAACACATTTCTATTGGTAACTGTCTAACTGTCTTCTAAAAGTGCCCAAACTTGTTCTGTAATTTTCAGGAGTCGCGAGTCCACCACGGTGCTGCAGTAAAGCATTGCGATAGAACCTTGAACCCTTATGGGTTGAAAACTATTTCTAATAATACTAGTACTTTTTTTAACAACACACTTCTTCTACACATACTCCTGACTCCGAAAAACTTAATTTAGTAACATATCTCTTATATTTAAATTTCCAATTCACATTTCAAATCCACAGTTACATTTCAACCCTTCCCCCGTTCTGCTTAATCCCAGTTTCCATAGTAACAGTTACTGCAACATTCAACTGTACTGGCAGTTCACAAGTTCATCACATTTTCAAGTTCAGCACATTAGCTAACAAATGCAAATAGCAGGTCTGGTTGACTTTTGCAAAATATTACCTTATCCTATCTACTGTAACTTTCAAACATTTTTTAATAACCAATCAGAAACATGATTCCTCATCAAAGTAACATGCATCCTATTTTTGAGTGCACAATGTTAATAAACAGCCAAACACTTAATGACTTTTTCAAAAACAGCATCTTCTCCACCATTTTAGATACCTGTCATTCTACAAACTGACTACCTCAACTACAGACATCTTTTCATTCCATCCAGACATCCCTTCAAGATGCTTACAGTGTGGATTGTAGGGCAGAGCAAGGTTTTATGGTGCAAAAAGTATGCAGAACACAGAGGTATTGACAAAGACCTAGGTTTGCAAAATGTGGATATTAAATAGATTGCACAGAGAGGATTAAAGTGGCACCAATTGTTGCCTTTGGTTAAAACCTTTTTGTATCTTCACCCCCTGACCTCATGATTGTTCACTGTGGTGGCAATGACTTAGGCACATTGACTGGGGTAGGTCTGGAATGCTAATGAAGGATACCTTTACACAATGTTGTTGTTCCCTCAAACTGTCTTTGTATACTCTAATATATGCCAAAGACAAAAATGGAAGTGGTCAAATCAATTCTGTCCACAGTTTGAGAAAGCTAGGAAGAATGTCAATACAGGTGTTTCTGCTTACCACAGAGACCATAGGATAGGCTCCATCTTTAACAACAATATATGTTTTGATATCGATGACATCTACAGAAGTGATGAAGTACACTTCACAGATCAAGGAAACAGAGTATTTCTCAACAACCTTAAGCTCTGCATCGGCACATACATGTAGCTCCAACAAAGTCATAATGAAAACAAGGGCTCTTTTTAGAGCCACCCTATAACCCAACAATGTATCTTTTTAAAAAACATACATACTCTTTATTTATTTTTTATTTGCGAACCTGTCGCAAATCCAGAAAACAAAAGCACAAATTCATTGTACTACAACACAATACACTCTTCAAGTTTAACTTTAAATTTTTATTTTTTTATATATTATTTATAAATCTATCAAATTTAATGTGATTAATAACTTCAATCTCACTAACTTTATTAAAAAAGGTTACAAATGCAACACTACCTGCTAAATTATATACTATTAAATTATTTATTTACAGTGGAACCGCGAATCCACCGAAACTTACACGGGGGCACGCTGAGAGCGGCCATGGGGTCGTGACACCAACCAAGGGAGAAAAAAATTGCCCCACCAGTCCCATTACTCGATGTCCACCCCAGGGACCACAAGCCCCGGGGCATGCCCTCATGTTGGGGACTGCGGGCGGAGCCCCAATGCCCATGTGGTCCCTGCCGGCTGCCTGCCTCCTGCGGCATCTGGCATTGCTTTGGGCAAAGGGAGATGCTAACATGCAGCTCCCTTTGCCTAAAAGCAATTCTGCTTCGTTTCATGGAAACAGATGTTCGTTATGGCATGGCGGGAGCTGTGCTCGCGCCCTACCATAGCAAACTGCAAAGTCCTGGGAGTGGGCACCCCGGGACATTGCTGGAGCCGGCCCTGGGAGGTGGCGGTCCCTAGGGCCAAGGAGGGCTCCTACAGGTGGGCCGTGTGGCCCCCTCCCACCTGTGTGCTGCCTCTGGGAGGTGGTGGTCCCCAGGGCTAGGGGTCTGCAACAGACCCCCGCACTTAATTGATGTATGCCCCGGGGAGGTGGTGGTCCCCAGGGCAGTGTGGGGGGGCTCGAGCCCCCCACACTTCATTTTTTAATAGTAGCTCTGGGGAGGTGGTGGTCCCCGGGACTTGGGGGGGACCGAGGCCCCCCAGCCCATTGATAAAGCCCCAGGGAGGTGGTGGTCCCCTGGGCAGCGACGGGGGCAGAAGACCCCACACGCTATTTTTTATAAAAAAAACCTGGGGAGGTGGTGTCCCCGGGGCTTAGGGGGGCCCATGAGGCCCCCTTCCCATTATTTAAAAAGACCCAGGGAAGTGGTAGTCCCCGGGGCAGCATGGGGTGGCAGGAGCCCCCCACACAATTTTTTTCTAAAAAAGCCCCGGGGCTGTGGGGGTCCATGTGCCCTCCACACATTCTTAACAAAGCCCTGGGAAGGTGGATGTTCCTGGGGACCCCACATAATAATCAACACTTGCCCCTGTGACCTGGCCCACCTGGGGGATTAAAAGGAATGAAGCACTGGATTTTTGGACCCTACGTGAGTCCGGACAAATGTTTTTTAACAAAATGCTTTTTTTGGCCCTTAGGGTCTTTTGAGCAGGCCTAGGCGGTCAGGGTGTTTCTACCCTGCTCCCTTTTCTTCTTTTTTTCACCTTTTTTCTTGTGACTTGGTTCAACCGAATCAGAAGTCAGCTCGTAATCTGGAGGGTTTGCGGATCCACTGCGGTCACCAGATACTAATATTGTTTTAAGTATGAATTTCTCAGGAACTACTGAATGGATTTACACCATTTAAAGCAAAGAGTGAACTCTGGACCAAGAGCTATCTCTCTGCCAAATTTGGTGTAATTCCGTTTAGCAGTTCAGGTTGTAGCTGTGACAAAATTTCCTACGGAAATTAACATGGAGAAAATGCCTTTTGGGACCCCTTTTTTTCTCGGCTCCCACTTGCCAAATCACCCGAAACTTTTCAGACAGGAGCTGACCTGAGCAGGGCATTAATTTTGAAAATTTTGCGAAGATTCATCAAACGGCGCTAAAGATATTGGCAAAAGAAAAAATGCTTTTTGAATATTAACAAGGTCCTAATATGTATGTATATATATATATTCACTGAAAAAACCATAGGTTTTAGGGACAGTTATAGTTAGTTGGACATTGCACTCGTACAAAACCCGTGAAATTCCCCCGTTATAGTTAGTTCAGCTAACTATAACTCGCGCCCGCAATGCACTGCTGATGACGTCACATATTACGTCACTCATGACATGGTCAGTGACATCACTGATGACATCACTGATGACATCTCAAATGACATCACTGATGACATCACTGATGACATCATCCAGTGACTGTGTGTTTCTGTAAAGTTTAAATATTTTTAATATATATAGGGAAAGGCGTATTGAAGAATGAGTGGGTGTATAAGTGTCTGTATGGAGGATTTAGTAGGTGCGTGACTAACTCTATAAGTGAGTGATTAAACGTATCTTACTGAATGCATGGGTTAGTGACTAAACTGGGTGAATGTCTGTATCCGTCTGTCTGTTGCTGTGTAAGTGGCTGCATGGGTTTGTGAATAGCTACATGAGTTTCTATATGAGTTATTGATTGGTTGTCTGAGTATCTGTATGGGTGCCTGAGTGTTTGTGTGGGTGGGGTGTGTGCGACTCTGTGCATAGATGTGTGAGTGGGTGATTCACTGGGTGGATGGTTTCAAGAGTGCATCTGTGATAGACTGTATGGGTGGGTAAGTGTGTGTAAGAGTGTGCTAGTGAGTGAATGTATGTCCCAGTGGTACATGTGTGAGTAACTACATATGTGAAAGGCAGTATATATGTGTGTTGGAGTATATAAATAGCTATAAGCGAGAGTGTGTGATTGTGAGAGTGACTGTATGGATGAGTGTGTGCTTGTATCAGTGATTGTATAAGAGCGTAAGAATGTGCTAGTATTTGTATGAGTAAGTGAGCTGGTGTGTGTATAACTGTATAGGTGAGTAAATGGCAGTGTGTTTAATTATTTGCATGACTGACTAGGTGTGTGAGTACCTCTATGGATGAGTGGCGGTGATTGAGTGTCTATATAGGAGTATGAGTGCATATGATAGTCCTGTACTGAGTGACCGTAAGTATGAGTGACTGTACGGGTGAGTGAGTGGATGTGTGTGTAGACCTAAGAATCAGTGAGTGGGTATGTAGTTATTGGTGTTGGAGTGTCTATGGTTTTGCGAATGGCAGTCTGTAATTTAGAGTGGGTGTATCAAAGGTTATATTAGGGTGTGAGGAGGTGCATCAGATTATCACGTGGATGATGTCATCAGTGCTGTCATCAGTGATGTCATTTGAGATGTCATCAGTGATGTCATCAGTGATGCCACTGACCATGTCATGAGTGATGTAATATGTGACGTCATCAGCAGTGCATTGCGGGGGCGCGAGTTATAGTTAGCTGAACTAACTATAACGGGGGAATTTCACGGGTTTTGTACGAGTGCAATGTCCAACTAACTATAACTGTCCCTAAAACCTATGGTTTTTTCAGTGAATTTGTAAGGTTTTTTAAATGCTAATTTCTAACTATAATGTGCCTGAAACCTATGGTTTTTTCAGTAAATTTCAAAGGTTTTTTAAATGCTAATTCCTAACTATAACATGTCTGAAACCTATGGTTTTTTTCAGTGAATTTCAAAGGTTTTGTAAATGACAATTTTTAAATGTATTAATTGTTATATTTATTTTTTTGATACTGATTTACTACATTTTTTTAAACTATTTATTTTTAGATATTTTATTTTTTAAATTACATTGTAATTACATTATACATTACATTACAAAATATACTTTCTCAGAATGAATTACTTTAGTTTAAATACTTTGCAAATAGGCAATAGACTTTTAAGTACAGTAGTTACAGTTGTTGCAATGGGCAACACAATTTCAAACACAATGCAACATTGAGCTCAATGTGAATTTCTCGTTAAATGCAATTAGTTACTTTATGGATTACTTTTCTAACCACAGGACTGGATCCTAGATTCAGTCCTGGGACATCTCCTGTAAACAATTGAGTAAAAGCGTTTTGGTTACAGTAGTGATTTTTAAGGAATATTATTGTATTTTAAAAGTTGACAGAAACTTTTTCACATAGAATCACCAATGTTATCCTATGGGAGGAAATTCACTTAGCAAGTAAGTAGTGTTATCGTTACTTTTTCTTACTCAGTGGTGGATCCTGGATCCAGCACTGGTGCATCTCCTGTAAACAGTTTTAAGAATGCGTTTAAGTCATACAGGTGATTTTTAAGGAATATTTGTAGTTTGTGAAAATCGACACAAACTTTTCTGCTGAAAACCAGACAATGGATTCCTATGGAAGGAAATACAAGTTACTGGTAAGTACGGTTAGAATTACTTTTCAGGGTCAGCGCTGGGCTAAAAGATGCAGCACTGGGTTCTCTCCTGATAACAGGTGAGTAAATCGGAATTCGTGGTTCGGCTGATTTTAGAGGAATATTATAAAGTTCCAAAACTCCACACTTAGAAGAATTTCCAAGTGAAACCAGTCAATGTTAGCCTATGGAAGGAAATTCAAGTTACTGGTAAGTACGGTTAGAATTACTTTTCAGGATCTGTACTGGGCTCAAAGATGCAGCACTGAGGTCTCTCCTGATAACATGTGAGTAAATCGGAATTCGTAGTTCTGCTGATTTTAGAGGAATATTTATATGTTTCAAAAATCGACACAGAAACTTTTTCAGCAAAAAGCAGGCAATGATATCCTATGGAAGGAAATTCAAGTTACTGGTAAGTACGGTTAAAATTACTTTTCAGGATCAGTACTGGGCTCAAAGATGCAGCACTGAGGTCTCTCCTGATAACATGTGAGTAAATCGGAATTCGTAGTTCTGCTGATTTTAGAGGAATATTTGTATGTTTCAAAAATCGACACTTAGAAACGTTTTCAGCAAAAAGCAGGCAATGATATGCTATGGAAGGAAATTCAAGTTACTGGTAAGTACGGTTAAAATTACTTTTCAGGATCAGTTCTGGGCTCAAAGATGCAGCACTGAGGTCTCTCCTGATAACAGGTGAGTAAATCGGAATTCGTAGTTCGGCTAATTTTAGAGGAATATTATAAAGTTCCAAAACTCCACACTTAGAAGAATTTCCAAGTGAAACAAGTCAATGTTAGCCTAAGGAATGAAATTCAAGTTACTGGTAAGTACGGTTAAAATTACTTTTCAGGATCAGTACTGGGCTCAAAGATGCAGCACTGAGGTCTCTCCTGATAACAGGTGAGTAAATCGGAATTCGTAGTTCGGCTGATTTTAGAGGAATATTTGCACAATGGTGAAGGAAGGGGTGGGGCCTGAGGTGACATGTCTGCAAACACGCCCTGTGGCGCGTTTTAAGTTGGAGAATTAATTCCTCCTCAATCCCGAGGGTCCCTAGGGGCCAACTAGCCCACCAGATACCTCCAGTATGCGCCAGCTCTGTGGCGCTTACTGGAGGTACCTGATGGGCTAGTTGGCCCCCAGGGACCCTCAGGATTGAAGGGGATTTAATTCCCCATCTTAAAATGCACCATGGGGCCTGTTTGCACACATGTCACCTGAAGCCCCGCCCCCTCCCTTCACCACTGTGCAAACGCACCCCATGGCGCGGTTTAAGTTGGGGGATTAAGTCCCCTTGAATCCTGAGGGTCCCTGGAGTCCAACTAGCCCACCATGAACCTCCAAATAGCGCCACAGAGCTGTGTTGCCGAGAGGTGTAAAAAGGGGCGTGGCCTCTGTACACCTCTCTGCAACGCAGCTCCCTGGCACATACTGGAGGTTCCTGGTGGGCTAGTTGGCCCCCAGGGACCCCCAGTATTCAAGGGGAATTACTTCCCCTTCTTAAAACGCGCCAGGAGGCGCGTTTCCAGACTTTGTATGGGAGGGGGGCTGCGTGGCCCCCCTTCCCTCGGCCACTTTTGGCCCCGGGGACCCCATCCCCCGGGGCCTGAGGATTTTCTTTATTTTTTAAAATAAAAAAAACGGGAAGGGGGCCGCGTGGCCCCCCTTCCCTGGGCCTCTATTGGCCCCGGGGACCCCATCCCCCGGGGCATGCCCTCTTTTTTTAAAAATTTATATATTTGGAGGGGGGCTGCATGGCCCCCCTCCTCAGGCCATTTAAGGCCCCGGGGACCCCATCCCTCGGGGCCGGCCTTTACGTTTTTTGTTTTTAATTTATTTTTGGGGAGGGGGGCTGTGTGGCCCCCCTCCCAGGCCACTAATAGCCCCGGGAACCCAATCCCCGCACGGTCCCAACCGGCTCCCCGCGTCCTGCGGGAGCCGGCATTGCTTTTCCATAAGGGGAGCTGCTGACATGCAGCTCCCCTTATGGAAAAGCAATCTGCTTTGCTTCATTGAGCGAGAGCAGGTTTCCTGCTCTCGCTTCAATGAAGCAAAGCAAGTTTGCAATGACAGGACGGGAGCCGCGAGGCTTCCGCCCTGACATTGCAAACTACAGTGTTCCGGGGGTAGGCACCCAGGGACACTGCAGGAGCCAGCCCTGGGGGGTGGCGGTCCCCAGGGCCATCAAGGGCTCCAGGAGGGGGGCCGCGCGGCCACCTCCCATCCTGTGCATAGCCCCGGGAGGTGGTGGTCCCCGGGGCTCGGGGGTCCTAAACGGACCCCCACATTTTATTATTTAGTGCCCCGGGGAGGTGGCGGTCCCCGGGGCGTGTGAAGGGGCTCGAGCCCCCCACACAGGTTATTTTAAAAAAAATAAAAAGAAGCCCCGGGGGTTGTGGTCCCCGGGGCTGCGGGAGGGCCGAGAGCCCTCCCACACCATTTTAATTCAAAGCCCCGGGGGGTGGCGGTCCCCGGGGCTTGGGGGTGCCTTAGAGGCCCCCCACATAAATTTACATTAACCCCCGCATGCCACCGGGACTTGGCCCACCCGGGGGCCAATTAACTACGAAGCCCGGGAGCCCGCGCTTTGTTTTTTTTTTTATCGGCAGGATCCGCGCACCCAGCGCTGCTTTTGGGTTTTTTTTTATTTAAAAAAAAACATTATTTTTTGGGCCCTGAGCAGGCCTAGGGGGTCAGGGTGTTTCTACCCTGCCCCCTTTTTGCGTTTTTTGCGTCTGTTTTCGTCTTTTCTTGTGCCTCGGTTCTACCGAGGCACAAGATGGCTGCCAACACTTCCTGGTTTGGAGTGTTGACAGCCAATTAGCATACAGCTCATGATCGGGAGGGTACGCGGACCCTACGCGGCCATAGATATATATGTGATTTTATATTTGATTTTCTCAGGAACTACTGAACGGATTTACACCATTTAAGCAAAAGGCATGACTCTGAACCAAGGGCTACCTATTTGCCAAATTTGGTGTAATTCCGTTCAGCAGTTCGGGCTGTAGCTGCGACTAAAGGTTCCTATGGAAAAATGCATGGGGAAAACACGTTTTGGGACCCCCTTTTTTCTCGGCCCCCGCTTGACGAATCACCCCGAGACTTTCAGGATAGGAGCGGACCAGAGAGCCCCAACAAGTTTGAAAATTTCGCGAAGATTCGTCCACCGGCGCCAAAGTTATTTCAAATAGAATGTTGCGGATTTCCTATGGAAAATAGGTCCTAACTATAACTATCTACTGGCGACCGCCAGTAGATAATATATATATATATATATATATATATATATATATATATATATATATATATATATATATATATATATATATATATATATATATATCAAAACACCAGACTCCCACCATCCGCTGCACCTCACGTCTCGGGTACTGCTCAAACGGTGAAGAACCACTAACACTTTCCATACAATACGGCATATCACGGTCGAGCAGCCAATCATGAACACACTCCCGAGTCCTCAATCAAGCAATAATTTATTAGCAAGTTGCCAGCACTGACAGACGGGTTTCAGCACGTCGCCTTTCTCAATGTCCTGAGGAAGGAGACTTTCCGAAACGCGTCTTTCAGTGCTGGCAACTTACTAATAAATTATTGCTTGACTGAGGACTCAGGAGTGCGTTCATGATTGGCTGCGCGACCGCGATATGCCGTAGTGTTTGGGATATGTATATATATATATATATTTATATATATATATATATAAATATACTCCACAGTCCTCGCTTCTCTTCACAATGAAAAACTCACACCAGCACCATAGACAGTAGGTTGCTTCTTTTTAGTTATTTATTAGTTACACCATAGTGCACACACAAATGGACGGTCTATGCGTTTTGGCTCCCAGCCTTCTACTGGACCAGTATATATATATATATATATATTAGCAGATGTTAAAACACCGAAACTGGGTAACATAATGTGCTGTTTACTCCGCATAAAATGAAAAAAAGAACTGCAAAGTTGAAATCGCAGCAATGTGTTGTTTAAGAAATAGTTCAAAATGTGCAATGATAGGTCATAATATCATTTTGGCGCAGATACTAAACGTAGGAGCAAACAATGTTGAATGACTTGCGGTTCAGCAGAGAGGGGAACACATATGGTGAAATAAAAAACATTTTGCATGCCAAGTAAATTAAAAACAAAAACAAAAGTGCACTACATTCCAGCATTGAGAAAATGGGCAATAAGCACTTATACGCAGCATAACAAATTAGAAGGTAACATAAAGATGTTTTTTGGCAAAGCATGGCCCTTTCTGCAGGGTCACCCCAGATTTTACCGTTCCTCTGAATACCGTTGCTGAACTCGTTTTTTGTTCACATTAGGACGTTGTGCACTTTACCCCCCTAACCAGTGGTAAAGTGCTTGTTCTCTCTCCTTAAAATATGGGAAACGGGCCTACACCTACATGTCATAGCAGCAAAAAACTGCCATAGACTAACACTGGGTTGCCTTATTACACTTAATAATTGTTAACTTAAGACTGGGAGCAGATTGAGATATGCTGTTTAAACTCAAATTAATTGTAATTTTAAATCTTCTTTAATGACGAAGTAGGATGTTAAGCCACAATTTGGAAAATACCACTTTTAGAAGTTTGACATTTTGTTACCCACACCTTTCTGCCAGTGTCCTTGGTCTTATGACTGTGAATGGCTCTGTTGTTGGGGTTTGCCTATTGCTTCCAGACAGTGAGTAATAGGAAATCTAGGTGTGAGGATAGATGGTCTTCCTGACAATATGGATGGGGAGGAGCTGTCACCTGCTTGATTACGTTTCAAAGGGCCCTGCCTGCAGCACTCACAAAGTAACCTGATGCTAGGCCTGCCTTTGCGTTTGGCCGCCTAGACAATTTGGAACCAGGGTAAGAGGGAGAACTGGCCAGAACCAGCCTTGGGGTAGGCCTGAGGATTTCCCCATACAAAGGCTGGCAAGAGGTTTAAAAGTAGGACCTTCAGAACCAATCATAAGAATATCTCTGGTCCTCTGGAAGATTCAGAAGAAGGACTACTTGCTTCCAGAAGGGCTGCCCTGTTGCTGGAATGCTTGCCTTGATCCCAGACTACCCAGGATGACTCCAAGGGTTAGTTGGCTGACCTCTTGTGTGAGCTACAAGGCCACATCAATCCTCCAGATGCCTCCTTGCAAGTGCCCAGCTAACCGGCATCCACTGGACCTGCCTGAGCACTGCTGGACTCTGTTGGAGTACATCCTGATGCCCGAAAGTCATGGACCCTTGGTTGGCATCAGTGAGAGCTCCTTCACAAGAAAAAGGTGATAATTGTGATGCCTGCGACCATTAACAGGCCCGTTCACATTGAAAGTCAGCTGCCCTCTGCAACCGCCAACACAAAAGCTCTGGAGAGGCTTTGTGCTGACAGTGGCCGTTCGTGACAACCAACAACACAAGACCTGCACTTCGCACTACAGTAAGAACAGCTGGCTGCGACCAGCAATGTGAAACTTCAGAGATGACTGACTCTCACGCTACAACAACGACCGTCTGCACACTCTACCTGTACTTCACAACGCAGGCCTCCCCCTTGTGGCTTCTTTCTTTTTTTGGGTAGTATTTCTTTATTAATGAATTTTAAGAATATACAGCATGAGGAATTACCATCCTTCAAACAGATACAGTAGCCAAATATAACAGTAATTTGGATGACTCATGTGTCCCAGTAACAATAAAAGGGTAGTGGATTAATGAGAGAAGAGTTGGGAGGGGAGGGGGAAAGGGGTGTCTTCCTGTTGGAAGGGAGAGGAAGGAGCCTGTGTGAGGGGGTAAGGCTGCGTGATGTCTGGATTTGAGTCTATTGGTATGCAATTATATACTATCTCGTGTGGTGTTAATGTTTAGTAACGTAACAATATGTGTTCCGGGAGTTTCATTATCCCATTGTGGGTGATTGGTTGCCAGGTATCCTGCGCTCATGCCTCAAGGGGTGATCCCTTCCTCCCTGTATCACTGCTAAAGCGTCTTTCTGATGGCACCTGTTTGTATCCCTAGATGGTGGAAGGTGATTGAAAGCCTGGGTGGGGGAGTGTGATCAGAGGTGGAGGGGTCAGATACCCATACTTATCCGGCATTGTCTGAGATCTTCTTCACAGATCTCAGTTAGGAAGGGGGAGTCATGTTGCCAGGGGCCCATAGAGCTGTGATGTGGTGTGGCCAGGGGGATAGGCTAGAGGGGGAAGGGGGGCGAGGGAGGGAAGGTGGGAAGGAGGGATGAGGCTGGAAGAGAGAGTGGGTATGGGAATGGAGTGGGTCAGGGGGATATGTAGGGATGGTGCAGGCACACACGGTGGGATAGGAGGGAGTTGGGGAAACAAATAAATGGAGGCAAGGTGGGCACCAGAAGTGGCCCTGATTGCTATAGGAAACAAAAAAGATGGGGGTAAAGAGATCGGGGTACATCCTGCATGTATGGTCTGCGAGGGATGTGTGTGTAGGGGGGAGAGGGGGCAGACGCAATAGTGGGTGAACTGGTTTAGGGACGGGGATGGAGTGGGTAAACTAGTTACGTGGAATGATATCATTCATTGTGGTCTGCGGGTCAACTGTCTAGTGCAGTGATTGCTGTGGATGTTATGACCCTAGTGGGGATGGAGATGAGGGGGTGTGGCCTGTATGAGGAGTGGGTTCCACATATCCCATTATGTGGTGTTCCCTGTCGTTCTCGTCTGTGCGCAGAAAGTGTGCCCATGTCTGAAGGAACAGGTCAGATTGATCCTGTAGGTTGTAAATAAACATTCATGTGAGGCGATGTGGACCATAGCCACTAACCAGGCCTCCTGTATTGGCGGAGTTGGCGACCTCCATTGTTCTAAGATACATATATTAGCTGTGGCCATTGATGTATGAAAGAGACGTCTCTGCAGCTTTGATGACTCTGGTGAATGCCACAGGTCATGTAAAAGAATTGCGGGGTAAGTGGTAGATGTAGAGGCATAGAGGTACCCAGGACCTGGCCCACATAGGACCAGAAGGGTTGTATCGATGGGCACTCGCATATGATATGCATTGTGTCGCAGGACGTGTTCTCGCATCTCCAGCAGTTTGAATGTGGGAGTAGGCCCACTCTGTTTATTTTCATTGGTGTCCAGTGGCAGTCATGCTCTCCATGCCACTGGAATCAAGCTATCCTGGCTGAAGAGGGGTGAAACCACGAAACCGGTCCTAGGATGCTTGTTTCCAGTCCAGGGAGGACCTGGCTTGGCAGTTCGGGCTGGACTGTTCCCATGAGGCACAGGGTCAAGACTGATTTGCATATGGCTGGGTTCAAACTGGAATGGCATGGTGAGCAAAAAAACGATGGATTTAGGCCCATATCTCTGTACTGGGGTGAATGTATGACATTATTCTGCATTCTATCCATCAGCTGTTGTTTTTGCATTTGTCACCCCGAGTGGGACGGGTATGCCCAGACATGGGTCCCGTGCTCTCCATGCCACTGGAATCAAGCTATCCTGGCTGAAGAGGGGTGAAACCCCGAAACCGGTCCTAGGATGCTTGCTTCCAGTCCAGGGAGGACCTGGCTTGGCAGTTCGGGCTGGACTGTTCCCATGAGGCACAGGGTCAAGACTGATTTGCATACGGCTGGGTTCAAACTGGAATGGCATGGTGAGCAAAAAAACGATGGATTTAGGCCCAGATCTCTGTACTGAGGTGAATGTATGACATTGTTCTGCATTCTGTCCATCAGCTGATGTTTTTGCATTTGTCACCCCAAGTGGGACGGGTATGCCCAGACGTGGGTCCCGTGCTCTCCATGCCACTGGAATCAAGCTATCCTGGCTGAAGAGGGGTGAAACCCCGAAACCGGTCCTAGGATGCTTGTTTCCAGTCCAGGGAGGACCTGGCTTTGCAGTTCGGGCTGGACTGTTCCCATGAGGCACAGGGTCAAGACTGATTTGCATACGGCTGGTTCAAACTGGAATGGCATGGTGAGCAAAAAACGATGGATTTAGGCCCAGATCTCTGTACTGGGGTGAATGTATGACATTGTTCTGCATTCTGTCCATCAGCTGTTGTTTTTGCATTTGTCACCCCGAGTGGGACGGGTATGCCCAGACGTGGGTCCCGTGTTCTCCATGCCACTGGAATCAAGCTATCCTGGCTGAAGAGGGGTGAAACCCCGAAACCGGTCCTAGGATGCTTGTTTCCAGTCCAGGGAGGACCTGGCTTGGCAGTTCGGGCTGGACTGTTCCCATGAGGCACAGGGTCAAGACTGATTTGCATACGGCTGGGTTCAAACTGGAATGGCATGGTGAGCAAAAAACGATGGATTTTGGCCCAGATCTCTGTACTGGGGTGAATGTATGACATTGTTCTGCATTCTGTCCATCAGCTGTTGTTTTTGCATTTGTCACCCCGAGTGGGACGGGTATGCCCAGACGTGGGTCCCGTGCTCTCCATGCCACTGGAATCAAGCTATCCTGGCTGAAGAGGGGTGAAACCCCGAAACCGGTCCTAGGATGCTTGTTTCCAGTCCAGGGAGGACCTGGCTTGGCAGTTCGGGCTGGACTGTTCCCATGAGGCACAGGGTCAAGACTGATTTGCATATGGCTGGGTTCAAACTGGAATGGCATGGTGAGCAAAAAAACGATGGATTTTGGCCCAGATCTCTGTACTGGGGTGAATGTATGACATTGTTCTGCATTCTGTCCATCAGCTGTTGTTTTTGCATTTGTCACCCCGAGTGGGACGGGTATGCCCAGACGTGGCTTGGCAGTTCGGGCTGGACTGTTCCCATGAGGCACAGGGTCAAGACTGATTTGCATACGGCTGGGTTCAAACTGGAATGGCATGGTGAGCAAAAAAACGATGGATTTAGGCCCAGATCTCTGTACTGGGGTGAATGTATGACATTGTTCTGCATTCTGTCCATCAGCTGTTGTTTTTGCATTTGTCACCCCGAGTGGGACGGGTATGCCCAGACGTGGGTCCCGTGCTCTCCATGCCACTGGAATCAAGCTATCCTGCCTGAAGAGGGGTGAAACCCTGAAACCGGTCCTAGGATCCTTGTTTCCAGTCCAGGGAGGACCTGGCTTGGCAGTTCGGGCTGGACTGTTCCCATGAGGCACAGGGTCAAGACTGATTTGCATACGGCTGGGTTCAAACTGGAATGGCATGGTGAGCAAAAAAACGATGGATTTTGGCCCAGATCTCTGTACTGGGGTGAATGTATGACATTGTTCTGCATTCTGTCCATCAGCTGTTGTTTTTGCATTTGTCACCCCGAGTGGGACGGGTATGCCCAGACGTGGGTCCCGTGCTCTCCATGCCACTGGAATCAAGCTATCCTGGCTGAAGAGGGGTGAAACCCCGAAACCGGTCCTAGGATGCTTGTTTCCAGTCCAGGGAGGACCTGGCTTTGCAGTTCGGGCTGGACTGTTCCCATGAGGCACAGGGTCAAGACTGATTTGCATACGGCTGGGTTCAAACTGGAATGGCATGGTGAGCAAAAAAACGATGGATTTAGGCCCAGATCTCTGTACTGGTGTGAATGTATGACATTGTTTTGCATTCTGTCCATCAGCTGTTGTTTTTGCAGTGGCAGTCATGTGGCAGTCATGTACGGTTTTAAAAAGGCAATACTTCAATCTTGTCTCCCTGGTGTCTCTATCCAGGGCTTCCAGGGTATCTGCCCATTCATCCTCTTCATAGGAAACTGCAAGTCGGGTTTGCCATTTGGCGCAGAGGGCCTGCGACAGGGGTTGATAGAAAAAATGGGAGGAAAGTATGCCATAGAGTCCAGACATCACCCCCTTGTGTTTCCCCCACATATGGAGCTAGGTCACCACTGGTGAGGTTGATAGGGACCAAGGGAGCGGACCTAGGTGTTTTCTCAGACGGTGCTGCAACTGAATGAATCTCCAGGATTGTGAAGCAGGGAGGTCAAATTCCTTTTTATCTGTGTAAACAACTTGAGGTCACCATTCTGGAGGAGTTGGTCAAGAGTGTGTATACCCGCTGCATTCCATTGTGGCCAAGATATTTGCTACCTGTCGATGCATATGCCGGCATTCCCCTACAGGGGGGCTTTCCCATGGAGTCGTGGATGCGCCCCGAGTAAGCTGTGCGCACGTCACCAGACCCTGCACATAGCAGAAAGAACCGGGTGCCATTGGTATGTTCCTTGCCAGTACAGGGTGGAGAGCCCTGTGTCTGTGGATAGCAGATGCCGTTCAATGTTTACCCAGTGTGGTGGGTCTGGGATCCCTGGCAGCATATAAGTCAGCTGTGAGAAATGGAGGGCAAGGGCATAGTGCTCTATAGATGAGAGGCTTAGTCCTCTGCTAATACGCCGGGCCTTTAGTTTTGACGCCGCTAAGCGGGGTTGCGAAGAGCCCCATATAAAGCATCTAATCCTAGAGTCAATGAAGCGAGGTTGGAGGTACTTGGATAGGAAGTATTCCTAGAGTATAGACAAAGCGTGGGAGGGTTACCATGCATACCGCTTGGACTCTGCCTATAGAAAGCCCCAATGTAGACCGCTTCTCAAAGTCCTGTTTCATCTGGTTGCGCAGTGGGTTCAGGTTATCCGGGACCATGCCCTTATTCACTAGGATACCCAGGTACTTAAGGCGGTAGGGTTGCCAGCAGAAGGGGTATTCATGTATGGCCGCCTTTGTGGTGCCGGTCGAGATTGGGAGTCCTTCGTTTTTGGCCCATTTAATTTTATAACCGGAAAATGATGAGAATTCATCAATTATTTTTAACAGAGATGTGCAAAAATGCCTATGAGTGTGAACCAGTCAGGTGCAGACATGCCTGAGTGTGCAGTAGCAGGTTCAGAAGTGCCTATTAGTGGGAAATTGCAGGTTCTGAAGTGCCTATGAGAGGGATGTAGTCAGGTGCAGAAGTGCCTCTGAGTGTACAGTAGCAAATGAAGAAGTGTTTATGAGTGAGTAGTAGTCAGGTGCAGAAGTGCTTATGAGTGTGCAGCAGTCAGGTGCAGAGGTACCTAAGTGTGGGCAGAAGTCAGGTGCAGAAGTGTCTATGAGTGTGCAGTACTAGGTGCAGAAGTGTTGATCAAGATGTGATGGGAGACGTGTCAAAGGCGGCTGACAGGTCAGGAGGATGAGGGCTGCTGTTTCTCAGTGGTCTAGGAGGCCCTGATGTTGTTGGTGACTGCTGCTATCAGGGCTGACTCGCTGCTGCAGTTGGCTTGCAGTCCGGATTGAGAGGGGTCCAGGAGGTTGTGGTGTTCCAAGTGTTTGGTTCAGTTGCTGGTTTGTTGCCTTTTCGAGAACCTTCATCAGAAAGGGGAGCAGGGAGATGGGGCAGTAGTTCTTCGGATCTGGTGAGTCAGCAGATGGTTTCTTCAGGAGGGCCTCACTTCAGCATGTTTCCAGTCCTCAGGGAAGGAGGCTTTGCTGATGGAGGAGCTCAGGACTTTCTCAAGCTCATCACTAATTGTCCTGCTACCGAGGTTGACAATGTAGTTGGGACATTTGTCCATGGGTGCTCCAGAGTGAACAGAGCTCATGATGGTGATTGAGTTGTGAAAAGGGTCCCAACGGGTGAGTAGGTGTTTGGGGATTGTGTTCGTGGATGTGAGTAGGCTGATGCTGTTGGTGGTGGGGGATTGGGGTTTGAAGTTCTTGTAAATGGCAGAGATGTTGTCATGGAAGAAGTCTGCCACGATGTTGCAATGTTCTTGGGAGGGGGTGATGTCGTACACCGTGGTTACAATGTTGGAGAACTTCTTCATAATGGCGTAGACATCCTTCCTGTGGTTGGTTCTGGCTTCTATGCGGACGGCTAGAGCGTTCTTCTTTGTTTCTCTCAGGAGGTGGTGGTACTGGTTGAGTGCTGTTTTGTATATGCTATGGTCTTCTGTCTTTTCCCTAGTATGCCATTTCCATTCCAGTAGTCGGCAGTTGCATTTGGATATATGTTTATGTACTGTAGTCCATAACTTTAAAATGCATATTTAATTCATTTACCTGAGTCCTCACAACACTCTTATAATAAAAGGGTGCAGTCTAAACCTGTCTATGTAAGATTTATACAATACGTTTTGTTTCATTATTTTTGCTTTTGTTTTAAAATTCCATTTTACTAAAGTAGAGATGGAGCTGTGGTATTTCCAAAGCCTTCTCTCTATTACTAAATACATTATGATGAGGAGCTGTGGCATTTACACTTGGGGGCATAAGAGCAAGACCGGCGATAAAATTATCGCCGCTTTAGCGGCAGGAAACTGGCGCTAAAACGGCGATAATGGGCTTAGCTAATATGCGTTATAGAATTCCAATAGAAGCCCAGGTTAGATGTGCAGGACATCTAACCTGGGCTTCTATTGGAATTCTATAACGCATATTAGGAAGTCCATTATCGCCGTTTTAGCGGCAGTTTCCTGCCGCTAAACGGCGATAATTTTATCGCCGGTCTTGCTAATATGCCCTTTGATCTCTATATTAGTAAACATATTAAGACCTGGAGTTGTGGTATTTACAGTGTTCTTTATATTAGTAAACATAATATGACATGGAGCTCTGATATTTACACTGTGGGGTAGATTCATGAAAGTGTCACGCAGTGCAGAGCAACAAACCACTTTTCTGCGCTACGCTGGCTGACAGGGAAAGGGAAGGAATGCACCGTGTTTAAGGCAATATGGCACATTCCTACCTGTTCACCTGCGTTTGTGCCATTTTGGCAGCCTGGTGCCAAAGCAGGCACCCTTGCACCATGCTGCATGGGTGCCTCCATTGCATGCAGGATTGTTTTTGTGCAGGAAGGGGCACCTTCCTGTACAATGCAAAACACATAGAAATAGGAAGTGACAAGGAGAAATACAGATATTTCTCCTTGTTACACCTCTTCTGCGAAGGCGTATCTTTTTGGAGCATTCCTAGGTTTACCAGTTCTGGCAAATCTGGGAATGTGTCAAAACACATGGGAGTTGCGTTGGAACACCCACTCAATGCCCATGAATGCCTTCCCAGGGCAGAGTATTTTTTTATTTATTTTTTTATTTTACAGAGTTTTATATAGCGCGAACTTGACCCGAATCGGGTATCAGAGCACTTTACATAGCACCAGTTGCAGGCAATGCAGCGATTTTGGCTGCATTGCTTTTCTCCAGATGTATGGAGCCACTCAGGGCCATGCAAAGTGGCCTTTTGTGGCTTCATAAATTTCACTTAAGTGTGTGTCACACATGTACCACGTTGCGTCGTGCAAATGCGGCTCAAACCGGGTCATAAATATGCCCCGGTGCTCTATTAGTAATTATAATACGACATGGAGCTGCAGTATTTACACTGTGTTCTGTCTTTTAGTAAATATAATATGGCATGGAGCTGTAGTATTTATGCTGTGTTTCTCTGTTAGTCAATAAAATACAAGATGCAGGTGTGGTATTTAACTTTGAAGCAGATTTGCCATTCTGTCACGCAACGCAAGACAGCAAGGAAACCTGCCGCACTCAGCTGCTTTGAGTGGAAGGGAGAGGGCAGAAATCCTCCATACTTACAAAGATACAACACATTCCTGCTCTCTGCTTGCACTTGCCACTGTGTGTTGCCAAACATAAATGCAGGCACCCCTCCACCAAAGTGCAAGGGTTCCTGCATTACAGGCAGGATTGTTTTTGTGCAGGAAGGGACATCTTATATTTACACTGTGTTTTCTCTATCATTGAATACTTTATTTCAGTCTTTGTCAGCTGAACGCCGGTAACAGCTGACATGACATCACCCTCTTCTCTTTGAAATGGACAGAAACCCTAAAGGGTGGTAGTTGATTTCCTAAATTTGCAGCTGTCAAGACCCCTTCAGAACTCTTACAGTCCACGTCCATTGGGGCTGGTGATAAGAACAGCACCTGAGGCCCTGGGCGCTGTAGAGACAGCAGTGACCGCACCAGGGAGCGAAGGGACTTGTGTGTGTGGTAATGGCAGCTAACACTCAGGACTTCTAAATCAGGTCTGGGTGTCAGAGCAGGTGCAAGCCTCTTCTGTAAACATGTTTTCAAATGGCACGGTGCTGGCTCCCGGGCAAAACTTCCGAACAATCAAAATCAATGCCCTGTGGCTTAAATCTAAAAGCAAACCTGCATAGAAAACACTTCAAAATGAAGGCTTTACATTCAAAATTAATTCTGGCTGAAAGTGTTTTTGTAATTAGCCAGTGCATCACCAAACTCCCACACAACAAGTCTTGGGCAGTAGGAATAAACTCACTAATCAATAATGTAGACTCCACTTTGTCCAACCCACATTTTCCTGGGGTAGGAAGAGACAGAACTGAATCTCCAATTGTTACATTTCTGGATTTATTACATAAAATACATGTGGCAGCAAAAAACACCAAACGCATTTCAGAGAGCTACTCTCCTTTATCACGGGCAGGTCATCAACTTCCAAACAGTGTTTACATAACAATATGCTCTCAATTATGAACCCAGTGGAAAGTGACAAAAAATGAATTGAGCCAGTGTTGGTAAATTATAAAAGTTTAGTCATCTTAGAATTATACAAATACATTATTTTTCACTGCCATTTCACTAAAGATCCCTGTGTATAAACATTTGCAATTCATGACATATAATTTCATGTCTGTGAATTAAAAGTATACCTTATACATTTCATCATTGTCAATCATGTAATGTTACCCACACCAATAATTTATACTCTGCAATATAGCAGTTCCATACTGTATAAACATACAATCAAGCCCAAGTGGGCGTATCTCATTAATCACATATTTATCCTTCAAGCAATATAATTACTTCTAGCTCAATGATCACTCTTCATCAGCCACGCGCTTCAATCATGTAATGTCTTTATCACGTAAAAAAGCATAAAATTCATTATTCAGCAAGCATTTCATGATAAGGTTTAAAAATGTATTCACTTTTTTACTACGTAAATCAGCCCTTAAGGGCCTCAGGTACATTACAGTTCTATACAAAGTCAGATGACATCTAGCACATGAAAACACTGGCACATGAAAGAATAAATCAAAGGATACAAGACTTCATCAAAGTTCCAAATAGGTCAGCTTCTAATGTGTATCCCCCCCGCTTCCCAGTCACCACTTCTTAACCTAAAACATGTGCAAACAAAGTGAGGGAACCATAAAAGAGTTTGTTTAATTTTTTTTTTAAACCATTGGTCAATAGGCCTTCTGCTGACAGGAAGAAGGGCTGTTAGGTGATATATTTACTTTAGCTTAAATGAACTGCTAATTCTTCTTCACTGTTTAACCCATCAGGATGTATTGTACTGTAACCTATTATCAACTTAGATTCCAATCACTTCATTTCCTGAAGTATGTTACCGCCCCTCTCTCTGATTCAAATTCTATCTAACACACAGCATTTCAAAAGTCTTCTGTCTTTATTGTGCTTAACTACGAAGTGTCGAGCAATTGGGTACTGTTTGTCCTCAGTGATGGTTGTGAGTGCATGTTCCAAACCTCTCTTTTTTGCCTTGTGTATAGTGCTGCCGATGTAATATTTATCACATGAGTAGGATAAGGCATAAATGCAATAATCAGAGTTGCATGTCAGATGTTTCGTTATTCTAAAGGGCTCTTGTACTGTAGGGAATTGGACCTGTTTCTCATTAACTATATTTACACGCTTTGCAATTGCCATATGTAAAAAAAACCTGAATATTAGTTTTCACAGACTCTGACTCAATGTGTCCTGTAACGATGTACTCCTTCTGAAAGTTATCCTCGGCTTGCCATCAATATGCTTGCCTAAATGGCTGTTGGTCTGTTAAACTTGCCAATATTTTGTCAGTATGTGTTTTGCATCCCTTGTTTTCCTGTGATATGTACTAATGAACCTCTTTGTTTGTGAATCCTGTGTGGATTTCTGATGGGAGAGATCCTCTCTGTTCACGGAATCGACCTTCCTATACGCACTGTTTATTGAGGATTTAGAGTAACCTCTTTCTAAGAACCTCCTGGTCATGGCTGCCATCTCTTCCTGTAAGACCTGCTCAGAACTGCAATTTCGATTTGCTCTTAAGAGCTGTCTGAATGGAATGGTGTTCACCAGGTTCCTAGAGTGACTGCTATTAGCATAGAGCAGACTATTACCGGTTCTTTTCTATTATAGAAGCTACTCTCCAATCTGTTGTGTTTCACCTTCAGTTTAAGATCTTAAAAATTTGATCTCAGTAGGATGTGGGAAGAAAGAGACAGCACAAGACATATATAAGCATTATTATTAAGCAACATAAAATGCAATCTTACATCGGTACTATGGGCTGGTACATGGACCGACAGCGCATACTGTCCTCAACGCTTGGGGGCTCCCGGGCGTGGTGGGCCATTTTCCCTGTGGTAACTGCAGTGTATGCCACATCACTGAAACCACCAAAAGCCTCAGTTTGGAACCAGGGAAAATATGGCAATTGAGACAACACACGAACTGTAACACAGAACACGTGATCTACCGCATTACCTGCCCCTGTAACCTCATCTATATTGGCATGACTAATCGCAAGATCAAGACCAGGATCTGCGAACATCGCAGCACCATACGCTGTAAAAGAAACACAACCCGCATGACAAACCACTTCATTGAAGTGGGCCACACGACCAATGACATGCGCTGGGTCATAATAGAAGCACTGGACCCTAGCCTACCCAATATCGAGAGCCGCCTTCTGGAGAAGGAGCAAAGATGGGTCTATCGCCTGTCCAGTGACAAAACTGGCCTCAACGACAACATTCCTTGGAACAGTCTCAGGAGAACATAATCCCCGTCTCACTACATTCTTGCCCACGTTCTATTGAGCATCCTTCTTATAGCTAAGTCCTTGTAGTGATGGTATCGCCACATAACAGTTTCCATCTACCCATGACTTTATAACTCTTTTGAGGCCCCAACTTTGGGCCCCTGGCACACCTTGCCATGCACCTTTCCGCCTTTTTCTTTGCATTACTATTAGTGCATGTTTCCTTACTTCGGGCTCTTTTTCTCCTTCAGAGTCTTAGTTATTCTGCTTTTAGTTAAAGGAGCACGTTTCCACTACTGGACCATTCCAATATGGCCGCCCTCTTTTCCATTTCACACCAGCACCATTGCGCATGCGCACCCGCCTCATCCAGGGCTCCCAGTAATAGCCGAGTGACTGCGCATGGCAAAGCGTTCCCTCCACGAGCATTTCGGCACGTCCCCATGGAGCCTATGGGCTTAAATAGCTTCTTTCCTCCCGGCTTACTCACCAGCCGGGATGCAGGGATACCGCACTAGGTTCTCAGTCAGGTTCCTTCTCGATACCAAGTAAGGTTGCGTAACTTTCTCCTTTTTCCACAGCAGCATTTAAGCACACTCGTGCTTCCGTGCTTACTCCATATTTCTCTTTTCTCCAGATTCGGTCATCGGATGTGACCCTTCCCGAGTCCCGATCGGCTGCCCAATTTCACACATAGTGTAATTATGCCTCAATGTATAGCGTTGCCCACAGAAGTTCTCCTTTTTAACTGTTTTTAATATAGTCCCAGCGCGCTGCGTGATCACTAGTGTCAATTAGTACTGCTGCACGCACCGCATGACTACATGTGTCCACACTTGATAGGCACTACCGCCACTGTAGATTTCTTCTGCACAGTGCCCCACATGTCCACCATTTACGGTGGTTCTTGGATCATCCACAGTTCTAGAGTGCCGACTTCTGACTATTTATGTCTAGTTCACCACCCTGAACAAATGTAGCGACTCGATCTCACTGGGAGCTTCACAGCTTCTTAGCATCTATAAAACTGGTGCGATCAACATAGGCTGCTTGTCACTCTTCGCATGCAGCATGTTTTCACGACTCTTTAAACCATGCGTACAATCACAGGGTCGGTCCATGTACCAGCCCATAGTACCGATGTAAGATTGCATTTTATGTTGCTTAATAATAATGCTTATATATGTCTTGTGCTGTCTCTTTCTTCCCACAGGTTTTTTGTGTCCGTAAGTACGGAGACATTTAGTCCACACACCTTAGCGCGTGTGTAGGTACCATTTATTTTTTTCACGTGGCACTACTCACTTTGCCACTCACCTTTTCACCACACGGTCCTGAAGAAAGCCCCTCGTACTTCCCATTGTGGGCTGAAACATGTTGACCACACACTTAGTCAACTAGGGATAATAATTCTAGTTGCACCACACTTATTTTTAACCATATCCTGAGCCGCCACTAATAAAAGTCTACAGGCAAGGATTCTCAGAGATATTTTTAATTTACATCACATCTCACATATACACCAACCAGCTCCGCTGTAACCAGGCGTTGTAGCACAACCGGGCGGCATTCGGCCACCCGGTTGGGACCCCAATGATGAAGCATGACACCAACCAGGTTGGTGTGTGAGGGGTCTTTTAAACAAACCTAGTGGGTCCATGTACTAACATAACCAGTGATTGTACCACATCCACATTGAGGGCTCGTCCTTTTTGTTTCAGATATCATTATACCGGGGATACGGACGCACCCCATTTTTCCCTTGCTCTCTCATTGTTTAGTTATAACTTATAAGTTCACCACACCTTACCACCCCCAGGGTAATGGTCTGGTTGAGAGGTTTAACCGGACCTTGAAGGGCATGATTATGGGTCTGGAGGAACCCATGAGGCGTAAGTGGGATGCCCTCTTGCCATGCCTGCTGTTTGCCTACAGGGAGATGCCACAGAAGTTATTGGGGTTCAGTCCCTTTGAGCTCCTGTATGGGCACCCGGTCAGAGGACCGTTGAGTTTGGTGAAGGAGGGCTGGGAGAAGGCTCCTAGTAAACCCCCCCAGGATGTATACGGCTACATGCTGGCCTTCAGGAACCAAACTAGACGTTTCAGGAAGCTCGCTCAGGCGAACCTGGAAGCCAGCCAGGAGGATATGAAATGGTGGTACGACCAGAATGCCACTCTGGTAGAGTTTCAACCTGGTCAGAAAGTGTGGGTGATGGTGCCAGTGGAGCCGTGTGCGTCCAGGACAAGTGGACTGGGCCTTATGAGGTGGTGGAGCGCAGGAGCGAAGTGACCTACCTGGTGGATTTACAGTCTCCTAGGAATACTTTGTGGGTCCTCCATGTGAACCTCCTCAAACGACACTTTGAGAGGTCTGAGGTGACCATGCTCTTGGCTTCAGATGATGGGGCGGAAGAGGAGAGTGAACCTCTTCCTGACCTCCTGTCAGCCAAGGAGAAGGATGAGTCAGTGGATGGGGTGTACCTCTCGCCTACCCTGACCCCGGAACAGCAGAGGGACTGTCGCCAGGTACTGGGTCAGTTCGCCTCCCTGTTCTCCCTGACCCCAGGAGTCACCCATTGGTGCGTCCATGATGTGGACACTGGAGACAGTCTGCCTGTGAAACAAAAATTTTACAGGGTAGCTGATAAGGTCAGGGCCAGCATCAAGGATGAGGTTTCCCTGATGCTGGCGTTAGGGGTGATTGAGCCATCCAGCAGCCCCTGGGCCAGCCCAGTGGTCCTTGTACCAAAAGCTGCTGGGCCGGGTGCCACTCCCAAACTTCGATTCTGTGTGGACTACCGTGGGCTCAATGCGGTCACGAAGACTGACGCGCACCCCATCCCCAGAGCTGATGAGCTCGTGGATCGGCTGGGAGCTGCCCGGTACCTCAGACCTTTGATTTGACATCTGAGTACTGGCAGATTGCCTTGACCGGGGGCCAAGGAGAGGTCAGCGTTCTCCAATGCCAGAGGGGCACTACCAGTTCAGGGTTATGCCCTTTGGGTTGAAGAACGCCCCTGCCACCTTCCAGAGACTGGTTAACCAGGTGCTGAGCGGGCTAGAGGAATTCAGCGCTGCTTACCTGGACGACATTGCAGTGTTCAACTCCAGGTGGGAAGAACATTTGCAACACCTCTGTGAAGTATTGAAGGCCTTGCAGAGGGTGGGCCTAACTATCAAGGCAAGTAAGTGCCAGATAGGGCAGGGGTCGGTGGTGTACTTGGGACACCTGGTGGGGAGCGGCCAGGTGGTCCCCCTACAGGCAAAGATTGATACCATCCTGGCTTGGGAATACCCCAAGACCCAGACAGGAGGGTGGGCCTTTCTAGGACTCACTGGGTATTACAGACGGTTCGTGAAGGGTTATGGCACCCTCGTTGCCCCCTTGACGGAACTGACGTCCAAAAAAATCCCAAGAAGGTGGTCTGGACCGATGCCTGCCAGACCTCCTTTGATGCCCTGAAGACTGCCATGTGCACCACACCCGTGTTACGGGGGCCGGATTTCTCCAGAGAGTTTATAGTGCAGACAGATGCTTCAGAGGAATGGGGTGGGAGCAGTGCTCTCACAATTGAACAATGAGGGCTTAGACCAACCGGTAGCTTTCATTAGCAGAAGGCTACTTCCCAGGGAACAGAGGTGGAGTGCGATTCAAAAGGGAAGCTTTTTCTGTGGTCTGGGAGCTGAAGAAGCTGATGCCCTACTTGTTTGGGACCCACTTCTTGGTTCAGACTGACCACAGGCCCCTCAGATGGTTGATGCAGACGAGGGGTGAGAACCCAAAGCTGTTGAGGTGGTCCATCTCCCTACAGGGGATTCACTTCACGGTGGAACACCGTCCAGGAACAGAACACGCCAATGCTGATGGTCTCTCCGGATTTTTCCACCTTACTGATGAGAACTACCATGAGGGTGGGTAATTCCCCCCAATTTTCAGCTGGAGGGGACGCGTGTTAGACCTAGCATGTCTTGGCGTGATTACCCCTGACTTTTTGCCTCTGCCTCCTTTGCAATCTAGATGCTTTGGGTACTTTGCCACTGCTGATCAGTGTCAAAGTACAAGTGTTCCCTATGTAAAATGTAATGGTGATTGGTTGGCCATGATTGGGATGTTTGTCTTACTAGTAAAGTCCCTAGTGACGTGCACTGTGTGTGCAAGGGCTAGTAATGCAAAGGTGCGCGGAAAAGGGAACTCAACCCTGCAGTGTAGGGCCTGCGCCTAGTGTGCTAAGTTAGCATGTTGTCCTGACAAGTGCAACCACTTGTCAGGCCTGACTTTCCCTTTTACATACACAGTGGGCACCCCTGTGGTAGGTCCTGGGTAACCCCTGGGCAGGGTGCAGTGTAGGTAAAAGGCAGGGCATCTACTGAGGTGTGTGTTATGTCCTGACAGTGAAAAACACTCCATTTCTTTTTTCACTGCTGAAAGTCCATGCTGCCCATAGGACAGAATGGGAGAGGCTAGGTGTTGTGTTTGTTAGGCTAGTTTCCTGTCAGTTTATAATGGAGAGGTGAAGTTTAGTATGTATGAACTCACGGTGTCATAGCACATCTTTCTGTGAAGGTGGTTTTGTCACTGTGTGTTCAGAAACCACTCTTTTAGACAGTGGCTGAGTTTTGTGCTCTGACCATTTCTGTGTGTCTCTGCTGAAATGTGGATTGTCTGTCTGGATCCGAAAGGTGAGAGGATCTGGGAGAGGTCTTGACCCAGGGAGGGTTTGAGATGGCACCAGGCTGCCCTGCATCTGGAGAGTAGAGGGAGGAGAAGCCCGGGAGGTGAAAAGGCCTGGGCTGGTGCTATAAACCAATTGACCCATCTCCTACTGAGTGATTCAGGCTCCAGACCCCCAGTATCAAAGGGAGAGAGGTGACACCGGGAGGGAGACACCCAGAACTGATTTAGGGAGGGGTCAGGGACCCCTGAGCACAAACGAACTTCAAAGATAGTAAGGGGCATAACTATGAGAGCTGAAACCCCTGAACGTTGGAATGAAACAGAAATGTATTGAGACTGAAAAGGCTTGGACCCATTCTGTGGTCAAGAGGAACCTCTGCTAAAGAAGGAGCAACTGAAGAGACAGCTGTGGAAAGACCAATCCTTGCTTTGTGATCTGGGGCTGGTCTGCAGTTTGCTGTTCTAACCTAGGGAGAGGCTGTTGTGACTGTGCTTGGAGGCTCTGGGACCCCTGCTTGAAGAAGACTGTGCTTTGTGCTGTGTCTTGTAAATCCAAGGGCCCGAGGTGAGCTGGCTCCCTGTTTGGAAATACAGGATCATAAAAGTTTACGGAGAAGTCCCAAGCAACGTGGTGTGCGCGTGCTTTTGCAGCTTGAGACCCTCAGAAGTTGTGCCTTGTGATCGTGGGCACGCAGGAGTAAGCTGAGTCTCGGACGCGCTGGGTGCGTGTCGTGGTGCAGGCCAAGGTGTTGGTGAAGAGCGCCTGGTCGTTGTGTGCACGGGGACACAAAGTGAAACTCGGACGCGCTGGGTGCGTGTCGTGGTGCAGGCCAGGGCGCTGGTGAGGAGCACCTGGTCGTTGTGTGCACCAAAAGAAGAAGTGAGTCTCAGACGCTCACCGTGCGTGTCGTGGTGCAGCCAGGGCTTTGGTGAGGAGCGCCTGGTCATCGTGTGCACCGGGAGAAGAGTGAGACTCGGACGCGCAGAGTGCGTGTCAAGGTGCAGCCAGGGCATTGGTGAGGAGCGCCTGGACATCATGTGCACCGAGAGAAGAGGAGAGACGCGGATGCGCAGGGTGTGTGTCGAGGTGCAAGCAGAGGTGCTGGTGAAGAGTGCTGGGTCATCAGGAGCACCAGAGAAGAGGTGAGTCTCGGACACGCAGTGTGCGTGTTGAGGTGCAACCTGAGGTGCTGGTGAGGAGTGCCTGGGTAGGGTGTGCACCGAATTGGAAGTAAGGTCTCCACTGTGCTGAGGGCGGGTCTCGGTGTTCCCTGAGACCGCCGGAAGGAGGGCCAAGTTATTGGGCCCTCGGAGTAAGACAGCAGCGGCCTGGACTGGCAGCCCCGGAAGTACTGAGCCGCCGGCCCGACCTCGTCGCACCCCTTGACTGAGTTCTGGATCAATGCCCAAGTTGCTGATGTCGGAAAGGAGAGTGGGGTCGCGCCCCCTCCAGGTAATGTGGATCACCACCTGGGGTGGGGTGCGGGCCCGGAGGGACACACTCTCGGCCTCTCGCTTCTGGCAGCTGCGTGAGCCTGTTGCTTCGGCTTGGATCCCGGCCCGTGCTGACCCAAGGAGGGGCAGTACTGGGGCCGGAGTGGGAAGCAGTACTTTTGTGTCATTATTGATCCATATTGGGGGCACTGTTAACGGAGCACCTAAACTGTCGTATTACACTTTGCATTATTGCTGCTAACGAATTATCGAACTGTCGTATGATGCCTGACCTCATTTGTGCCTGATGAACTACATGCTTGGTGCACTACGCACTGTGTTATTTTCTCTTGCAGCTTACCTGATTGTAACGTGGCGCATTGCATTATTTCTTCCTTGCACAGCATCTGATTGTAACGTGGCGCAGTGCATTATTTCTTCCTTGCACCGTACAGGATTGTAGCGTGTCACATTGCTTTGTTTCTTCCTGGTACAGCGCATGCTGGTAGTGATACGCATTGCATTATTCCTTTTATTGCCAAGTACATGACTGTGGCGCTACGTATGGCATTGTTTCTCCGTTGCACAGTACAAGAGAATATCGTTACGCATTGCAGTATTTATTTCCTTTTGCAACGTGTGTGATTCTAGCAATACGACTGGCCTAACCTTTTGGAAACGGTTAGAAGTGAGCTTAACTGTTGGTTAGAAGCGGTGATTGGGGATTAGAATCTACCAACCCACCGGAAAGAATACTACCCATTCTTTTATGTTGATTATGTATCGTGTGGTCATATCGTATAACTTCTTATATAAAGATTATACTCATTTTATAAAAACTTCTGTGGAGTCTATTTGTGATGACATCATTGGGTTGCTGTGAGTGTGGTTGCACATATTGTAAACCTGTGCCTTAGATATAAGCCTAGAACAAGGAACAAGGGAACCCTACTCACACGGAGCCTAGGGTATGTAAAGTATTTAATTAAAGAACAGTGGCTCCTGCGGACTAATAAAAACTTCTTTATTATAATAGGAAGGACTGCACAATGGCAATGGTAAGGGTTAAGGTTGATGTCTAAAAGAGAGCAGCCGAACACACCAAGGAAGTCAATTGGGGTGAGCAATTTTGTTTATATAATAAGATGAAATAACACGACATTACAGATTAAGGGGCCGACTCCGATCTCGGCCGGTAGCGCTCCGAATCGGATTCGGCTTAACCGGGTCCGATTCGGAGCCCTCTTTCCCGACCGATTCGAACGCGCGTCCGGCCGAGCGAGTACGATGCGAGCGCACGCGAAATCACTGACCGACTCGTTCACGGGTCCGGACCGCACCGACCGACGCGCACGGACTCGAATCGCACCACGTGATGGAGACGTTCCCCGGCCGGGCAAGTACGATGCGCACCTTGAGCAGTCCGACCGACTCGCACCGTCCGGCTCGAAACAGCTGTCGGAGCCGGACTTTGTCGGTCCGAGTCGGACCCCCCTCTACGCGTAGCCGCGCGAGTCGCACACAGGGGGGACCCATGGGTCCCCCCTACTTGTGCGTGTGCGGTGCGTACACATCGACGCGTACCCGCTGTAGAGGGCACCCCTGTTCGCCTCGCACCCATTGAGTCAATGGGAGCCCGCGTACGCGTTGTACGACCGGCTCCCATTGACTTCAATGGGAGTCCGACCGACTAGAGTCCGATTGCATGAGAATGCACCGTACTTGTTCGGTCGGACTGCTAGGGTCCGATTCGGTCGGAAATCTCACCGGGTCCGGCTCGGTTGGAGAGATTTCCGGCCCGAATCGGAATCGGCCCCTTAGTGTTTCTAACAATCAACAATAATCAAACACATTAGTGAAAGGTGTCCCAGTGAAATTTTAAGGGACCTATAAAGAAGGTGACATATTTTGTGACATATGTACATGGTTTCCTTTAGAACACAAAAGCGACCATTATAAGGTATACATTTTGTAATCAACACTTTGTACAATGAGAAGTGCTGCGTGTTGGTTCGCTTTTCTAACAGTCGACAGCGTTTCGACCCTGTGTGCAATATAGGGTCTCTTCAGGACCTACAATAGTAGGGACACCTAGAAGAATGAAGGGATAACGTCAGTACTATGCTAACGAGGGAGAATAGTGCTGGATTGGTAGGAGGGGCATGTTATGCGAAATACCTGAAGGATGCTTGGCACTGTCTAGTGCGGAAAGAGTGCCACTGTGCGGCAATTAGACCATTTTTACCGGTCTAACTAGCCTTGTTTTCCTCATCACACAGTGCCCGGCTGGGTCAACTTGTGAGTAATTTTCGTACACTAAACACACGGTGACACTCTTTCCGTATGTTCCACTGGTCCTAGTAAGGAAAAATCTTTGCAGAGACTGTTAGCATGTATAAAAATGTCAAAATAATAAAGTATCAGAAAATTTACAGCACCACTAATACCAGTGTAGGGTGTCAGAGCACTTTACCTCACACATATTACACAGAGTCAATCAATCATTCGTGTGCAAATCACTGTATAGGAAATGTTATATAAGACAAAGGACTAAAAGGTGTATGAGTCACATGACAACCATACTAGTAGGCAGCATAGTTTAATAGTGATTGGTCTGAAGAAACACAAACTCAGAATTTAAAACTTAATACCAAGGTTGGGGCTTCTCTTTCGTAATCATTATTGATTTCTACCCAAATTAACCTTTTTTTGCAACATTAGGATAATCAAAGACTGAGGAAAAAAACATAACGCTCTAATTTATACCTTGCGATTTTCATGCAGCTCTTACATGACAGTTAATAGCTCACTGTTCTATGTTATAATTGTGACTTATAAACTGCAAGTAACAAAAGTTACCCACTGACCTATTTACATTATGTGCACTTTGTGATCTGCATGGTACATGTTCTTAGCAGCAGGCTGAGCTCGTCATGAGCAGGGAAGGGGTTAAAACCATATTATACTTGCAAACACGACGCCCCCACCTGAAGTCAGAGCCAGCCGCGGTCCGTGCAGGTAACAGCGGTGGGGCCGGGTGAGGGGGTTCACGTTATCCCAGATTCAAGCGTCACGGCTCGTATTACGTCATCAGACAAATACTGATTCCTGCAGTATCGATACCTCCGGGTGTGGAATAACGGCGTGAAAACCCTGCAATTCATGCAGTCAGGACCTCAGAGTAATATTTAATAACCATCACCTTAATGATAGCTGAAGGGAAATGTTACCTCATTCGGACAAACAAGTAAAATCGGTTCAAGTTGTGATATTTTTTAGTTTTGACTACACATCATACAACCAAAGCCTTTGTGTTTTTCCTGCCAGTTCAACTAAAAGCAACGCACGGATTGTGTTTCACAATATCACCGAGTGTAACCAGGGAAATACATTTTTAAAAATAATCAGTCTAATGCATAAATTGTAATAAAAGCCAGAGCTCCAGGACACAGACAATGTACTTTTCACAGAAGCCTGCATAGTTTACTAATGGTGAAGCACCTGTCACTGGTAATTCCGCTAGATGGCGCCAGAGGCCTGCTGGTCATGTGTGTGTCATACCAATGTGCCGTTGTTGTGTAATATTTGGTATCCCCTTGGGATCGTGTATCCCATGCTCTTCGGCTGTGTTCGGAGAATAAACTCAGTCCGGGCAGGATCAGACAGAAGCAGTCGATCTCTGCTCGGGCTGAGTGCAGGGATACACGATTTCACGGGATACCTAATTAATTCAGGCTATAAATAACCTGATGTTTCTTTAATACCGGAGCCACAGCTGCACAGGAAGCAACTCGGGAGCAGCGAAAAGAAGGAAACATGAAATAAATGAAAATTAAGTGCATGCACGGAGTTGGAGTGAAAGAATGACATTTTTTATTTTAAAAGAGATGGAATCAGATTGGTGAAAAAAACACGAGGAGCGAGAATGAAAGAGAAGGGAAACAATGGCAGAGATTAAAAAACCTAAAATAGGATAGAAAAAAGGCAATGAAAAAAGCAGGAGAGGAAAATGGAGAAATAAAACATTTCACATTTTATACAATTAACAATTTACAAATCTGTTTTTAAAACACGTAACTGGCACTGTAAGTGCAATAACAGTATTTTTTAATTACATGCATACAATAATGAGGCTGTCACCTTACTGGCATATCAACAGCCTGCATTATATTTCTGTGATTGTGTCAATTAAAACAAGCATTGGCAAAGCCAATATCTCTTGCCTATGAGAGAGTTATTTGTCTACATTTTTAAGAAATGTTGTGCAGCAGCATGGCCGGAGTGCACCAGAATTAAAGTAAAACAAGCATTTGCAACACAATTTGGTCTTGCATATGTTAGAGTTAGAGGTATTGGTGCTGTAA
The DNA here is from genome assembly GCA_963921515.1 of Calotriton arnoldi. Classification (NCBI taxonomy): domain Eukaryota; kingdom Metazoa; phylum Chordata; class Amphibia; order Caudata; family Salamandridae; genus Calotriton; species Calotriton arnoldi. The sequence continues at coordinate 1,475,058 of CAWUFW010004092.1, forward strand.
ATGACAATGTCCGTTATCCTTGTGTTTTGGATTGGCGTGGATTGGATGTATGTGGTGTGGAGTGGAATTATGTGGTTAGGATTGGAATTTTTAGTTGTGGTATTGCGTATGGTGGAATTGTGTGGTGTGGAGTGGATTTTTATAGTGGAATTATGTGGAATGGTGGGCAGTTGAAATATGTGGATAGTTATTATGTGGTATTGAGTGTACTGAAATTCTGTGGAGTGTAATTGTGTGTCACAGAGCGTAATTGTGTGGAATGGCATTTGTGAGGTGAGATTTTGTGGATTTTAATTATGTGGTGTGGTGTTTAATTTTGTGGCATGATGTGGAATGCTGTGGCATCGTTTGGATGTATGTGGCGTGTTGTGTAATGGTGTTGTTGAGTTGAAATATGTGGTTTGTTGTCGAATTATGTGATGTGGAATGAAAATATGTAGTTTTGAATTGTGTGGCGTGGTAGTGTGTGGCGTTGAGTGAAATTATGCTGATTGGAATTCTGTTGCATGGTGTGGAGTGTATTTGTGTGGATTGTGTTACCAAGTTTTAAAATGATGAAACATAATTCCAAAGAAAGGCGGCCTTTCATTGCGCACAAATTTACAAAATCTTATAATTATATGTAAAGGCTTGTCCGAATATCTCAACGAAAACATGCAGAATGAGTTCACTCAAGGGTTATCTTTTAGCCATTGGCCATTTGAAATTTCATTTTATTTGGCAGGGGATCCAGTAGGTCTATCTACATTTGACATTTTTAGCGCACCCTCAGATTCAGTTCTTGTGAAGGATACCATGTACCTGTACGTTGCTATAATATTTTGTATCACCTACGTTTACAGAGTTAACGCTTACCTTGATAAGATTTGTAACAGTTTTATGTTGGTCTGGTGACTACAGTATCTTCCCGCCAATTCACATCCTTCTTTATGTTTTCCAAAATCTTCTTCTACAGGGACACCACATAACACGGCTCATTTATTTGTATATCTCGTACCCCCACAATGCAAGGCTTAACTTTAAGCTATTTACTAGCTGAAATGGCTTTTTATTTGATAAGAGATTACAATATCTTTTAGCACTTTTGATACCATTCCACAGGCTTTCACTTCTGGGTCCATTAAGCGATACCTAATATAATGGCCCATACGGGCTGTATTATATTGTGTCTCATGTTTCTTGTGTTAACGTACCAGGATACAGTTTGATATGGTCTTATAGTGGTGTGGAAAGCACAGTGCTTTTCTGCACATCACACCCTTGTTTATGGTTTCCACTGTCTCTTTCAAATATTATGGAACATGCAGTGATGTAATATCTGCCATCCCTTACTTGTCAAGGTTTACCTTTTGACCATTGACAAGTTAACATTGCCTTTTATTTGACAGCACTTTTAAATGCATTCCACAAGATTTCACATCCAGGCCCTTTGGGGGATATCAACTATAATGGCCAATATGGGCTGTAATATTTGCTATTCCATATGTTATTGGAATTAAAGCTTACAAAGATACAATTTGACATGTGTCTATGTTGGCATGACGAACACAGTGTTTTTCAGCCATATCACAGCAGTGTATGGCAGAGTCACTTTCTATGTGTATACCAATAATTACGGCTCATGCTTTGCTATAATGTGTAGTATCTCCTACTGTTCAAGGATTACCTTTTAACAATTGACAAGGTTGAAATTGCTTTTTATTTGACAGCAGATTTCAGCATCTATTAGATCTTTTGAGTGCATTTCACAAGCTTTCATATTGAGGTGACTTTGGGGATACCGAATAGGCCCATGCAGACTATAATCTTAAGTATTCCCTATGTTTTTAGGGTTAAAAGCTACCAGGATTCAATTGGACATGGTCTTATGTTGGCTTGGTGAGCACAGTATTTTTCTGCCAACTGGTACCTTTCTTTGAGTTTTCTAACATCTCTTACTATGGGAATACCAAATATTATGGCTCATGCATTGTTCTAATATCTCTCGTTTCATGAGTCACCCTTTAGCCATTGGCCAGTTAAAATGGCCTTTTATTTGATAGCAGACTACAGTATCTTTTCACATTTTTAATATAATTCCATAAGATTTGACATCCGGTTCCTTTACCGTATACCAAATATAATGGCCACGTTGGGCGCCATGTCTTAGGGATTCTGCACACACAGAGCTATGCACAGGATAATAGGACCTTGGAATATAGTGGTGAGCCAAACATAAACCTTAGCACCTAAAACCCCGACCCAACTAGCCTTAGCGTCCCATTAGCAACAATGTACCAATGATTAGACAACCCAGAACACGGTATCTCTTTCTCAGGACTCGCAGAAGCAAGAACACTCTTTCGTCACTCACTCGTACCTGTCCACAATGTGCGTAAGAAGAGACACAGTATAGGTTAAAATGTTTATTTCAACTTACGTGCTCTAAGGTACAGTACACGTGTCAGTACTATTAGCATAATGCATATGAATAATATAATCAGCATAGTTACAACTCCATAGAATACAAACGGGGAAAGCATCTCATAAAACAGTGGATATATGTCTAAATAACATTACCACCCTCCCCGTGCTGGAAGCTAGTTTATTATAAAAATAGAAGACCTCTGGGCTTTGACTAGCGAACCCCCATACCTCAGTCTCTAGATGCAAAACTACATCAGCAGACAATCACAGCTCTTCTCCCTGGAAAGGTTTTCTCCAAGTGTGTCCAGAGCGGGAAAACCGCAATATTAAAAGCACACAAAATTCTCCAGGGCAGCTGTACATAGTGTTATGTCTAAGTGCGAGGGACTGGCCAAATCAGCAAGAACAAGGAAACGTTGTTATTCGACCTAGTACATGTTGTGCAGTCTGAGCCCAAAGTGAACAGGAGAAAAGGTGAAAGACAGAGAATGCAGACAGTTCTAAAATAGCCGGGCAGAAGCAGAGGTCAGCAGAACAACGGCTCAGAGTAACGTGTGCAAAGAAAAGCATCATGGCAGCCAGGCCTAAGACAACGCAGCAAGGCAGGCCAGGAGGCCACAGACCACAAGACATGGCCTTAAATATGTGGTAACCCCTATGCTTCTCGCGTTAGAACTTACCAGGATTCAATTTGACATGGTCTTACGTTGGATGGGTGAGCAAAGTATTTCTATGCCAAATAGCACCCTTTCTTTTGCTTTCCAACATCGTTTACTATGGGGATACCAAATATTATGTGGCTCTTGCACTCATGTAATATCTCGTATCCCCTACGTTTCATTGGTTACCCTTTAGCCATGGACCAGATGAGGTTGCCTTTTATTTGATAGCAGACTACTGTGTCTTTTCACATTTTTTATATAATTCCCCATGATTTTACATCTGTTTCCTTTAGGGGATACCTTATATAATAGCCTCTACCGCCTATAACACTTGGTATCCCTTGTGTTTCTTGGGTAAGAAATTACCAGGATTCAGTTTGACGTGTTCTAATGTTGCATGGGTGAGCAAAGTATTCCTATGCCAAACAGCACCCTTCCTTTTGCTTTCAAACATTGTTTGCTATGGGTATACCAAATATTTTGGCTCAAGCATTGCTGTAATGTCTTGTATCCTCTACTTTTCACAGGTCACCCTTTAGCCATTGACCAGTTAAAGTTGTCTTTTATTTGATAACAGACTACAGTATCTTTTCACATTTTTTACATTATTCCACAAGATTTTACATCCGGTTCCCTTAGGGTATACCAAATAAAATGGCCTTTAACGCCTATAATATTTGGTATACCCTATGCTTCTCAGGTTAGAACTTACCAGGATTCAATTTGACATAGTCTTATGTTCGATGGGTGAGCACAGTATTTCTATGCCAACTACACCCTTACTTTTGCTTTTCAACATCGTTTACTATGGGGATACCAAATATTATGGCTCATGCATTGCTGTAATATCTTGTATCCCCTACGTTTTATGGGTTACTTTTAGCTATTGACCAGTTAAAGTAGCTGTTTATTTGATAGCAGACTACAGTATCTTTTCACATTTTTTACATCATTCCACAACATATAACATACGGTTCCCTTAGTGGATGCCACATGTAATGGAAAAATAACGGCTATAATATTTGGTGTCCCCTGTGTTTCTCCGTTTAGAACTTACCAGGATTTAATTTGACATGGACTTATGCTGGAAGGGTGAGCGCAATATTTCTATGCCAAATAGCACCCTTCTGTTTGGGTTCCAACATCGTTGACTATGGGGATACCAAATATTATGGCTCACGTATTGATGTAATATCCCATGTCCCCTACCTTTCATGGGCTACTCGCTAGACATTCACCAGTTAAAGTTGCATTTTATTTGTTAGCAGACTACATTAGCATTTCACATTTTTTACATCATTCCACAAGATTTTACAACCGGTTCCTTTAGGGGATACCAAATACAATGGCCTTTACCGCCTATAATATTTTATATCCCCTGTGTTTCTTGGGTTAGAAATTACAAGGATTCAATTTGACATGTTCTTATGTTGGATGAGTGAGCACAGTATTTCTATGCCAAATAGCACCCTTCCTTTTGCATTCCAACATCGGTTACTATGGGGATATCAAATATTGTGGCTCACACAATGCTGTAATATCTCGTATCCCCTACATTTCTTGGGCTACCCTTTACACATTTACCAGTTGAGGTTGACATTTATTTGTTAGCAGACTACAGTAGCTTTTCACATTTTATACATCATTCCACAAGATTTTACAACTGGTTCCCTTAGGGGATACCGAATAAAATGGCCTTTACCGCCAATAATATTTGGTATCCCCTGTGTTTCTCAGGTTAGAACTTACCAAGATTCAATTTGACATAGTCTTATGTTCGATGGGTGAGCTCAGTATTTCTATGCCAACTAGCACCCTTACGTTTGCTTTCCAACATCGTTTATAATGGGGAAGGCCAAATATTATGGCTCATGCATTGCTGTAATATCTCGTATCCCCTACGTTTTTTGGGTTACTCTTTAGCTATTGACCAGTTGAAGTAGCTGTTTATTTGTTAGCAGACTATAGTATCTTTTCACATTTTTTACATCATTCCACAACATTTAACATACGGTTCCATTAGGGGATGCCACAAGTAATGGCCTATACCGGCTATAATATTTGGTATCCCCTGTGTTTCTCCGGTTGGAACTTAACAGGATTTAATTAGACATGGTCTGATGGTGGATGGGTAAGCACAGTATTTCTATGCCAAATAGCACCCTTCCTCTTGCTTTTCAACATTGTTTACTATGGGCATACCAAATATTATGGCTCACGCATTGCAGTAATATCGAGTATCCTCTACGTTTCACGGGCTACCCTTTAGACATTCACCAGTTGAAGTTGCCTTTTATTTGGTAGCAGACTACAGTAGCTTTTCACAAGATTTTACATCTTGGTGGTGAAATGACACAGGCTCCCAGTCTAGTGAGCACCTAACCAGGCCACTCAGACCAATCCAGGCACTGCTCTCATAGCATAAGAGCAGCTTCTGGATTGGGTGGGAGTTTGGGAGCCTGTGCTGGAGCAGGGACTCCCGGAAGAGAGGAGCACCGAGGCATCAGGTAGTGGGAGCGGTAGCGGGACTAGCAGGTAAGTGCTTTTTTAAATTAATTGTCCCATGCTGCCACACCATTTTATGTTGGCACAGGCTGCTGTTGACTGTTAGTAACCCAAAAGCCAGACACAACTTCAACTATGTATTGGGTTGTGCAGGGCTACACCCTGTCTTTCACATTCAAGCACTAGTGCATTGAGCTAAGTTCAATTGTTGCATCTCTTGGTGTGAAAACAAATCTTGTAGATCTCAACCAGAGCCTTAGTTTACGCAACATCACAACATGCAGATTACCCAAAGGACCCTTCAATAGCCCTCATTAATAAACTACCTCAACCTCAAGTGTTCCTCAAGACAGATCGAATGGAATTTAGCACTCAATAGGAAGACCTAAGTATTCACCATTTCAGGCCCCTATCTGGTGGCCATTGGGCCACATCCCTGGAAGTTTGGTTCAATGACACATTTTTATGGTAAACAATATTGTTAACAAAAATATTGTGTTAAAAATATTGTTTACCACAATATTATGTTCCTATACAAATTAAGATTGCCAAAATATCAAAAAAATATTGTAGAAGGGAATATCATCCAAAAATCTAAATTTTGTAATATATATACAGTGTAAAATAGTAAATGTAAATTATATAATATATAAAATTAATATAATGTAAAGTGAATACATTTCACTAATTATTTAGCACTATATATAATATATATTTGTATATAAAAAGACACATATACATATGTGTGGATGTTAAAGTAATAGACTGGATTACACTAGTGTACAGTGGAATGCTACAGAGTGGAGGTATGTATGGTAGAGTGAAGCAGTGCAGAGTGTCGTTCACTGGAGTAGAGTGTCATAGCGGGGATCAGAGTGGAGTGGTGTACAGTACACTGTAGAGTGTAGTAGAGTTTGGTAGAGTGGAGTGCTATAGAGTGGAGTAGAGTGCAGTGGCATACAGTAGAGTAGAGTGGAGTGGAATAGATGGGAGTAGTGTGTCATAGAGTAGATTGAAGTAGTGTGTCATAGTGTAGAGTGGAGTAAAGTGGGGTGGAGTGGCCTAGAGGGAGTTGCGTAGTGTGTCTTAGAGTGTTGTAGATTAGCATAGAGTAGAGTGTCGTAGAGTGGAACAGAGTGGAGTAGAGTGTTGTACAGTGGAGTGTAGAGTCATACAATGTAGTATAGTGTTGTACAGTGGCATAGAGCATAGTAGTGTGTTGTACAGTGGAGTTGAATAGAGTAGAGTAGAGCATTGTATAGTGAAGCAGCATTGAGTGGAGTGTCCTACAGTGGCAGTGAGTGGAGTAAAGTGTTGTACAGTGGAGTCTAGTGGAGGGGCATAGCATAGAGTGAAGTAGAGTGTCATAGAGTGGAGTGCCATGCCATACAGTACAGTGCTATTGAGTACAGTGGAGTGCCTTATCATAGTGTGGTGTAAAGTGCCATAGAGTGGAGTGGTGTGGCATGTCATATAGTCTAGGAAACTCATAGAGAGGAGTGGCATAGAGTACAATCTTGTAGAGTAAAGTGATATTGAGTAGAGTACAGTGTGGGTGAGTGTGGTACAGTGGAGTTGCATAGAATGTCTTGGAGCTGAGTGGCATAGAGTGGCATGGAGTGGAATAGAGTGGAGTAGTGGAGTACAGTGGAGTAGTGTATCATTGAGAAGCATGGAATAAATTGGGGTGGAGTGGTGTAGAGGGAGTGAAGCAGAGTGGAGTAGAGTGTGATAGAGTGGCATACAGTAGACTACAGTGCTCTACATTGACATACAGTGGAGTACAGTATTGTACAGTGGAGTAGCATACAGTGGAGTATTCTGTGGTAGAGAGGAGGGGCATAGAGTGTCAGAGTGGAGTACAGTAGTGTACCGTGGCATAGAGTAAACTACTGTGGTGTGCACTGGGATAGACTGGAATACAGTGTTGTACACTGGAGTAGCATAGAGTTGAGTTGAGTTTGGACATCGGGAGGCAGCGTTCCCCCAGGTCTCTCGATAAAAATGGTGCCTCACTCGTGTTTGGAGGCCCAAGTACCCGTGACAGGCAAGGGCCAAAAACGTATTGAGGCGACCTCAAAATTGCCTATCACAAAACGACCTGGTTTTGCAAGGGGGGTCCCATGACTTTTTGGCCTGGAGCTCGGTGGCCACCTAGGGAAACCTACCAAACCCACACATTTCTGAAAACTAGACACCCGGGGGATTCCAGGGAGGTATGGCTTGCGTGGATCCCCCAAAGTTTTCTTACCTAGAATACCCTGCAAACCTGAAATTTAGCTGAAAAAATCACTTTTTCCACACATTTTTGTGTGTTAAAGTTGTGGCATCACCGGGCTGACACAAATTTCCTACCACCCAGCATTCCCCCAGGTCTCCCGATAAAAATGGTGCCCCACTCGTGTGGGAGGCCTAATTACCCGCGACAGGCAAGGGCCCAAAACGTATTGAGGCGACATCAAAATTGCCTATCACAAAATGACCTGGTTTTGCAAGGGGGGTCCCATGACTTTTTGGCCCGGAGCTTGGCGGCCACCTAGGAAAACCTATCAAACCCACAAATTTCTGAAAACTAGACACCCGGGGGATTCCAGGGAGGTATGGCTTGCGTGGATCCCTCAACGTTTTCTTACCCAGAATCCCCTGCAAACCTGAAATTTAGCTGAAAAAAGCACTTTTTCCACACATTTTTGTGTGGGAAAGTTGTGGCCAAAAAGTCATGGGACTCCCCTTGCAAAACCAGGTCATTTTGTGATAGGCAATTTTAATGTCGCCTCAATACGTTTTGGGCCCTTGCCTGTTGCGGGTACCTGGGCCTTCCACATGAGTGAGGCACCATTTTTATCGGGAGACCTGGGGGAACGCTGGGTGGTAGGAAATGTGTGGATCCACGTAGATTCCAGAACTTTTCCACACAGAAGTTTGAGAAAAAAGTGATTTTTCAGCTAAATTTGAGGTTTGCAGGGGATTCTCGGTAGGGAAATGTTGGGGGACCCACGCAAGCCATACCTTGCTGGACTCCCCAGGGTGTCTAGTTTTCAGAAATGTGTGTGTTTGGTAGGTTTCCCTAGATGGCAGCTGAGCCCGGGGCCAAAAACGCATGGGACCCCCCCTTGCAAAACCAGGTTGTTTTGTGATAGGTAATTATGAAGTCGCCTCAATAGGTTTTGGGCCCTTGCCTGTCGCGGGTACTTGACCCACCCACGCGAGTGAGGTACCATTTTTCTCGGAAGACTTTGGGAAATGCAGGCTGGGTGGAATTTTGTGGATCCACACAGATTCCAGAACTTTCCACCTCAGAAATGTGAGGAAAATGTTTTTTTTTTTTTTTACAAATTTTGAGGTTTGCAAGGGATTTTGGGTAACAGAACCTGGTGAGAGCCAGACAAGTCAACCCGTCCTGGATTCCCTTGGGTGTCTAGTTTTCAAAATGTATTGGTTTGCTAGGTTTCCCTAAGTGCTGGCAGAGCTAGGGTTCAAAATCTACAGCTAGGCACTTTGTAAAAAAAGGGTCAGTTTTCAGTGTGAAAATGAGGTGTCCACGTTGCGTTTTGGGCCGTTTCCTGTGGGGGGTACGAGACCTACCCACACAAGTGAGGTACCATTTTTCTTTGGGGAATGCGGGGTGGGTGGAATTTTGTGGATCCACGCAGATCCAAGAACTTTCCAGCACAGAAATGTGAGGAAAATGTGTTTTTTTAAGTAAGTTTGAGGTTTGCAAGGGATTCTGGGTAACAGAACCTGGTGAGAGTCACACAAGTCACCCCATCCTGGATTCCCCTTGGTGTCTAGGTTAAAAAAATGTACAGGTTTGCTAGGTTTCCCTATGTGCCGGCTGCGCTAGGGCCCAAAATCCACAGGTAGGCACATTGCTAAAAACAAGTCTGTGCCTAGTGGACTTTCTGCCGCCCTGGGGGGGGGAATCGGGGGGGGGTTGCCCTGATATGCCCCCAAGGGGGGCAGAAAGACTGTGGCTATGTTTTTGGGGGGTGGAGGAATTGGTATGCCCATTCTGGCTAGCCGGCACCCGCACGCATAAAAAAGCCAGCGTAATCGCTGGCACCTAGTGGGCAGATCAGGGGCCACTGCCCCCAACCGCCCCTCGGGGGGGGGGTGCAGACAGACTGTGGCATTTTTTGGGGGATGTGTGGGCATTGGCATGCCCATGTTGGGCTGACCTCAACCCTGAATAAAAAAAAAAAATCCTGAGGCCTAGAGGGCTTTCTACCCCCCCCCCCCGGGGGGGCACATAAGGGCTATTGCCCCAATATGCCTCTGGGGAGGGGCAGAAATACTGTGGTAATTGTTTTTGTTGTGGGGGCATTATCATGCCCATTCTGGGCAGCCCCCACCCCTACATTATAAAAAAAAAAAAAATCCCTGGTGCCTAGTGGGCTTTCTGCCCCCCCGGGAGCAGATCAGGGGATATTGCCCCTGTGGGGAGCAGAAAGACTGTTGCATTGTTCTTGGGGGGGGGGCATTGCCATGCCCTTTTTGGGCAGCCCCCACCTCAACGTCAATAAAAAAAATCCCTGGTCTCTAGATGGCTTTCTGCCCCCTGGGGGGTCAGAAAGACTGACATTTCTTTGGGGTGGGGAGGCATTGCCATACCCTTTTTGGGCAGCCCCCACCCAACGTCTATAAAAAAAAATCCCTGGTTCCTAGTGGGCTTTTGGGCAGAAAGCCTTACATTTCTCTGGAGGGGTGGGGGCATTGCCATGCCCTTTTTGGGCAGCCCCCACCCCAACGTCAATAAAAAATAATAATCCCTGGTTTCTAGTGGGCTTTCTGCCCCCCGGGGGGGGCAGATTGGGGGCTACTACCCCCATCTGCCCCCTGGGGGGGCAGAAAGACTGACAATTCTCTGGGGTGGGGGGGCATTGCCATACCCTTTTTGGGCAGCCCCCACCCCAACGTCAATAAAAAAATAATCCCTGGTTTCTAGTGGGCTTTCTGCCTCATGTTATGTCTATGTGCGTGGGACTGACCAAAGTGAATCAACAGCATACATTGTTTTTCGACATAGAACACTCTGTGCAGACAAAAAGCAGAGTGTACAGTTGAATATGTGAAAGATAGACGGATCTCATGTGAAACAGCGCCAGCAAAGTATTTACGAGGACAGAGCCATGTAGTGTCCTGTGCAAAAGCGGCAAAATGGCAGCCAAGCATCTATTACTTATGCTAACTTAGCAATGTGTGCAGATAACCCCATTTCCTCACTACACCCTCCCCTTGGCCAGGCCAACGGACAATGGACTTAAAAGAATACTGGGCCTGATTCACAGAACTAACTTACGTCAAAAACATAAAGTTAGTACTATTTGGTATTCACAGAATACACTTACTCATTTTGGTATTCACAGAATGAACTTACTCATTTCGGTATTCACAGAAGTTAGTAGTCCTAACTTTAGGACTCCTAAATGCCTTCTGTGAATACCGAAAAATCTTAAAGTTAGGATTTTTCTCAGTTTAGGAGTAGTAAAGTTAGGACTCCTAAATGCACAGAAGGCATTTAGGAGTCCTAAAGTTAGGAGTCCTAACTTTACTACTCCTAAACTGAGAAAAATCCTAACTTTAAGACTTTCGGTATTCACAGAAGGCATTTAGGAGTCCTAAAGTTAGGACTACTAACTTCTGTGAATACGAAATGAGTAAGTTCATTCTGTGAATACCAAAATGAGTAAGTGTATTCTGTGAATACCAAACAGTACTAACTTTACGTTTTTGACGTAAGTTAGTTCTGTGAATCAGGCCCACAGAGTTCAAGTTCGAGCGAGGAAGAATCTTCAGCAAAAGTCCATTTTGGGCATATAGGCAAATATTGCACACAACTGTGCCAAAAACGGATAACTTAAAAAAAACTTAAAAAAGAGGCAAAAAGAAAAAATTATATTCGACAAAAAATGGAAGCCAGCAGGTCAATCCATCAATGTATAGGAGCAGTAAGTTGCAACAGCCTCCGACAGGAAGTCATTGTTTTCTTCAGAAAAGAGTTCTGACATCCATGCCATTAAAGACAAAGAACATACATGTTCCTCGACAATTGGAACTTCCAGCACCATTAGTGGACAACTTGCGTGTTCCTCAAGAAAGCTTCAAAGTAGGAAATCCTGTGCAGCGGCACAGACATCCCATTCAGCCAAAACTCCAAGCTGAGCTGCGCAGGCCATAATCCCAAATCCAGAACATTCCAGCTCATGCGTCACTAGTGGACTCATTAGCAGGTCGTAATCCGGGGCAGGAGATCCAATTGCCCATTCAAATGGACATTCCAAGCAGTGGAAGACTGGTTGCACGCAAGTGAAGTAACAAAAACGAAACGATAGTTCATAAGCCACGCTGAGAGTGGCCAGCGGCAAAGTTACGTAGCATTGAAGCATACGATTACGAAGCAGCAGTAGCCGGTCCCTGCCGTTTGGGGCCACATAGGGAGCAGCCATTCTGGAGCAGGCAAATCAACAGCAGAACCCCAGCAGCTAACGCAACTATTAGAGGCAAGCCACCGAAGACGCTGGAAAAGATAGAATGAAAAAATGCCGGTATGACACCAAATATAGTTTGGAATAAAGTCACAAGGCCAGAGCCCACAAGTTTAAAAAAATGGGCTAGGTCGGTAGTAGTAGAGGCATTGAAAATTGTATGTATCAAAGCACCGAAATGCAGTGGGAGGTCAGTATTGAGAAGCGCCTGCACCTCTGTACGGGTGTTTGCCACGTGAAGGACAAAAGTTTCACAGGAAGAAGTGAGAGCAACTTCTTTCTGGGACAATAATGCTCTTATTCTGCTCACCTTATTGAACTCTGCCTTCAAGGTCGGAATGGAAGGCCAAATTGAGATGTCTAGCCTCCCGTGCGGGGGCAGGAAAAGCACATTTTTACAACAAACTACACGCTGCTGATCCAGCGCGATATTAGCAAACAGCATTCATACACCATATACTCACTTGGGCCCATACATTCATACTACACTAATACTTACGCTGGGTGTCAGATGTACTCTTTTATCAAAATCCCTGCTACCAATTACCTTCTGATTGAAGAGTAATAACTTACCAATGGATCCTTTGCTAATTGGGAAGTTTAAAATGAGTGACATTCACTATAGTACAAAATCCTGAAATAACCACTGAGTCAGGAAGTTTTAAAATGTTTATCTAAAGTTTTAGCAGAGTAAAATACAGGAAATACGGTATTTGATCAGAATACCCAAGAGGAAGCATAGGAACGAATTTTCTAATAAATGACAGTTTTTAAGGAAATAAGAGAGGATAGAGACAGCAGCGCAACTAAAGGTTGCAGTATAGTTACCTAAATGCGAGAACCAAGCCCCTTAGCCAAGGAGTTGGAAAGAATAGGACCCTGGAAGGATGAAGAGCAAGGACCTCCTTCAGGATCAGGACAGGACTGGGGACCTCTCTATAACGACGCCTGCGCCGTTCCCCTCTCTGGTACTCAGCTTCTCCTCGATTCTCCCGTCTAATGGACTCCACCGCCCCCTCCTCACGACCTCTTCCGGATAGGGATTCGATCAGCAACCGATCAGCATGGCAGCCTGGAGCTCTTCTGTATGTTCTGAGAGTCTATACTAACTAATTACTAATGCTATATTCTATTATACCCTTCTACGCCCATGTACCTCCCACTAATGTTGCTAAAATATGGGACCACTACTTCTGATTGGACAGGGACAGGGGGTGGATTCTCGCACCATGACAAATTTGGCTTAATTTGTGAAGCCTATTGTTCATAGCTTCCCGCCCCTTCAAATTAATACATTCACTTTATTTCCCACCCGTCTCACGACAAATGATATACAATTTACAGGGGAAAAGTGTCAATTTTTGTCCTCCGGAAACATAGTTCACATCATCTTCGGCCAATAGGTCGTGGCCTTGGGAGACGTCCAAGTTGACTTCACTTGGCAGGCACACAGGACACATGCGCAGAACCCTCTGTCTCTCGAGTTTCAAGTCACCAACCCAGGCCCGAGTTTACGAATTACTAAAAGTGCAAGAGGAAAATATTAAAATCATAAATAAAACGTTTCACTGTATACCCACTTTCCCTACTTTATTCCCATTTAATTTTAATACTATCCCGTATTAGTAGCATTTAAGAAAACGACACTTTAATAATGACATGAGAGCAAGCTTAAGCATGTGAAAATATTGAGCGGCCATTTTAATGCACACTGCGCAGAAGCAGAAGTTTCCCACCAAGCAAAGAAAGACGTCACACCATGTGATCAGGTTGCGACATGCGCAATAGAGTCCCGCGCATTTAGCGGCCATTTTGTATTTATGGACAAGCGTTATTCATTAGTAAAACACATAGACAAGCGTCTGTCCCTTTCATGTTTGTGAATGCAAATATTAGTATTGACAGTACAAGTTTTAATAAATCAGTACTATGAGTAGGATTGCATCCAAGCAAGTTTCAATTTTGAAACCTTGCTCCATCAATCCCCTCTCTGATGGCGTTTCTGAGCCATCAAAAACACTACCCTCAATCAGATGCCAACTTCTAGCAAATCGTTTCATTCTCATCTTTACTTTTTCTATTCTTACAGTCTCCTTCAATTTCTTGTATAAATCACTTCTCCATTCTTCTAATTCGATTTCATCCCTCTTTCTCTTCTTTCCTTTTTCTGTCACTTTATACGTTCCATTCTTTCTACAGCATTTGCACCATATTGTTATTACTAAAATTATTATTGCTATCCCTACTAAGGGTACTAATATTTGACCTATAAGTCCTTTCCCTATATTAGCAAACCAGGTTCCAATTGACGAGATACTATTTGTCAATCTTTCCCATACACTATCAACTTCCAGTGGTTTAAGTTCCTTCTCAAGTTTAGTTATGTTCTGAATATACTTTCCAATTTCTGCACTCTTATCAGAAATATAAGTGCAACAATGTTTCGTTCGCAATAATTTACAGACTCCTCCCTCTTTTGCCAATAGAATGTCAAGAGCAAGTCGATTTTGCATCACCATAGATCTAATCGCAACCATTTCCGTATTAATCATTAGAAAACCTCCAGCAGTATCAGTTGATAAACGATCAACCACTGTAGACAATTTACATATTTTCCTTGAGTTCAGAATTATTCCCACTGAAGGTATCAATGCACCAAATAAATCACCTACAATTTCTGAAAAACTAGCTCTTTTACTACGTATTAATTCACTATTGTTTTCATTGCTCCCAGTGTTTCTTTTTACATTGTATATCTTTGGAAAAACTATTCCAAAATAACAACTTCCAAACCACCTTGCAGGAAGCCTAAAGTAAGCCTTATTCCCGCAGACATAATAGATTCCAGGAAAAACTGAATCTGTTCCTCCTTTTAGTCCCCAACCTCCAAGAATTAAAAAATTGTGTTCACATTCACTGGTACCGATGATAACATTGTTATAGTCAGTCTTTAATCTATGTAGACAAATTTTCCCTTTCTTTTCGAAATCCAGAGCCATAGCAGCTTGAGCTTTACCAGGTGTGTAACTTCCTTCCTTCCCAGCCCAAGGTGGCAACTGAGCCTTATGCTCCGAAGCTTTCTTTTGGAAATCTTATCTTCTATCTTCTACTAAATTCAAAAATATCTTCTCTTCTTCTAATAAAGAACATGTTAGATTGTGTCTATGTGCATGTGTTATGTCTATCGATTTCATTGTTAAGAAAAATTCTCCCATAAACTGTGCGTCTTGACTACTAAGCACTGGGTTCATACTCTTGCGAATCGGAACCTCAGAAAATATCACATCTAGGTTTGAATAATAATACTGTAATCCACCTGTACTATAGAATAAACTTGTTAATACACTACATGAAATGCCATATGTCAGTGGTAAATGATGGTATGTTAACCCTTCTGCTACGGATTCTGGTAACTTCATACAGACATAACAATTACTAACTTCCATTGTGTCTACATATTGAAACAATAACTTTGTGAAAACATTTAAACTAGTGTCGTTATTAGCTATTTCATGATGAATTTCTGCCTCATCTTCTGCCATTAGTTCTACTCTATTGCCCTTCATGTTTGCTGTCCTTCCTTTAGTTTCATTATTAATCTTCTTATCTATTATCATAAGGTAAGGAACTGCTACAATCAGGACTAACCATACTATAAGCACCAATACTAGACTACATATGCAAATTGCACAGCATCTTCTACAACAATTTCGTTTTGGTCTCCCAGTAACTCTATCATCAGGCATTTTTTGACAAGGAAGATTGCTCTTCTTACCTCTTCTTCTTTTCTTTAGTTTATTCTTTTGTTCAGTCAGGGTGGTCTTGTTTCTTCTTCGTAAGTTAGTTCTGCACTTGTTCCTTCGCCACCACTGTCACTTGACTCTAAACTTTTGAAATCTTCAAGAATAATATAAGTCCAGTCAGGACCCTTGAATTTGTTATTCACAAGTCTCAGTCTTTTACTTTTTCTTTTTCCTGACTTTTTCTCTTGTTCAGTTTGACTTGTCACTTCAGGTACTTGATCTGGATCTTCACTTCTGGTTGTTATGTGGTACTTTACTCTTTTAATGACACTTGGCCAATGATCTCCTTTTCTTGTTTTCTTCGTTGGCACTGTTTCTCTGTTTTCGTCTTCAGAGATCTCGTTATTTTCTCTGCTTAATACTGCTTTGTTTTCTTCGATTACTGCTTCTTTTGTTTGTTCTTTTTCAGGTCTGATTGGTTTCTCTGTAACAGCTCCACTGTGTGTTTCCAACAGTTGACTTTGTTCTTTGTTTATTTCTTCAAATTCATGTTTTTCAACGTTTTCTTCTTCTGTGTACTCTTCTTGATCTAACTGTTTCTGATCAGGGCTTATTGCACTGTGAACTTCTGCAGCCTGACCGGATTCTTCTAAACCTGTCTGACCCTCTTCAAAGTTTATTAAATCTTCACTGTTTTGAGTCCAATTTTCTTTCCCTATCTGATTTAGTTCAAGATCTTTTACTGTCTTGTCTTCTTGACCTTGAACTGTTTCTTCTTCACCTATCTGATCTTCTTCAATTTCTTTCAATTTAGCTTGATTTCTTGTTCTGTGGTATACTTCAGGCACTTCTACCACTGGTATCCAATCCTGACTTGTGCTCGGTTGTTCTCCGTCAGCTTCTCTCGAACCTCGAGCCTGAGATTCTTCGGCTGGGCAACCTTCAGCTTCTTCAGTGATTGGCGTTGTCTGTAGACTCTCTTCTTCAGGTTCTGGTACTCTCTTTGTGTGGCTTACGTGAATCGAATTAGGAAATCTTGCACATTTCACTGCTGTATTTGTGGTCAATATGACTTGACAAGGTCTGCTCCACCTGGGTGATAGACACGTTTCTCTGGTGTGATTCTTCACTACCACCCAATCACCAGGATTCAGATCATGTTCTAGTTCAGGCTGCCTGGAAACTGCGTCTTCTCCAACCTGATGAGAGACAGAACGCACGAGGTCAGCCAATCCTTTGCAATAATCCAGAACCATATCATCAGATATATTCACCAGTTTGTGTGTGGGAACATGTGTTTGTCTCATTGCTCTTCCCATCATAATTTCATGTTGGCTCAATCCTGTCGTTCTATCAGGAATGCTTCTTATTCCCATCAAGACAAGTGGCAATGCATCTGGCCACTCTAATGATGTCGATGCACACATTTTTCCCAGTCTTGACTTTATAGTGCCATTCAATTGTTCAACCACTCCAGAAGCCTCTGGGCGATATGCACAGTGCAGTTTCTGTTTGGTTTGGAATGCTTCACAGATTATCTGGATCACTTCGCTGTTAAAGTGTTTTCCTCTATCTGATTCCAAAGATACTGGGAAACCAAATCTAGGTATGAGCTCTCGTAGTAACAGTTTTGCAACTGTAATGCTGTCATTTCTCCTAGTTGGATAAGCCTCCACCCACTTTGAAAACAGACACACTATGACTAGTACGTATTTCAACCCTCTGCATGGTGGTAACTGTATGAAGTCAAACTGGAGTCTTATAAATGGACCCTCTGCCTTCCCAATCTTCCCAAACCCAATTATCATTTTCCTGCCTGGATTGTGCATTTGGCAAGTTAGACATCTCTGACAAAGACTCTCTGCGACAGCTCTAAATTTGGGATTGTACCAATTTTGTCTGAACAGCCTAATCATTGCATCTCTCCCTATGTGTGTGTCTCCATGATGCATTCTAGCCATTTGTGAGAGTAAACAGTCTGGCATGACTGGTCTGCCATCTGCACTGATCCACACTTCATCATCTCCTCTTTGGGAACAACCTACTTTGATCCACAAATTCTTCTCACTTTCATCAACCTCATCTTGCAATTTCTTAACTTCATTCCAAGTTTCTGGTGGCATATACAGCATAAGTTGGCAGCTGATTCCCATTCTTTCCACCCTCTTATTGACTGACGTTCTGGTTTTGGCACAATATTGAGCCACCAGATCAGCATATCTGTTGCCGACTACCACCCAATCATCTCCTGACTGATGTGCGGCACACTTCACCACAGCCAATTCTTTTGGTGATTGTATTGCTTCCAGCAATTCCCTTACAAATTGTCCATTTTTAATGGGGGATCCTGAAGAATTCATGAAATCCCTCTGCATCCACAGTTGGCCAAAATCATGCACGACCCCGTAACCATATTGACTATCAGTAAATATAGTTACTCTCTGATTCCTCCCAATTTTGCATGCTTTTATTAATGCAATCAATTCAGCTACTTGTGCAGATTTGACTCCTGGTAAATAGGACGCTTCGACTATTCCAGTTAATTCACATACTGCATATGCTGCAGCTAGTTTACCATCTTCATGTCTTTGACATGATCCATCGACAAATAGCTCCCTATCTGGCTTTTTAAGAGGCTGTTCCTCAATGTCTGGGCGTGGTTTTGTACATAATTCTGTAATCTGTACACAATCATGTTCATCTTCTTCGTCATCTTTATTTGTTTCGTGATATGGGTCTGGCAGTAAGGTTGCTGGATTTATTATCGTACACCTTACCATGGTCACATTTTCAGCACCCATTATTATTCTTTCATATTTAGTCAGCCGACTAGGAGTAAGATGCTGAGTTCGGGTTCTTGTTAACAAAATCACAACTGCATGTGGAACATACACTTTTACAGGGTGTCCCATCACAATTGACTCGCTTTGTTCAATGCTCAAACAAGTTGCTGCTACTGCTTTTAAGCATCCTGGCAACGTGGCTGCTACTGGGTCCAATGTAGCAGAAAAATACGCTATAGGACGTCTGTCTAGTCCATGTCTCTGAGTTAGGACAGATAGTGCACAATTTTCTCTTTCTCGACAGAATAATGCGAATTCTCTTTTATAATCAGGCATGCCTAAGGCAGGTGCTGAACAAAGAGCATTTCTCAATTTTACAAAAGCTTCTACACTTTCATCCTCCCACTCAACAGGGTCCTTTGCTTTCTTTTTGGTCATGTTAATTAAGGGCTTAGCTAACATGGAAAAATTTGCTATCCATTGTCGACAGTATCCCACTATTCCTAGGAACATTCGTACTTGTCTTTGGGTTACAGGCATCTGCATTCTTTTTATTAATTCTACTCTTTCAGAGGTTATTCTTCTTTTTCCCCTCTCGATTTGATGTCCCAGATATTAAACAGCTGTTCTGCAAAACTGTAACTTTTCTGGTGAAACTTTATGCCCTTCTTCAGCGAAAAGATTTAATAGTGCTATGGAATCAACAACACAGTCCTCTCTGGTGGTCGACGCCACTAATAAGTCGTCGATATATTGAACTAAAACTGAGCTTCCTGGCATCACTAGTTTTTCAAGACACTTTTTCAGTATCTGGTTGAAGATGGAAGGACTTTCTGTGTACCCCTGAGGAACCCGATTCCACACATAGACTTTATTCTCAAATTTAAATGAGAAAAGATACTGGCTGTCTGGGTGCAATGGTATTGAAAAGAATGCTTGACACAAGTCAATTACTGTGAACCATCCTGCATTCCAAGGAATCTGGTACAGTATTACTGCAGGATTTGGTACTATAGGACAACATGGTTCTACAATCTTATTTATTTTCCTCAGGTCCTGAACAATCCTATATTTTCCACTAGGTTTCTTTAGTCCCATGATCGGTGAATTGCATGGGCTACTCATTACTTCTTTTAGAATGTTTTGTTTTACCATTCGATTTATTTCTTCAATGACTCCTGCTTTTACTTCTGCACTCATTTTGTATTGTTTAGTATTTGGGAAAATCGCACCTTCTTTTACAGTAATTTGAACTGGATCTATTTTTGCCATAAGTCCTGCTTCTTTTCCGGTGAAATCCCATACTATTTGGTTTACTGTACCTTTTAATTCTTCTGGCAACTCGTCTTTTGTTATTAACGAAAACATCTCGTCTACTTCTGTACCTTGTTTTGCAACCATAATTTTATATACATGGTCTTCGTCTGGTGTCTGAACTGCCACACCATCCGGTGTGCAGAAAATTGTACAATTCATCTTGCACAGCAAATCCCTACCTAATAAGTTCACGGGGCTAGAATCGCACGCTACAAATTGGTGCATTTCTTTGAAGTTTCCAATTTTGACTTCCATTGGTTCGGTAAGAGGTGTTCTAATTCTTTGATTAGCTACCCCTACTACTTGGATATCTTCACCCGAGAGAGGAAGGTCTGGGATGTCTGCTGATCTCACCGTAGACCTGGTAGCACCAGTGTCCAAAAGGAAAGTAATATCATTACCTTTCACATTTCCTTCAACATATGGACCAGACTGTTCTACCTGTAAGGATGCGCCAAGTATGCACTCCTTCTTCCCCTCTCCTAGGCACCGTCATGAGTAGTTTTCGTTGAAATTTTCCTGTAAAAGAAATTGTGATGTCATATAATCATTCTTACCACTTCCTCCTGGATATCTGATGTCTGTACCGTGCTTTGCTCTGCTTACATTACCCTGAACAGGTGGAGGTGGCAACTGACTCTGGGGATTTACACCCTGCTGTGAGTCACTCTGCGTCTGTTGATTTAAGTTTTGATTTGGGCCATTATTATTTCGAATCTTTTTACATTCATCCTTCCAATGCCCCAATTTTCCGCATCCATGACAAGGAAATTTCTTTTTAGCCTCTTCTCTACTCATTCGTCCTTTCATTCTTCCACCATTTCCCGTATCACCACTCGTTCCAGAATCTTTTCCTTGATTTTCACTCGGATTTTCCAAATTAATTCCCTGCTTCTCTGCCATTTTCACTTGAGCCCACATCACCTTTTCCTGCAATTTCTTGTGTCTATCCTCAATATTGTCTCCACAATATTTAGCATATTTCAAAATTTCATCGATGGGCTTTCCCTGCCAACACAGCATGTGTTGTTTAATCATCTGACAAATCTCTGGCTTCAAACCGTAAACAAACCGATACACAAACTGACTCATGTTTATGTCTCCAATGTCCTCAAATCCACTATACTGTTTAAACAAATGCAATAGGCGCTCATAGTAAGAATGTACTGATTCACTGGCTTCTTGGGTTGTTCGATCTACTTTCACCCAATCTGTTTCTTTCGGTGGTATTTTCCCTTTCAGGTAAGTTATCACCTGCTGATACTTTTTCATCACGTCACTTGACGGGGCACCTGTCTTTGGATCTCTGGTATACTCATCACTAGGCCAATCCATTGTGATCTTACAGTCTGTCCATTACTCTGCAGGTACCACTATGTCAAACAGACCATCCAAATCCTTCAACAATACCTTTGACACCTTTACAAACCTTTCAACCTGCTTGTACCATTCAATTGGCTTTTCTCTCAGCTTTGGAAAATCATTCGTAAATGATAAAATATCCTGTCTGCTCCATGGGACATGTACATATCCTCCTCCCGCAACTTCACGCATGGGATACATTTGATCTGCTTTTCCTGCTTCTTTCATCACATATTCAGATGCTGTTCTACTTGTTCGTGCCTCTTCCTTTTTCTTGGCCCACCTAGATCTCCATTTATCTAGATCTCCCCATTTTTGTAAAACTAACATTAATTCTCTTATTTGTAGTCTTCTTCCAGAGGCATTCATGTTTTCTAAATCTTTGTTTGAAAATTCTGCTCTATAGGGTTTCTGTAGTACTTTTGATCTCCCTATTTCTATTCCCATCTGTAATGCTAGATTGGACAGTTTTTCATGAAATAACCTCACATTTCTAGTGATACTCCTACACAGGAACAATAATTCTTCTTCATCATAGGAATTTAAGCGTTCTACTCCTACATTTCCTGCTATTATTTCTTCTAATTCAACCTTCAATTTATGGATATCCAGTACTTTTTGAGGTGCGCACTGTTTAACTGACCCTTGTACCCATCTTTCTAGATCTTCAGGTGTTACTATGGTGGCACTCTTTGCCCCTGATGAAGTTATTAAACTCACATCTTTTAAACCTTCAGGTACCTCTTTCCTAGGAGTGCCCTTTACTGGACCTCTGATAGGCAAGTCCATGAGTGATATTGTGGAATCACAATCACTAAATTGATCTTCAATTATTACTGGAGTTTCATGTTGGGAAGGATTTACAGGAGTATTCATAGGAGTAGGTACAGGTATCAATGGAGGGCAGGTCCTTGAGTACCATATAATGGAACTACTGGACCAATTGTTACAGGAATAGTCAATGAATCAGGATGTACTTTTATCTGAGTTATTTTCCGTACTAATTCTGCTCTGGTCTTTTCTAAAGCTTCTTTTTCTTTATCATGAAGTATTCTAGTCGGGTTAAATTCATGTATTACCTTTGGTACCATTGGAGTTTGTGGTGGTGCACTCGGAGGGCATCCACTTGTCCCTTCCTGATATGGTGGGGGATTTCTTAACATTTCTTCCATAAATTCATCTTCTGAATCCTCATTTCTTATTAAATGTTTTGTCTTTTCTGTACATTTGCCTCCTGATTTCTCTCCTTCTGTGAATAATGGATACAGTCCCTCTGTAATCATTGCCCTTCTCCATTGTTTCATCTGACCCTCTCTTGACTCACGTAAATATCTGGGATAAAATCCTGGGTAACTTTTATAACTTCTAGATCGGTCACGTTCAAATGCCTCAGTTTCCCACTCTTCTAAGGCTTCGTATTGAGATAATCTAGGTCTGGGTTCTAAATCATTCATTCTCAATCTCAAATTTTGAAGAATTCGTCCATTGAACGTGCCATTTTCAGGAAATGCTAATACTCCATCATTTTTGGTGTATTCTATCCAATTCTCCATCCATACACAAGTATGATAACCTCTCTCCATCATCATGAATGATGCTGGCGTTTTAGCTGGTGGAATGATAATTCCTTCCCTAGTTTTGATTGGTTTGTCCTTTTTAAAATAATTCTTAATCTTTTGTAAGAATGACATTTTTCTTCTTTCTCCGTACATTCTATCTAATTTTCGGTGTATAAAATTATATTCTGCAAACCCTAGAAATCTCCTATCTGGACGAGTCCCTTTTAAAATCAGATCGCGTTTTAACATGCAATCCTTATCCACTAAGAATTTTGCTTCTAAAATCTCAACCAATCAAATGTCTGCTAACTTTTATTTCTAAGCCAATCCTTGCGCGGCCTTTTGGTGACGTTTCTCTGTCAACCCCTCCTTTACAATCTGCTCTTTTCTGTCCTCACTAGTTTAACCAATCCCAGCGCGGCACATGTGACGTCAGTACCACTCCTGACTACTGACCCCTCCTTTACAAGAGTCTCTCCACACCCGCTGCTTCAACCTACCACAGCGCGGCGTTTTGTGACGTCAGCTCCCTCTCCGGTAACTGACCCTCCCTTTACAAAAATTTACGCAAACTTATTTTCTCTAATAAATCTTAATTAAATTTCAGTAACAACATAAAACATTCGCTATCGTGCCAGTTTCCACTAATTTCAAAAAGATAGTTTCTTCCACACTTAGTAAAACTTTCCGTTTACTAAAACATACACTACGAGTAAAACCCTTCCATCTACTCTTCACACAAGCTCCAGAAGTACCTGTTACTTCTTCAATGTTACCCTTACTAGGTGATATAACATCAAATTTTTATCAGCGTACTCTTTTGCTATTACTCACACCCATAGAGTCCCTAACGAGTACTGAAAGTCCTGCTTAACTTCTCAGTACTATTCTGCCTGACAGATAACCTCACTGCAGTATGGCTTCCACTTGCCACCCACTATTCTTTTTACCTACCCCGGGGTATTCTGGACAACATAAAACAAACTCAAAAATAAGCGGATGTTAGTTCATCAAAATACAAATAAAATTCTCATTACCCAATTAACAAAGAGTAACACAAACCGTCCTCTGCTTACCAGAAAACTGATCCAGCGCGATATTAGCAAACAGCATTCATACACCATATACTCACTTGGGCCCATACATTCATACTACACTAATACTTACGCTGGGTGTCAGATGTACTCTTTTATCAAAATCCCTGCTACCAATTACCTTCTGATTGAAGAGTAATAACTTACCAATGGATCCTTTGCCAATTGGGAAATTTAAAATGAGTGACATTCAATATAGTTCATAATCCTGAAATAACCACTGAGTCAGGAAGTTTTAAAATGTTTATCTAAAGTTTTAGCAGAGTAAAATACAGAAAACACGGTATTTGATCAGAATACCCAAGAGGAAGCATAGGAACGACTTTTCTAATAAATGACAGTTTTTAAGGAAATAAGAGAGGATAGAGACAGCAGCACAACTAAAGGTTGCAGTATAGTTACCTAAATGCGAGAACCAAGCCCCTTAGCCAAGGAGTTGGAAAGAATAGGACCCTGGAAGGATGAAGAGCAAGGACCTCCTTCAGGATCAGGACAGGACTGGGGACCTCTCTATAACAACGCATGCGCCGTTCCCCTCTCTGGTACTCAGCTTCTCCTCGATTCTCCCGTCTAATGGACTCCGCCGCCCCCTCCTCACGACCTCTTCCGGATAGGGATTCGATCAGCAACCGATCAGCATGGCAGCCTGGAGCTCTTCTGTATGTTCTGAGAGTCTATACTAACTAATTACTAATGCTATATTCTATTATACCCTTCTACGTCCATGTACCTCCCATTAATGTTGCTAAAATATGGGACCATTACTTCTGATTGGACAGGGACAGGGGGTGGATTCTCGCACCATGACAAATTTGGCTTAATTTGTGAAGCCTATTGTTCATAGCTTCCCGCCCCTTCAAATTAATACATTCACTTTATTTCCCACCCGTCTCACGACAAATGATATACAATTTACAGGGGAAAAGTGTCAATTTTTGTCCTCCGGAAACATAGTTCACATAATTTTCGGCCAATAGGTCGTGGCCTTGGGAGACGTCCAAGTTGACTTCACTTGGCAGGCACACAGGACACAGGCGCAGAACCCTCTGTCTCTCGAGTTTCAAGTCACCAACCCAGGCCCAAGTTTACGAATTACTAAAAGTGCAAGAGGAAAATATTAAAATCATAAATAAAACGTTTCACTGTATACCCACTTTCCCTACTTTATTCCCATTTAATTTTAATACTATCTCGCATTAGTAGCATTTAAGAAAACGACACTTTAATAATGACATGAGAGCAAGCTTAAGCATGTGAAAATATTGAGCAGCCATTTTAATGCACACTGCGCAGAAGCAGAAGTTTCCCACCAAGCAAAGAAAGACGTCACACCATGTGATCAGGTTGCGACATGCGCAATAGAGTCCCGCGCATTTAGCGGCCATTTTGTATTTATGGACAAGCGTTATTCATTAGTAAAACACATAGACAAGCGTCTGTCCCTTTCATGTTTGTGAATGCAAATATTAGTATTGACAGTACAAGTTTTAATAAATCAGTACTATGAGTAGGATTGCATCCAAGCAAGTTTCAATTTTGAAACCTTGCTCCATCACTGCGATACAGTTACAATATAAGGGATGCCAGCCAGCATCCCGCAGCAATCTTCATTATTTAAAAGCAAATAGCTACTGTTTGCAAGCAGTGTAAATGTAGGTTTGATCGCTGGTACAGGATGACCCTTTAAAACACATGCCAAATTCGGTGCCGACAGGTTACACGCGCCGTGCAATTGTATATTTTTGCACACAAGAGAATGATCGTGTGAAGATTCACATGATTCCCCAGTTATGTACACCTCCTTGTCATCCCGTAAGCATCTGTATGTGAATGGCAAAGCCCACACCTCGTGAAGAAATTAACTACCTAAGGGCTCATAGCGGCCCAAGGGATAATATTTCATACATGAACTAAACTTAAACAAGGAAAACGGCAGAGTTATTACCCCACGGATGAGCCATACCGCTGAATCGGTTTCAGCAACAGAGAAAGGTAAAGGTTCTAACTTTTCAATATGTAACAGAGTGTATGTGGAGTCTTTCATGGACATAAACTGTTGTTTATCTGTCAAGTTAAACAGTGAAAATAAAGAGGAAGTGTTCATGTAGTCCCAAGGCACTTTCCCCATCTTCAAAGTTTGCAGAGTCCATGCAAACTACATAATTGAACATAATTGATTCTGACCATGGTACAAAAGAGACACTTCATCATGAACAATATCCACAACAGACGATACAATATTGTCTAACATGTAAATGTGGGAAGAAAGAGTGTTAATACTATTATCAACAACAGCAAGCACTTTTTCCAAATTAGCTTGGTCTATTGCCCTTAGACGCGAAGCAGCTTCTATTTGGGACAGCTTCCAGATTTCATTGTAAGTTGCATAAAGAAATCTCTTTGTTCTAGGACCAGCAGGCCCTTTTATGGAATCTGTCAAATAAATGTCACCTGACAACAAAGATAAATGGGTTTTTACAGATATCAGGGTCGAGTGTTGCAGCCATGTTTGACACAATTTTCCTACTGAATAGGTAGTAACGGAATGTGAGTCAGAAAAACGTGGATCGGGCCTATCCTGAGTGTATCCTGGGGCCTTGCCTAGAAAACGGCATTGGCAAGAATCGTAACTTGTTTGCCAAACCAACCATCCCTGGGGGTCTATGCTAGAGATATTAAACGTATGATTTGCAAGCAACAATTGTAAATCGTCAAAGGCCAAATCAGTATGATTATCCCAATTATCATAACGAGCTAGTGTAGGTACTTTTGGTGCATTCATTTGTTTGGCAGTTGCCAAACCTAAACAGGTAGTTTGATAAATCGAACTGTTTAGGAACATGATTTGAATCGGGATAAGGCACGCACGATGCAGCGCCTCAGAACCTTGCACCTGCCAGATTTTTGAACCCCAAACAGACTTAAGATCTATTGTATCCTTCCATAGGTCATAGCCTTCCACTGATAATTTATCAATAAAGAATTTGGAATACACTAACTTAGTGTGAGTAAGCATGCATTTAGGAAGTGGAAGTAGTATTCATTTTAAAATAAAATGAACCTGAATTGGAGCTATTAAAATCAGTGAAATATACAAATTTTGTCAACAGAGTTTTCGAACTGCCTGCAATGGGAGCTGGGCAATGTTCCCATTGTGTGTAATTAAAAACATTTCGAAATGTATTAGCTTTATGTAGGTAATGATGGCCATAGTGCTGGTAACAAAATAAATCAGCATCATTTTCACTATTCAGATACAAATCCTCAGCATCAAATGCAGCATAATACTTTAAATCATAAAATAAAGATTGAACAGCTTGTACATCCCAATCATCAGAGTGTATATTGTGTTTCACTACATCCCCCATTGAAACACGAAGTACATTAGGAATATTAACCACCTCGGTGGGGCCATGAATTTGAAAGTTCACTGCATCCCAAACGATTCCATCCGCAACTGGCCAAGCTGAGATGTTGACAAAAGTTTGATCTCTTTTCATGATGTGGGAAGAGGAGTGCGGTGCCAAATAATACCAGCATTTGTAAAGTGCACAGCTACCTCCGGAAAGGTGTCCCGGCGCTGGGGGCCCTCGGGAAGATTAAGTGAGCTATTGCCCAGAGTCACATGGTGCTGGGCTAACCTGCCGCTGGCAACGGGGATCGAACCATGAACCCCGTGGTCCGGAGTCAGGCACCCTGGCCGCTGCGCCACACCTCTTCCAAAGGTTCATCAATCACCTTTACAGCAGAGCGTTTAGTGAGGTAGTGACCATTTATTAAAAGAAAGAAAACAGTCACAAATCCAATGGACATGAACAAAAAAATGGCAATGAGCACTAACCAGATGTATGTCCAAGGAGGAGTCAAAAAATGTCGTTTAAATCAGGTGACAAAAATAGAAAATTTGGATGGGGGACTCGATGATGTGGAGTTAGAGTCAAAAGAAAAACGGGACTGGTTAAGGGTGTTGTCTTGCAAACCAGGCATTGACTCTGTAGTGGGATACGTATATTCAGTTTCTTCATGAGGACTGCAAGCTGGAGGGTCCAACAAAGGATTATCAACAGTGGTCATCTCAATGTCAGTGTCAGGCCTGAAATTGGAAGTGTCCATAACTGTATTCCTGGAGATGACTGGGCATGAAGCAGCAGGTGTCATACTATGTAGAATCGGCCATGCGCTGTAGTTTGACATTGTCCACGGAGATGTATCTGTTGTCTTTGCGACCAGGAAGCGGTGGTAAAATGACTGTACGAGTACCCTGTATGCCAAGCACTGGGACAGGTGCACGATAAGAGGGGCCAAACTCTTTCTTGTTCTTCACCTTCTCACAGACCAGGTCTCCGATCATTGGTAGCCAGCCGACTACCTGAATCTGCAGTGCTTCTTCTGTGGCGGAGGGCAAATGTTCCTTTGCAAGACTGTCTCGAGTCTCTTGTAGCTTCTGTAATACATCAGAATGATTATCTACGTCAAAGGATGCGGCTGTCGCCGCCATGTCTAGACCGTCAAGGTCCGGAACAAACATCTTCATGCCAAAGAGCATTTTGTATGGGGTCCGCCCACCCAGAGATATTCTAGGGAGATTATTTAGTGCACGTTGTACGCTATACAAATGGGCGAACCAGTTCCTGCCAGTACCTATAACTCTAGCTGTCAAGGATTGCTTTAGGTCACGGTTCATTCGCTCCACAACCGAATTGCCCTCAGGCCTGTATGGAGACGAAAATTTGACTTGCACCCCCAAAGACCTCATGGCTTCCTTGTACGCCTTAGAGGCGAACGCTGGACCCTGGTCTGAATGAAAGGTGCCACATGCAAAAATTCCCACAAAGACACGCAAATCCCTGATGACAGTTCGCGCGTCAGCGCTGCGTTGTGGCCAAGCCCAGAGAAAACGTGTGCACAAATCAACTGCAACTAAGATAAACGTATACGCAGTATCTGAAGAAAACGGACCGCAGTGATCTAAATAAACGCAACCGAATGGTTTATTAGAAATGTATAGCTGTGTTTGGGGTGGGCGTGTCACCGTTGAAGGTTTAATCTGTTGACATATGTCACAAGAAAGCACATAATTACGGGTCTGTTTATATAACCCACGCCACCAATAACGCTGCTGCAAGATAGAGACAATCGCAGAAATGCCGGCATGTGCCGAGGCCATGCCTTCGTGTGTGGCTGTTATCAATGCTGGTCTGCGGTCCTCGTTGGGAATCAACCTGTCACCAACGTCATTAATTCTCACATAGGGAACTTTATCTGGACTTAAATGATAAGAGTACTTTGAAGGGAATCCTTGTGGATATTTACCTCCCTTCTCTGTAGCTGCTATTGCTGCCAAGATGTCATCATCAATCTTAGTCATGGATCTTGTAACTGCTGCTACTGAGTAAGTGGCTACTGCTGTCTTGGCTGCTTCATCAGCCAGACTTTTTACCGACTGCGTGTACTCCTACGCTCTGGTGGCCTAGTGTATGAATTACTTGTGTGAGCAGCAGACGTTCTTTAAGCTCTGCTACTCGAACCCAAAGCATTTTATGCTTAATTATGCTGCCTTTAGAGTCACGATATTCATTCTGTGACCAAAAAAATAAGTTGTCATTAAAAGACTGAACACAGTAGTAAGAATCACTCACAATCAAGGTTGTCACATGAGGATCAGCAAATTCCAGTGCTAGCACCAGAGCCCGTAGCTCTGCTAATTGGGCGGTACAGTCCCCAAGTGCCTGCGTGTGCACAACACTGGACTTGAACTCACCGTTCACTATGGTACCGGCCACTATAGAGCACGCAGCTGAGTAAGCATGTTTAGATCCGGTCGCCGGTTGCGCTGAATCGTCGGTGTAGATGATACAATGGTAGTCATCAAGCGGGCGCATTGACAGAGGAGCAGGATAAACAAACTCATACTGCAAGAACTCCTGTGTTTGCAATGAGGAGTCAAAGATGTAAGTGACATCTGGTGATGTCAAAGATGTAGTCCATTGTATCCAACGCGGATGTAAAGCTTTTGAGTTTGGTACACTGGCTTTCATCACTGCTTCAAGAGCAGGATAAGGTGTCACAACCAACATGCGCTTCCCTTGTGCCAGTCGGCGTTCTTTCAGAATCGCCATTTGGACTGCGGTCAACACTTTTTCAACAGTCGAAAAGCGCAGCCGAAGTATACAAATGTGACTTGTAAGCAATAGGTACTGTGTCCTCTTCATTAAACGTCAAGTAAGTGAAACCCACTGCACCCGGCACAATTCGTATAATCAGGTTCGTGTGGTTATCACGTGTTAACAAGTATTTAGATTCAAGAAGATCAGATTGCAAAGATTGCAGAATAGCTGAATGTTCCGGAAGCCAGCAGGCTTTTGTAAAGGTAGGTTGTATCAAGGCATACAGAGGCTTGATACGCTGGGCATAATCGGGAATGTAAGTTCGTCCGAAATTTAAAAATCCCAGCAAAGATTGTAGTTTTTTCAGTGAAGTAGGAGATCGCAAACGCACACATTTCTCCAAGAAGTGAGGCGCCGATCCACTACCTTCATTATTGAGCTCATAGCCCAGGAACAACACTGTGTACTCTGCAATGTGTGATTTTGCAAAGTTAAATTTGTAACCGTAGTCCGCAAACAAAACTATGATGCGGTCCACGCGACAGAGATGAGGCCATAATTCGTCGTCCGTGAGATAAATATCATCAACATACGAGTACGCATCAGGGTCAATGTCATCTAACAATGAGACGACACGCGCGGCAAAAACACCAGGGCTATTTTTGTAGCCCATGGCTAACCTTTTGAACTGTTTTTGTTTCCCGCAGGCGGTAAAGGCTGTCCATTGACTACTACTAGAGGACAAATTATGACTAAAAAAGCCATTTGAAATGTCAAGAGTGGTTTTGAATCTTTTTCTTACAATACTGTCCATGAGGGCAGAACTATGGGTATTCTGTACCGTACAGGTACGACAATGAGAGTTCAAATGTCAGTAATCCAAAACTAGGCGGTACGCCCCATCGGGTTTTGTCACAGTAAAAAGAGGGTTATTCATCGGTGACACACATGTTTCAATCACTCCTTGATACTCTAACTGTTCTAGAATTTCAGAAACGGGAGTTTTTGCTTCTCGCTGGAGGGGATATTGGGGTTGTGGCTGTGGCATAGACCGCAATGGTATTTTGTGCGGGGGCGAAAGTTTATCCCAACCCACCTGAGTACGGTACTAAGCCAGTGCAAGCACCTGAGCCCACTCTGTCGCAAAAGCCATCGCTTGCTCCTTGGGCACCGTATGTGCAAAACTGGGGAGGATTACATCCTCTCCCCTTGGAGTGGCTAAAACAAAAGGTGGGGGCCAATCCGCCTCAGCCAACAAGATGTCATAAGAAGAAGTTAGATTTTCCCAAAAAATCCCTCGAACGCACGTTGTATATCACCTTCAATTTGGAATACTATTTCATATAACCTGTCAGGGGGAGCCACATGGGTGTCAGCAGTCTCAACCGTAATATAGGTGTCAGTTGCTGTCGCCTTCAGAAATGGACACAGTGCTTGCTGCACTATGGTAACCTCCGCTGCGCTTTCTACCAGCGTTACTGCCCATTGTAGGTTCCGAAGTTGAGTTCTCACCGTCCGTGGCATATTTGGCTGTTACAGCAGCAACTTTCTTTTTCTGAAATGGAGGGCGCAGGCGAGGAAAATCGTCCTGCTTCCCTTTGCCGTCTGTCTGACGAGGCTCGCGTCCCTGCGGGGCACCCCGACCTCTTCCGCGATCCTGGCGATCACCTCCACTGGCTTGTGAGCCTGATGTTTCCTGTAAAGAACGAGGAGAACGCTGATCAGGAACCTGAAATCTGTTAGGAGACCTAATCTTCGCGTGGTCGCGCAAATTATAAGTGCGCTCAGAAGGTTCGGGTTCCGGTGACCCTGCACGCGACGCTTGTTTCTGTTGCTGCTTCCCCTGTTTTTATTTTTCCAATTTGTCTTTGAAAAATTAGGACGGCTGTCTTTATTAGACTGTGCCATCTGAGTTTTCTGTTGTGCTGGTACCTTAGCAAAAGGCTTAACACCCAAACTATTGCGGCCAATGGTTTTATAAGCATTCGCAATAATTTTCGGTAACTCTCGGGGTTTGTCCCCCTCTGGGACAAGACGCAAAGCATTAGACACCTGAAAGTTAACTGCATCTCCCTTGACATTAGCAAGGATGAGATTAGCAACAACGTCAAACACTCTGACAAGTCTCATCCCCAACTCCACTGCCGCCTCCGGTCCGTGCTCATCCTGAACACGCTTAATCACGGTGGGTAACACAGTCATAGAGGGTGTGCCAAAACACTTTGCATATACTGCTGCAAATACTTTACCCCAATTATCACAATCGGTTACCTCTGGTATTAAGACTTTCTGCAAACTTATTGTTAAGATCCTGTGTTTCTCCACAGGAGTGGTATTAGGGAATACGACTTCTAGCTGGTCAAATTTCTCAGCAAGCCAGTAAGGTAAATCATCCTTATTCTGTGGTCTCTTGCCCATTACCGAACTTACCATGACGGGACTAATTGACATCCCGACCTGGCCAGCTGGTAGTGTTGCTACTCCAGGTGCTCCCATCTGGACATTGCGGGATACGTATTGTACTAGAGCCCTATGCACCTTAATCAAAGAGGTATGCAAGAGCCGCAATTCATCTACACCGAGTGCTAGATAACGTGGATGTGGTGTGTACCCGGCCAAAACTGGCCAAGTGGCCCCTGGAATCGACAAAGGGCCTAACTGGACCGGAGTCACGGAGTGGGGGAGGGCGCCATTAAACCAAACACGGTGTTGCCATGCCGAAATCGGAACTTCAAGAGTAGTATATGGCCGATAATTCACAGGTACTGCAGGGTGAGTGTACTCATGGAATAAACCATCATCACCATTCACTGCCGGGAACGTTACCCAAGAGTAAAATACCTCAAAGTTGTAAGCTGGATTTGCTCCAACCATGAAAATTAGAGCTATGCCCGTGTCCGGCACTCCATATGCCGCCAAATGACGATGGAGCATGTCGCAACTATGCGCCGCAATAGCTACTTCGGCCATAAGAACTACGAGATAGAGAAAAAGCTAAACGTGTGGCAGCGCAACAGGTTCGTAATTCATACAAATGAGAAAACCGTTTTATAATATCAAGCTTGAAAGAACCTATAAAGCATCAATATAGGTAGGTTACGCAGTCACAACTGTTCTTCCGGAAAACAGGAGTGAGGGTATTGTGGACAAGTAGAAGCACTACTAAAGTGTCTCGAATATAAGTACCAGACCAAACGTTAGGTGCGCCATGTTGCAGGGATTCTGCTCATGCACAGAACTATGCGCAGGAAACAAGGACCTCAGTGTATTGTGGTGTACCAAAAAACCCACCTCGGTGCCCAGAACCCCAATCCGACTAGCATTAGTGTCTCATTCGTTCTTTGTACTACAGCGAAGCTACCTATGTATAAAAAACTAGAACATGTGACTTAGTAAACTCTCAGGAATAGTGGGAAACAAGAACATTCTTTCGTTCACACTTATACTTGTCCACAACGTGAGTAATCAGAGACACTGTATAGTTTAAAATGTTCATTTTAACTAACGTGCTCTAATGTGCAGTACTCTAGCCAATACGAGCAGCATAATGCATAAAAACAATATAATCAGCACAAAAGGGGAAATCATATTATAATGACAGTGGAAACAGGACTATAGCGCCTTCACCACCCTCCCCGTGCTTGGAGCTATTTTATTATAATTATAGAAGACCTCTGGGCTTTGTCAGCGAGACCCCATACCTACGAGATCAGGTGTAATGAATCACATCCCAGGATCAGCACAGCTCTTCTATGTTGGAAAGGTTTTCTCCAAGTGCCTTCTCATGCATGCAATGCCATATTAAAAGCACTTGAGTTTTCAGTTGGGCCGCTGTGCCTCATGTTATGTCTATGTGCGTGGGACTGACCAAAGTGAATCAACAGCATACATTGTTTTTCGACCTTGAACACGCTGTGCAGACAAAAAGCAGAGTGTACAGCTGAATATGTGAAAGGTAGACGGTTTTCATGTGAAACAGCGCCAGCAAAGTATTTGCGAGAACAGAGCCATGTAGTGTCGTGTGCAAAAGCGGAAAATGGCAGCCAAGCATCTATTACTTATGCTAACTTAGCAATGTGTGCAGATAACCCAATTTCCTCACTACAGTTGGGTTTCAAAGAAGGTTAGGGAATTGCTCCTTTTGGATATAGTGCCCTCACACACCCTTGCGAGTGTCATGTTTCATCATCGGGCGTTGCTCCTCATGGGGGTGGTGCTGCTGTCCTCCACGGGCCCCACGAGAGGGCTCTTTATCAGAGATCTTTTAAGGAGGTGCTGCAGTTGTGCATGTGGGTGTGTGGGCCTAGAACAGTGAGTGAGTGAGTGAGTTAAAATTACCTTTGCGGTACCCAGAACCCAAGTTTTATTCAGGGGTCCGGAAGGTAAGGTTAAAAAACAGTAGATCACGCCTGCAAGGGATGTGTCTTCAAGTCATGAGGAACTGTAACAAGGTCATCCAGGTGTCACTTTTCATGCAGCACTGTAATTCTCCCAACTAACCTCCCCCTCCTGGCCAAATCATTGAAAATTGTATGCTGGCACAACTCAACAACCACATTGAAAAATACAACCTGCACAACACCTTCCAATCAGGGTTCAGGAAAGGCTGCAGTACAGAGACTGCAATATTGAACAT
Organism: Calotriton arnoldi; assembly: GCA_963921515.1. NCBI lineage: Eukaryota > Metazoa > Chordata > Amphibia > Caudata > Salamandridae > Calotriton > Calotriton arnoldi. Next base: position 1,509,717 of record CAWUFW010004092.1, read on the forward strand.
TGTAGATGACCTACACAGATCACTGGATGAAGGCCAGGCCTGCCTCCTAGTCCTAGTCCTCCTGGACCTCCCAGTGGCCTTTGACCCTGTCAACCATGACAACCTCCTTAACATCCTCTTACAACGTAAAGGTATCAATGACACTGTCCTTCAGTGGTTTGCTTCCTTGCTGAATGAATACTCACAGTTAATCAAATTAAACAACTCCATCTCAAAAGGAGGACCGCAATAGTCAATCCTGTCTCCTGCCCTATTCAACCTCTATATGGAAATCCCTTGCAATGATCCTGAAACAAGCCATAATTGCCTATCATCTCTATCCAGATGACACTCAAATCTACATTAAAATCTCATTAGTTAAAGACATCCAGCATTTAAACAGAACTCTCTCCACAGTTCAATCCTGGCTGTCCAACAACCATCGTAAACTTAATCCCAGCAAAACAAAACTCCTGTTCATCCAGCCAAAAGAAAAGTCCTTCCCTGTTGATAGCTGGTTTGACAGCCTCACTGCATTAAACTGCAACATATCCATCTCCAACTCTGTAAAATCTCTGGGGATTACACTTGACAAAAACCTGACCATGAAAGAGCATATTAATGCATCAGCTAAAAGTGCCTTCTACACATTAAAACACGTTAAAAAAATAAAAACCTTTCATCCCCATCGAAGACCGACTGTCGTACAATTCTTAGTTCTCTCCAAACTGCACTATGGTAACGCAACAATCACAGATATCTCAAATACACACTTAGCCCCTCTGAAAGCTACACTCCAGTTGGGGGAGAGCCGCTTCGACCACATCACAGTATCTCAACTGGCTGCCAATCGAGTCAAAATGTATATACAGAATTGCTTGAATAATGCTCAAAGCTTTCTACACGGAAAAAAACAGTTTACCTAGCAAACAATCTATCAAAAGCCAGCCAAAAGAGACCTCTTTGAAGCTCCAAGAGTCTACTCCTGATTCCGCCCAAATTCAAGAAATAAAAATTGTGTACTTGTTTCTTCTCTGATAACGCTCCCAGAGGCATATTCTCAAGCATCTATCGCCGACTTATCGGCACTTTATCTCAACCAAAGTCGCAATAAATTCATCACCCATTCACAAGCTGGTGCAAACAGCCGATACCACTAGTTTACCTGCGATAGCAGCCGCACAAAACATCGCAACGGAAGACCCCGGCAACTATCGCTAATGAGATGCAGAGTAGGCGTTCCGAGCAAAAAGCCGCGACAACACCACACCTCAACATTCTCAACGACCAGCCAGATCCTCGATAAGAACAAAAAACATGCGATAAGGCGCGTTAGCAGCAGGATATTAACACCTGCTCTGACCTGGTGCAAAGTCGGACTACAACCTGCACAGAAAAGGGAGCCCAGACCACAGTCACACCTGAAAAACAACAGATGCCATGGAGCCAACGATCATGCAGCTCGGAGCCCCAACAGGGCCACAACACCCACCGCCACCCACCCTGGGCACCTCCAACCTCCCCCGGACGAAGAGACTGCACATCAACATCACAAAATCATGAACAAAATCATTTGCCTGATGCCGCAGAATCACAACAACTAACAGACATGTGAGTACAGAAAAAGCAGAATGAATCATTCACCATTGAAAGTCCAAACAAAATATCACAATCAAATTTCTCTCCAAACAACTATTTGGAAGAGTCATGGTGGGTCATCCCTCGATAATCTGTAAGTGACAGTCTGTAAGGCAATATCCAAGATAAGAAGGTGTGTCAGGCACTCATCAAAGGACAGAGAGAGAGAGAAAGAGAGAGAGAGAGAAAGAGAGAGAGACTGAACAAGAATCGCAAGGACAATTGGGCCCTTGGCTCATACATGCCAACTGTTGCGTGTGTTTCGCAATTGGTGCACCCTAAATCTAAGGCCTAGCAACAATTTCAGCGCGAAGGCCTCATCAAATTTCATAAATGCAAGCAGTAGTCAGACTAAAATTAGGCGTGAAAGCTCTTTTGTCTCAATACACAAGGCGGAAGGACATCCGAACCTCCGACCTTGGTCTCCATTGCGCCCGGCACCCCCTGAGTGAGATACCATACCGGACTCCTACGACTCCCACACCATGAACTGTGCTAATGATAGAGCAACGTGTCCACACCCCACACACACTTGTCCCTGCTCGAGGTACAACTGCATGGCATGCCCCCAACACATTGCTAAAAAACAACCCATACGTCCAAACATTGAACACACATATGGCTCATTGCTCCGAGCTGCGGCATATCATCCACAGAACTGCCGCCGGTCTGAGGAGTGGCGGTGGTACGAGACCAACAAATGCAATGGCAGGCAATCCCGGGCACATGTACAACCCCTGTCACGTGGAACTGTACAGTGCACGTATGCTGCATCTGTTGGGAGCTCTGCCAATGGCAGTTTTGCGAATCAGTTACCGTCTGAGTTTCCGGCTTGCGTACGTCACATGCGTCCAGCCCTGGTTCCACTGTTGATCATGCACATTCGAGTGGCCCATGGAGGTCTGCCTATCCAACACAACGGTAGCCAAACTGGATTATGACTTGTGTGCGCGCCCTCTGTTGGCCCACGAACAGGAGTGCAACCGGGATAGCCGTGCATGGGATGCCCTGATCTGTGGCGTATGTGCTGGCAGTAGTGGATGGGAGATTGCACAAGTCATCATGTTTAGTGACCACATCGAGGCGCTCCCCTATTGGGCTGTGTTGCTGATTGGTGAAACTGCGTGGTCGGAGCACATCTGTCCGGACCAGTTAATGGATTGACTCTCCCTCATGTTCCTTGAATTCGAGAACGACGTACTTCTGGAACTGATTGCCTATGAAGCAGCGCTCGCATTCATGGACGAGTAACTACCTTCCTGCAGCCACAACTGATTGACACCCAGAGCACAGGTCCCAACACTGTGTTGCATCATGGAGGAATGGTCCCATAAGCCAGAACAACAGTGGACATGTCTGCATTCGCTCGGACTCAGAATGCATGTGCGTGCACCTACGCATGTTGTCACACACCTGTGCAAGGTGCTGCAGGCCCATGGGTGGAGCTGCACAGCGTCATTTGGTAAAGTTCCTAAATCTGACATATTGCTGGAGGGAGACTACCCACATGGCAATGTAGCACAACATGTGACCTTGTTGGTCCCTTTCACCTGCTCACTGTCAGCATAGCACACAGTCGGCGCAGTCCGGTGGTACAGCTCCATGCAGATCCCATGGGCTGTGAGTCATGTCCCCTGACATGGGGCTATGAGCAGACGCCAAACATCACATGACTCGACCAGCAAGGCAAGGTGGGCTGAGACCGTTGCCAACCGTAAGGATATGTGTTCATTTTTGCCTCCCCATTTCTTGCACCTTGACACATTCCCATTCTGCCTGTGTCTTAAGCATTTGTCTGCCTGTTGTGGCCCATTACTTGCCCGTACTGACACGCACATGCTAATAAAGTCTACACAACTACACCAGTGTACAACTGTGATGAGTGTTGTTAGTATGACAAATCGTGTGCCTCAATGAGCATTGTCCGTACACAGGGAGGGAAAGACTGCCTCTGGTACATAGGTGGTGAATCCCTATTGGCAGCTCCACCTCTGTGAGCCAGACATTGTGTTTGGCATAGTTGCTGGTAGACCTGTGCTCTTACGTGTCTTCAGCAATGTGAGTATGGTGTTCAACTTCTTGCCATGTGGATCAATATGATCCATTAAAACAGACTGTGTCCACACTGATGTGTGTGAGTACGTCATGCGAAGAGATGTTCTGTAGCCACCTGCGATGAGGGACACTACTTCAGGCGGGCTACCGATTCTGACATTTACACACAAAGCCCTATATAATACATGGACATGGGGCTACGTTGGGGGATGCGAGATTGTTGTTCATGTGCAATGAGGCCACAGATAGTTCACACCTTCACATTCATCTAATTGGCCATGTGGGTCAGGGTCAAACATGCGTATTGATGACATTTACCTGGGTGTACCTTTTTTGTGCAATAAATGTCCCTACATTCATCCATACTTGTACACGTGAGTGAACATAGACATGACACATCTGTGTGATTTGGAATGTTTTATTCACATTCTTGGGAGTGTCGTAGCTGGAGGGGTACATGGCCAGTTCAAGCCCACATTACGTGATTGCCCAGTGGTGGGACAACGAGAGTCCTTGGGGGAATGCAAGGATAATCTGAAGAGGAAGAGTTCAGTCCTCAGCCGGATTGCTGTGTCATTGGTACAAGAACAGATATGGCAGTCCATGTTGGGGTCCAGGTGAATGTCGCAGAGTGTTCCGGGGGACAGTGGGAGGTGTTGTTCTAGGGCATGATGCATAGGGCTGAACCAGGCAGGGACAGGCCATGTGGCGGGTACGGATGCTACTGCCTCCTTCCTCACACAGTCATTAACCTCCACATCTTACTCCTCTGAGACGTCTTCTGTGTCCGGTGTGTCAGGTGTGTGTGGTGATGTTATGGCTGCATCACTGTGGGGCACTGACACATCAGGGTGCGAAGGTGATAGGGCTGCATCACTGTGCCAATGACACATCAGGGGGCGGAGATGTGTGTGTCGAAGTTCCAGCAGCAGTTATCTGGGACAGGATCTGTGGCAGCAATGGCAAGATGGGGATCTGCAAGGCCTGGAAGATCCCAGCTACATCTTGCTGGTGTTCAGCAGTGGCAGCCCTACTTCCAGCCTGCATCCGCTCCATGGTCTCCATTGTCCTCCGCATCTGTGCCAGCTCCGTGCTGTCATCGCTGGAGCCTGTCTGACTAGACAGTGCTTGTATCTGAGTAATTGCCCCAGCGAGGTCAGCCAAGGATTGTCGGTGAGCATTGCGTGGACAGTGGGTGTCCGTTAGGGACTGTAAGTGGTCCCTGATGGGACTCAGACACCCACGTATGGCATTGAGTTTGGCTGCCACGAGGTCGAAACCCACCTGCAGCTGATCAGCCATCTCCTCCTGGCACGCTAACACACGGCGTTAGAATTCCATGTGTTGGTCGTGGGGGTCCTGTGAGCCAGCCGTGGTGGTGTGTGCTTCCTGCTGCGTGGTCTGTGCAGGGTGTGGGGTCACCGCTATGCAGCTGGACTGCCCTGCTCCTGGGGATGGGGTGCGGAGGCTGTCCACGAGCCGTTGGAGGGTGTCTGGGCAAATGTGCAGGGTGTCCTCTTCATCATCACTGTAGAGATGTGTGGTCTGCTCTGCAGGAATTGTTGATTGTCCCTCTGCAATGTAACGGGGAGATGCAGGTTAACAGTGTGTTCCATGTATGTTCACGCATTGTACATGTTTACATACAGACTGCATGACAATGTACATTGTGACTGTTTTGGAGGAGCTGGCTATTTGATGGGCGACAGTGGACATTTCGACTACATGACGGATGTGAGTGTCATGCAATGCCAGATGTGATTGGCCAGTTTCTACGCATGAGCGGCACCAGTTGTGTCCTGTGTCCCCTGGTGTAAGTGTTGCACTTTGTACCACATTGTTGTCAATGTTTATGTGCTGTGATTGCTATGTGTGTGTGCTGCATTGTTGGCGAGTCGGCCCTGCAGCTCTGATTTGGCGGCCCCTTATCCCTTTGAGTCGGTGTGCCTTTGACTTGTGTGCTTTTCGGGTGCTGTGATGTTTGCGACTTGGGTCATTGGTGCTCTTGGACATATTCTTACTCTTGTGCATTGTTTGTTTGCAGATGTGTTTTTGACGTCACGGGTTGTAGGTGCACGTGGATGTGTCAGAGTGTGACCTGCTCCTTTACGGATGTGGTCCACACTGAGCCACCTCAGAGTCATCTCGTGCACCATGTCATGTATTGTGACTGCAGCCATGCTATCTGTCATGCAGTGTCACTTGCATAGTCCGTGTGGCTCACAGAGCCGCTGCTTTTCTGGATTCAGCACATGTGCATGGGTAGGTTGTGGCATTGGTGATATGGAGGGGGGCCCATTTGTGCACATTGTGGACGGGGGCCTACTTGGTGTTTCTATGTGTGCTGCAGTGTGCCAAGGGTATCAGGGACATGTTCCACACTCATTGTGGGTGTGCAGTGTGCTGCACATGATTGTGCATGTGTGCCATTGTGCCCATCTCCCTCCGTCCCCCCAGGCCCTGGTCGTTACTCACCCTTTTGCTGTTGGGTCAGGTCATATCGAGCTGTGTCCAGACCACCAACTCCTGCCACCGTCTCCACACTGATGACTGTGGCCACCATTTCCTCCAGCTCATTCAGCTCCTCCTGTGGCGCAGGAGTCCCACTTCCAGTTGCCTTTTCTGCCTTCCTGTCGGCAGCGAGTTTCTCCTTGGTTTGGCTGTGCACTTCATGCCAGTGCCTCTTGACCTCCTCCATTGACCTCCTTGATACTCCGACTGCATTCACGTTGGTGACGATGGACTGCCATATTTCCGTTTGTGTTGCCAATGATGCAGTGGAGTTGACGAACAGTTGTTGGTAGTGTTCTATCACCTCCGTGACGATGATCCGGTCTTCCTGCGGACTGAACCCCGTCTTCCTCTTCTCCTTGCCCTTCCCCGAGCACGGGGTTCCTGGCTGGTCCTCCGTGGGGCTTGTGGGGTTCGGGCCGTCCTCTGCACCCTGGTCCGGGTGCATCCATGGTGCTACGCAGTTTGATTTGGTTTTGGTGTGTTTTTTTTGTTGCTTTTATAGTGCATTTTCCCGCATGACGCGTGGGAATTGCAGGCCTGTCGCTGGTTTTCTCTGATTTTTGTAACGCGCTTGGCCTCAATGCAGCTTTTTTTGCGTTCGTGTTTCGCATTTTTGCAGCGTCCCGTTGACTTTATTGCGGACATTTGACGCGTTATCGTGAGCCTATCGCATGGTACCGCCGGCTTGGGAATACCACGTTACCACGGTGATATTTTCCAACGATAGACTGCGATGTGAAGAGTTGCGTTAAGCTAAATTTGCGATGGTTATCACACGTTCTTGAGAATATTCCCCCAGAATCTGGAACTCGTTGCCTCAGGATTTACATGACAATCACTCATTCCCTCACTTCAAGAAGAAACTTAAACTTATTCTTATTAATAAATACCTAAACCCTCCCCACTAAACAATCTGATTGGCCTAATGCTCGTACACCACAACCTCCATTGAAAGGTCAGTACCACTGTTTCTCTATTCTCCCCATCTTCGCAACACCCTACTGCAGAGGTCTTCAATCTGTGGGGCGCGACCCCCAGGGGGGCCGTGGAGTCCTGGAAAGGGGGTCGCGCATTCCCCAGCTTCACTTGTCCCTGCAATCCAAAACGTTTGCTTTCCTTTTGGAAAAAGACAGCTGGCTAATTTAGATCGTTATCAGCTGCTTGCCTGAATGAAATGCAAATGTGCCTATCAGTTAATCTTGGGAGCAGTTCTTGCTTTAATTGATCAAATAACTAACTCCAAGGTTTGTGATGACAAAGAGTTGTTTTTGCAGTGGAATTGCAAAGAGTTAACAATTGGGCTGGGAAGTGCTTGCTTTTAATTTTAACTGCATTTACACAGCCCTTAGTACCCCTAAAGAGGTATTGAAGGACAGTTATGTAAAAAAGAATGCATTACATACACTCTGGTATTACTTAAATCTATATTTTGGAAGCACCATTTTATGGTAAAACTATTTGCATCTTTTGCAGCATTCTATCTTACACTGTGTGTAATGCAAGTACAAAATAATGACTTACATATTCACAGTGCTTTCTGTCACAGGCTGGGACCTCGTTGCACTAAAAATACACATCACTATTCTCCACTGCACCAATCAAGATTTAATTCTCTGGTTACACACAGACCTCTAAAGTGCATTAACTAATAGAGGTTTCATAATGTATTACAGTGCATTTCCCACTGAGTAACGTTTTTTAAATTTATTTTTCATTTACGCTGCTCATTATTTGATATGTAGATACCTGATGGTGAAAGACCTAAAAAATCTACAGAATATTTTGGTGCTTATTTATGAGAGGCTTGCATTGCCAGAGCATCACTTTTTTTGATGCTCCGGTTGCGCAAGCGTCTCAACCATACCTATGAGGCGGTGCAAAGTCACCCTACATGGCTTTGCATGGACTCATAGATATGAAGTAAGACACAGCAGCGCAAGTCACTGCGTTGCCTTACTCTGCGTCAAGGAGGTGTTCCATGGGCTTTGCGGGGGGTTCCCACGCAACACCCATGAATTTTGATGCTGCCCCATATTTACAAAATCACGTAAACCTGGGGCAGCTCCAAAAACAGACACCTCGCCAGTGGAGGCGTAACGAGGAGAAATGTTTTCATTTCTCCTCGTTTTTTCCTCTTTCCATGTGTGCTGCATTCTGCAGCTCACATAGGTAAAGGAAAACGTCTCTAGGGATTGTTTTTGTGAAGGAAGGTGGCCCTTCCTGTACAAAAACAATCTTGCCTATCTTGGTGCTAGGCAGCAATTTGTGCACCAACGCAAGGGAAAAGGACAGGAATGCACCGTATTTCATAAATACTATGCATTCCTGCCCTTTCACATTGGCATAGGGCAGCGCCGCAAGAAGGCTTGCGGCACTGCCCTATGCCAATTCCTCATAAATGAGGCCCTTTGTTTTTAGCTACACCTTTGATTACAACCCCACTCTCACTGACCTTTGGTTTGCTAAACACGGTTTAATATTATTTCCCCACCATAAAAATTATTTGCTGTGGCAATTGGGGGCTTTTATGTTTGTCGATAGTTGTCGATGATGAGGAGTACCAGGTTCTAGAAATGTTGTCCGAAGGGGGTCCTTACGCCTAAAAAAGTTTGACAAGGGGGTCTCGGCATCAAAAAGTTTGAAGACCTCTGCCCTACTGTAACTACCTCAGAACTATATAATTTGCATATCCTACTGTCTAGTATATATTTTTTCATATGGTTACTATGCACTTCTACTTACTCTTTTTATGTAACTCGGGTAATTGCTGCTATATCAGTCACATATCCTACTGTGTATCGTATACCTCTTTTTATACTGTTATTATGTTATTATGTACTGTTATTTACTTTTTGTGTAACTCGTGTAATTGCTGCTATGTCATATCCTGCTGTCCATCGTATGCTAAATTTGATACAGTTACTATGTGCTTTCATTTGCCTTTTATGTAACTCATGTAATTGCTGCTGTGCTAACTCTGTAAAGCGTTCAGATGCCTTGGGGTCAGGCTCGTGCTATACAAAACTCAATAAATAAATTCTAAAGTTGGACTGGGAGTATTTAGCATCCATTTTTAGCGCTATGCCATCAAAGTCCCTGCTGTGAATGAAGTGCCACAAAGCCTCCTGAGCAAGAATTGTTTAGAGCAGCTGGTTCTGGCCAGGGGAAAGGACACACTCCAGGGAGTTGGCCATTGAACGAGGCTGTGATTTGTGTTCGACAATAAATGAGTGTGTGCACAGGAACAAACTGTTTAGTAAAATGAAAGTCAAACACAGATCTAGCTCAGCCAGGGCATATAAACATTGTGCCGTTGGGGTATTTTCTACAAATGTTTAGCCCCAAAACCCTGGAGTCTCAATCAAATACAACCACACAGCCGCTACCAACCCATGGCTCAGCTGCCACATGGGAATAGGTTATAAGTTCTATCTGGCTTGGAAGATAACGATTAACAGCTGATGGGGAAGTGTGACCTTGGTACAGTTCAGATTAGCGGGGGCTTCGTACGAAAATCTTGGACTCCCCCTAGAGTCCCCCTGTTCCAAGTCCCTCAGCAAGTATTAATAATATAGGGCTACTCCAGGAAGTGCTGACTCTTTCACCTACGGGCGACCTGTTCAGAGGCTCTCAAGCCTATGGATTTAAGAGTGGTCATGATACAGCTTTGATCCCCTGCTCATCCATGTTTAGTTTGAATACTCAATTTGATGATTTTTTGTGCCCTGATATCATCCATACTAACTGGGTCAGCTTGAATACTCATGACTAATCTACACACTCTCAAATTGACAATGTCGGCAGACCTGGGTTTTTGTGTACTGGTAATGATTCTCCAGTTCTTGAAGTCTCAAATAGCACACTCACTGATTTCGAAGGCACTTTGTCCCGGCCCAAGTGCTCCATTAAAAATCATGACTCTGTGGTTTCTTGGTATGTGGCTGGCCTCAAAGCCAAGATGATGCAGCTACCATGGGGTGAATTCGTCGACAAGCATGACTTATGCAGCTGCCCAGAAAGTTGGTCAATAGAATCTCTATATAAAGTGGGGTACTTGTCTTTTTAATTTCCAGCTAAGCCTAATAAGTTTGGAAGACCTATGGGTGGTCTAACAATATGGGTGAAGTACTTCCTAAATTGTAAGATTTGCCAATTAACAATTGATTGTACTGACATACTAGGCATTGAAGTTAGTAGGGCAAGGGACCATAGTGTGATGATCTTCAACATATATGCACATGGGGTTACGGGTAGACATGCTTCGGTGACAATTCAAGCCCTAGAGGCTCATCCCGCTAAGTCTTGTTCAAGTTTATATCTGATCATTGCATTTGAGCCCTTAGACATGGATGATATTGAAATCACTGCTGAGGAGGGAGAATCTTGGGCTATCCCTTCACTTGAAAGCGCTCTCCATTGAATTGGGGGTCAGAGCTACTAATGGTCATACTAAATCCGATACCAACATGGCATACACTTTTAACAACCATTTGTTCACAATCCAAATTGATTATATCCTCATCGACTTAAGACTGTGGTCCAAAGTGGGTGACATGGTAGTACAGGAAAGAGTGGAGAGCAACCATAACCCTCTATGTCTTACGGTGCTCGCTTTGTTTGATAAGTATACAATTGACCCGGCAAGGCCATCTAGTACTCGCAATGTTGTACATATATCTCATGGACGTCGCCTCAAATGGCATCAGGTTATTGTAAAGCCAGAAATCTCGTCAAATATCAACAAAGATGTTCAGGCAACTCTGAGTATGAAAAAGGAGGGAGACCACCTAGACTTTAGTGTGTTGTATAAAGACCTTTGTGAGAGGATTGCAGTTTATTTTATAATTTAAGAAGAAGCCCCTAAACAAAAGACAATGGATGGTTTAACACAGAGTGTAGGCACTTGAGGTGCACTCTAGCTAGGGTGATCAAGTTGAAAAATCCATCTATGATTGCAGCCATTAGAAAGTAATACAAATTTAGCATATTGAATGCAAAGAAGGAGTGGGACAAAATGGATAGCAGGAGTTTGCGGAAGCATGTTCATCCAGAGGCTATTCGCCCTTCAGAAAATTGGTTGCCGGTGGTACAAATCCCTAGGGCGAAGAACCGCAAAACCATGTTCCGCCCTCAGAATGGGTTACTCATTTTGCTGCCCTGTACTTTGAGGAGGTAGACCCTGTCACCAAAGTTACTCTGTTGTATAGTATCCCCCAGAATTTTACCTCTCCCCGTTCACTAAACAGGAGATTCTAGACTCACTGTCTACATTTGCGAGGGGAAGGGCTCCAGGCCCAGATGGTATTCCTCTTTATTTGTTAGCTCACAATGCTGATGCCTGGGCTGACTATATAGTAGCTCTATCAAATGCGATTGCTGTGGGAACATCTATTCCGGAATCTTGGCAGGGCGCCGAAGTTATACCAGTATATATCAAGGGCGAAGTTATACCAGTATATATGAACATCTATTCCGGAATCTTGGCACGGCGCCAAAGTTATACCAGTATATATGAAGGGCGAAGTTATACCAGTATATATGAAGGGCGAAGTTATACCAGTATATATGAAGGGCGAAGTTATACCAGTATATATGAACATCTATTCCGGAATCTTGGCATGGCGCCGAAGTTATACCAGTATATATGAAGGGCGAAGTTATACCAGTATATATCAAGGGCGAAGTTATACCAGTATATATGAACTTCTATTCTGGAATCTTGGCACGGCGCCAAAGTTATACCAGTATATATGAAGGGCGAGAAGTCTTTACCTGTCTATTATAGGTTCATTAGCCTTATTGATTGTGTCCAAAAAGTCTATTCTCGTTTGGTTCTGGTATAAAATCAAACGTGGATATCAGATTGGGATATTATAAGCACACTTCAAGTGGGATTCAGAGCCAAAACCTCTACGACAGGTATTTAGGTTTATCCTAATTGTTTTGGAAGATTTTTCTGATCGGCAGGGGCAACTTATTTGTTGCTTCTGTCGATCTAAAATCTGCCTTCGACCTGGTTCCATGCTTGAGGCTGTGGCAGGTTTTGAAGGCGATGGAGATGCCTCACAATATTCCATCAATACTGATTAAGCTACATGAGAATAACTTCGCCTGTGTCAGATGGGGGTAACAGGGCCAACTGATCAACAAGATCCCAGTGCTGAAAGGTGTTCTGCAAAGGTGTCTACCAGTCCCCACGCTCTTCACTTTGTATCTAAATGAATTGAGTGACTATCTTTCTGACTGCCCAGTGGAGGTCCCTGTTATAGCGAACACCAAGATCCCTATATTGCTATTTGCAGATGACACTCTTTTAATATCAAAAACGTTGAGTGGCCTGAAAATTCTTCTTAACAAATTTGCTGCCTTTTGTCATGTTCATGGCTTAGAAATCAATGCAGCCAAAACAAAATGTATGCTGTTTAGCAACCATAAAAAAGTTAAGGGAAAGCTGATGCTCGGGGATAAGGCCCTAAAGAGGGTTGATTTGTTTGAATACCTAGGGATCAAATTGTCAGCCAATATGTCATGGTGTCCACATATTAATAGCCTTTGCTTGAAGCACAGACAGACTATTGGCACCATCCTGAAAGAACATCGGGCTTCTTTCACTAAGCCACTAGTGCCAGCTCCACAGGTGTATGAGCCCACGGCCCTTGGCTCAGCACTATATGGTGCTGAGCTGTGGGGCTTTGGTGACATTTCTGTGTTGGGAGCGATCGGAGAACAGTTTTTTAAGATCACTGACCTCCCTTTCACCAAGTACACCATTGCACCTTCTATTTTTGGACATGGGAGTTTAAAAAGGTAGCCCTTAATGTCCCCCTATGGTTCATGCTATTATGGGCTACCCCAGAGCCCGCCCAATACTCTGGTGCCTTACAAGACATCATTACGTTAGATAGATTTAAAAGAATTCTCTGGTTGACCTCAACCAAAAAATTGTCAGTTTCGTTAGGCTTTTGGGATATTTTGCCCCACCCTACTGAACCCCAAATACCCTCCAAGGAGGCACAAAAAAACAGTATTGAGCATTTATGCTGCAGAGGGAAGAGCAAAATGTTGCAGGCACTTCACTGATGGGGGAATTTTTGATGTTTAAATAGGTGTATGGCCTAGTGAAGTACTAGGACTTAATTGTGGGGCCTTTAGACACAATCAATGTAAAGTAGGGACGCTCCATCTGAAATCATTCACTGCAAAATGGTTGGAATCTGTCTCTCGGAATTGGCCTTTCTGTCTTGATCAAAACAAGTCTTTACCACATGTGCTGTTTGCATGCCCAGCTTATGTCCAGTCACACTCTGCACAGCTGTCTCCCATTTGCAGACCATTGGGTACTGTAGGAAGGTGGAATCTGACTATATGGTTGCCCCCACTTTTTTCCTGGTGTTTTGCTGGTTTATGACTTAGTTGGACTGGGATCCTGCTATTCAGGGCCCCAGTCTATCTGCTTTCTCTGTAAAATGGTTTCCATGTGCCTTAGGCACATCTCTAATTGGAATCTGGAGTGCCCTTATAAGTCCCTAGTATATGGTATACTATGTACCCAGGGCATAGGTACCTCAGAGGCCTACCAGGGGCTGCAGCATGTATTATGCCACCCCTGGAAGGCCATCCAAAATGACACCACAGGTCTGCTACTGCAGCCTGGGTAAGGTGGTGCATGCACTCCTTACTGTGATATAGGTTACCTATATCACTACATACCTACACACATATAAACCTATAAGTCACTCCTATGGCAGGCCTTGTCAATCCTGAAGGCAGAGTGCATGGTTCCTATGTGAGAGGGTGCCCCTGCATGAGCAGGGCCCCTCTGCAGCGGTCGGAGACCCTTCTCTGATGCTGTTTGTAGTGCAGCCTGACCATATACTCTTCAGCGCATTATAACCTCGCGTTAAATGCTAACTTTGGGATGGCTGCACAGAAACATGTCGTGTTTGGTGTCAAACATCTTGGAATACTACCCCCCCGCCAATTCTGGCGGCGGGGGTAGCATTCCACCCTTCTAGAGGGAGAGACATGTACACACTGGCTTGCCCGGTAACTTCTTTCCAAAGCCCTGGCATCACAAAATGGATGCTGCTGCCACAGACACAAGTCTGGCCTCCTGCTGCTGACCGAAACTCCGGCAGGGGAGGCCTGGACAATAGGTTTACTGTCGCAGGGAGGTGTAACCACCTCCCCAGACAGGATAGTGTGTATTGGGGCTGGGCGGGAGCACTCTCTGGTGCTTTGAAGTCCTGCACTGGGGGCACATTTGGTGACCCTGTGCATACCCCTGTTCAAACCGGTTCAGGGGCTTCCAGCCCCTGCTCTGGCGTGAACTGGACAAAGGGAAAGGGGTGTAGCCACCCCTCTGCCCTGACCCACCCATAGGTGGGACCACAGAGTAAGTCCAACCCCCTAAACTTAGTATAAGTATGGGACCCAAGTCCTTAGGACTTTAGATTATCCCTGGACGAAACTCTGACACAGAATCCTGGACCTTCGACGCTCTACTTGAAGATTAGAGGACAGAAGAATCTCCCTTGGGGTCAAGGAGTGACTCCCCTGCTTGGCAGGCACCAAAGAAGCAATTGTCCGGTCTGCATCGCTGAAGCTCCCGTCGGACACCGAAGTATTTGCATCACCAGAGGTGGATTTCCAGACTTCCCCGAGGTTGCCCTGAGTCCCCAGCAAAGCTGAGGCCCGTAGCTGTCGTGGGTAACGTGGAACTGTGACCCCTGGACACCGCACGCATTTGCAAGTGCATCCTCTTCTGGGTCTCCCACGAAGTCGTGCTTTGGGCTCCGAGTAGCCCCAGCGTCCAGCACCAACTGCACTGAAGATCACTGGCCTCCACTCCACGAGTGTCCTGTGAGCCAGCTCCACGTGCATCGTCTCGAGGCTCCTTCGCGGTTGCTAGTCCATTGGCTAGTAGCCCTTCACGAAGGCCAATCTTTTTCTACTGGGGCTCCCTGGTTGCTCCAGGCTTGCCCTTACTTACCCTCGCTGGGTGAGTCCCTCAGACCTTGCTGGTCTGCTCCATTGTCCTTCTTCACTTTCCACAAGACTTGCCGTTGCCAAGGCTTGTTGGGTCCAATCCGGTTGCCGACACCTCAGCAATTGACAGACGTCATGGGACAGTCCGAATCTCGCTCCTGGTCGCCAACAACGCCTCCTGGACCTCGTGGCTGAAGAGTCAAGATGACCGTCAACCTACCTGAAGCACCCGACATCGGTGGGCATCTGCTCATCGCCTTCCTGGTCACTGGCTAGTGACCCAGACTCTGTCCCCTCTGCTTTCAGGTTCTTCAGATCTCCGATCCACCCTTGGATCCACCCGGACACTTTTCACTTGGTCGCCAGCAGCACTTTGCAGCAGATCGCCATTCAAATCGACGACGAAACCCGACCCCGAAAGGCACCTATGCACCCGGCTTCCCTGGGTGAGGTAACAAGAGTACTCCGGTGCTCCCGTGGGTAGAGACTCTAGAACGACCTAGTTCTCAAAGGGTTTGCTCCAAGTCCTTCTTTAAGTGTCCCTTTTCTTTAAATTCCAAACCGCGACTTTCTCCATAGAAGTTAACGGCGATTTGCGGCTGTGTTACTACACTGCACGCGTCCCCCGTGGGTCCCCTGTGTCACTACCTTGGGTGGTTCCTTGTGGTCCAAGCACTTCTACAGGCTCTAGGCCTAGTGTCTAGCTCAGTCGTGGTTCTTATACCACTTTATTGGTATATGGTTTGGTACGCCCCTAGGGCCCAAACGTGTATTTGTGCTATTACTGTGATTTGATAACTTATAACTTATGTACTTCGAACTCTAGCCTCATAAAGAGACTAGAGGGGTGTGTTTAGTAATAAATACATATATTTTGAATATATACCTGGTGTGGTGCTCTTTCATTTGATCACTCAAGAGATTATAGACTGGTAAAACAAGCTGCTTTACATTCCTTCAAGACTTAGCCTGAAGGCTGCTCTCCACAGCTACCACTAGGATAGCTTTCAATAAGGTTGTCTTTAACCTATCTCCAATAAGGGGTTGTTTGGACTGGTGCAAGGTGCCCACTATAAATAGTGGACAGCATATGCCAGGCCAACTTCTCCCAGGTACTGCTTTGAGGCTATTGAGATGGGACCCTTCCATACTGTGTACCTGTGCAGTAGCAACATTTTTGTGGCTGATGTGGGCAAAGAGAAGAACTGTCATAAAATGATTGTGTTTTTTATATTGGTTTTAGGATACTGATGCACTGGTACTGTTTTATCAATTTTTGAATGTCATGGTGTTTTTAACAGATTGTGTGTTCCGCTGTTGATAATAACTTGGCATTGTGACACTTCCTCATTAACAATGTAAAAATGTGTTGCACTTTTCTTTTTCCTATATATTTATTGTATTTTATCAAACTTTTATGGCTTTGTCGAAATAGAGTTATATTTGACTTCAAAAGTCAGGATTACAACTGAGGTGATCTGTTAACCTTATTACTGACAGAAATTATGTCATACCGTGGATTATTTGAAATTTTGTAGTGAGTGTTGATGACTTCGTATTTCCTGTTTGATGAAAAAACAGAGCAAAGGTAGAGGATCTGGCATTACATCATAGCGCTGACTTTGCAACTTGGAACCAGCTGCGAGTCTTGGCGTCGGGGCTCACCATCCTGTGATTCTAGGCAAATCTCTTAATCTCCCTGTGTAACACCCCCCCCCAAAAAAATATAATTGCGTAAAACAGCTAGTGCTAGTGCTCAGGTGGAGTTTACGCTACTTAAAACTGCCAGAGTAAAAATTAAAAAAATACGACATTGGAAGCTGTTTACAACTGTGCAATATCAGTAATTGATGACTGGCTGTAATTTAAGAGTCTATAAAATACATTGGAATACCCTCAGTTACCAGATGTTTTTCATGTCTGAGCATCATCTCAAGTCTCTTGTTTCATGTGTTTTGTCTTTGGCATTCTGATATAAGTTTTCAGGATAATGATTTGCATAGAAACCTACATCATTTTTTTTACAGAGGGAGGCTGGTTTTTGCTCAAATATAAAGGCTCTAAACTACAATATGGGAAGTTTTACCAACAGCACTTCATGGTTGATGGGAGCACCTGGATATATTTGGTGAGTTTACGCCTCACAGAAGGTGACCAGTTATAATACTAAGGAAAGAACTACTCGAGGACTTGGTGAAAATATTTTCTCAAATGGAACAAAAGAAAGTTGTGATAATGTATATTGTAGGTGGTACCAAATGCACAAAAGAAAAGACAATTAAACAAAGGGAAAGCTGTATATTATGAAACAGTTTGATATTCCAGGATGAGAAAGTGAAGGGCAGGTGTAGAAGGTAGGATCTTTCTGCATGTGTACCCCCACTTTTTGACTGATACTTTCCTATTTTTTGACTAGTCTGACTGGAATCCTGCTAATCAGGACCCAAGTCTATCTGCTTTCTCCTTAAATTGGTTGTGTTGAGTACTTAGGTACACTCCAGATTGGATACTGGGGTACCCTTGTCAGTCCCTCGTATATGGTACACATGTAGCCAGGGCATAGGCACCCCAGAGGCCTCCCATGCATTGAAGCATGTATTATGCCACCCATGAGAGGCCATGCAAAATGGAACTACAGGCCTGCCATTGCAGCCTGTGTAAGTTGGTTTATGCACCACTTACTTGAGATATAGGTTTACTATATCGAAAGTCACCCCTATAGCAGGCCTTAACAATCCTGAAGGCAGGGTACTTCCATTTACGACATATAGAGGTGCATTAGGCGGCCGCGTGATGACCAACTCTAAAACTGCTGAAAGTAACCCTATCGTGTTTGGTGTCAAACATCGTGGAATCATACCCCCACACTGGTAACCGGTGTGGGAGGTATGATACCACCCCTCAGAACCGAGTTTCGTGAGGTCCCTGGTGTTCCCAGTGTTCTAGTCGCCGGCAGCCCAAAAGGGTTGCTGCCGCCCAGAGGCACATTTCTACCTTCTTGCTGCTGAGCCAAGCTCGAGCAGGGGAAGGCCGAACAATGGGCATCCTGTCACAGGGAGGTGTGACCACCTCCCAGACAGGATTTAATGTATTAGGCCTGGGTGGGTGTGCTTGCCAGCAACTGAAAGTCTGCATGAGGGGCACATTTGGTGTCCCTGTGCATAGTCCAGTTCAAACCAGTCCTGGGAGCCATTGGCTCCTGCTCTTGTGCAAAACTGGACAAAGGACATGGGAGTAACCGCCCCCCTGTCCAGACCCTCCCCTGGGAGGGTCCCCTGAATCTGTCCAACCCTCTCCTGTGGGTACTTTAGGGCTTACCTGGCTGTAGGACCCTAGATTCGACGTGGACAAGATTCTGATCAAGAAACCACTGAACTTCGATCGTCTGGACACTCTGGACTTCGCTGGACTTCGTTTGGGCCTGACTTTGTCTCCCTCTCCATCCAAAGCATTATACAGGCTCTGTGCAGGACCTGTGGAGCATCAAGGACAACTGAAGACATCTCCCTTGAAGTGAAGGAGTCACTCCCCTACAACCGCAGGCACCACATCTCAACTGACCAGTCTGCTGCTGTTGATCTCCTACTGACTCCAAAGGCTCCAGCAACACAGGCAGTGGATTTCCAAGTCCCTCAAGGATCGATCTGCCCTCTTACCAAGTTTGAGGTCAGAATCCCTTGTGGGGTCTGCAATACCTGTACTCCTGTGCACCGTGTACTTTTGCAAGTGCATATGCTTGTTGGCATTTAAAAATCAAGTGCACTGGGCACCGAGTAGCCACAACCTCTGGCACCATTTTCACCAAAGAACTTTGGCCTCCTCACACCGAGAACTCCGTGGGCTGTTGCTTTGAGAAACTGCTTGAGGTCTCCTCTCTACTCCTGTGCCTTTGGCCTGTGGGTCCTCTTGAGGGTCAACACTGCTTTTCTTGGGTTTCCCTGGTTGCTTTAGGCCTTCCCTGACTTCCCTGTGTTTGGTGAGTCTCCTGGACCTTGCTGGTCTGAACCGTAACCATCCTTGACCTTCTGCATGGGTTGCTGCTGCCAAGGCTTGTTGGCGCTCTAGCCAGACATTGACCCCTCAGAACTCAAAAACCTTCATAGGACAGCTCATATCCAGCTTCCGGTTGTCCTCGATGTCTCCTGGTCCCTGGGGCTGCAGAGTCAAGAACCTGAAGCCCCCGGCATAGGTCGGCATTCGTCTACCGAGCCCCTGGTCACTCCTGAGTGACCCAGACTCTGTCCCCTCTGCTTTCAGGTACTCTTCATCAAGAATCCATCTTTGGATTCTGATGGACACTTTTCTTCTTCCCAGCAGTGGCTCTTCTTCGAAGTCCTCCATAGAGCTCGATAGCAGTTTCCGACGCCACTTCAGACCTATGCCCCCTGTTTCCCTGGGATAGGTAACTCTGGTACTACAGTATCCACGGGTGGGGTGGCTCTCCAACCTCCTAAGTTCCACAGGGTTTCTACGAAGTCCACTTAGAAGGGTCCTTAAACTCTAAAACTTCAACCGCGACGTCCCCATAGAATTATACGGAGCACACAGTCGTGTTCCCACACTGCACCCATCCTCCGTGGGGTCCCTACTTACTCACCTTGGGTGGTTCCTTGGGGTCCCAGTGATTCTACGTACTCTAGACACTGTCTCGACTCAAGTCGTGGTTCTTATACCACTATTTTAGTATATGGTCTGGTCTCCCCCTGAAGCCCACTGTGTATTAGTGCTATTTACTATTGTTTCTGTGGTACAGTATTGTGTGCTTTGTGATTATCTGCGTGTGGCAGATACCTTATCGTACTAGAGAGTGTTATATTAATAAATACATATTTTTATAACTACTATGTGGTTCTCCTTTCATTTAACCAATACTATAAGGTTGCATTCTGGTAAAACAAGCTGCTTAACATTCCTTCAAGACTAAGCCTGAAGGCTCCTCTCCACAGCTACCACTTGGATAGCTTTCTAAGGTTATCTTTGATCTCTTAGATCACCATAAGGGTTGTTTGGATTGGTGCAAGGTGCCCACTTTAATTAGTGGACATCATATACCAAGCCAACTTCTCACAGCAGGGAAAGTGCAGTGCATGCCTCAGTGTGAGAGTCAGACCCTGACTGAGTTCCAGTCTGTCCCCAGCAATATCTGCTTTCTAAGCCTTCCACTCTCTAGTCCCTCTCTCCCCAGCAGTGGTTGCTCTCACTCTCTCCATTCTCTTCCGTCCTAGACATTCTTTCCTCAGCAGTCATGGCTCTCCCTCTTCCTCCCAAAATTCTTACCTACTAATCTGCTGCTCTAATCCCTTTCCTCCCTTTGACTCCTCTCTCACTGTCCCTCCCCCTGCCCGCTCAGTTCTCAGTATTGGGTTCTCTTATTCGCTCTCCTCTCAGCAGTGCCTTCTTTCTATCCTGTCCCTTCTCCTGAGCACTCCTTTCTCTAACGTTTTTCTCTGCTTTGTAAAAGAGGGTGTTCCACTTTTCCTGGTGAGACAGACCACAGCAGCATCCCAGATCTTGGTTTTGCGTATCTACACGATGAACGTTATAAGGCTTTTGTGGGAAACTGGGTTGTTGGTTGAGGGGAAGGGAGGTCAGCCCTTCTGAAGCAACAGTCACAATACCTGTCAGAGTGAATCATAAAAGTTACTAAATTAATCTGTTTTAACTCTCTGGTAGCTTTGGCACAAAAGCAGTCAGGCTTATCTTAGAGGCAACATGTGAAGTATTTATGCAGTATACAAACAGTAAGTGAAACACAACACAAGAAAAATCCCAACCCACTTTAGAAAAATAAGATACATTTTAATAAATTTAATGACACCAAAACAAATCTAATTAGTACAACTGAAGTTATGATTTTTAAAAGTTTTCAGTAAAATCTAGAGCCTAAAGGATCAAAGTGCCAACAACAGTTTTTTGGTTGCGCAAGACCGGTACAAAGTCAAAAGTTAAGGTTTACTGCAGTGGCGCGCAAGTCAGATACAAAAGGTGGATTGGGGCTGGTCTTGGCTTATCTTTGGACTGAGAAGAAATTTTGAAGAAAAGAAGAAGGAGAAGGTAGAGCTCAAAGGGGCAAGGCAGCAGGCTGTGCCCAAAGAGGATTCATCATCGCTGGGGAGTGCTGGACGAAGTCTTGGTGAAGCAAATGCCAATGGCAGGAAAATGCTCTGAGCAGAAAAAGCAGAATTTCCAGGCTGATGAGTTTATCATTGTTGATGGGGAGCTGGTCGACATTGAGCCCGGCGAAGACTTTTTCCTTTTAACTTAGACAACTTTTTGGGAGTCGAAAACCTCCAGAGGGCTCCACAAGGCCAGATGCCATCACTGAGAGGTCCCGGTGAACAGGATTTGCTGCTGTGGTGAAGAACTTAGCAGGAGCAACTGCAAAGTCAGACCGACTGGCAATGCACCTTGGGCGGATCAAATGGCAGGTAGGTTCCAGTCTTCTGTTGGTTCTTCTAGCACTTTTTGAAGAACGTTTTTTGAAGTCCAAAGATTTAAGTGTAGGTGGGATCAGCACCTATAACACCACTTCCAAAGGTGCAGGATTGGGGGGGGCAGCATTTGGAGGCTGTAAGGACTAACTCCAGCAGAGTGACCAGGTGCAGGGTTCAAGGTTTCTGAAGCTTGTTATGCCCCTGTATCTCATACAGGAGGCCAGGCAATTAGTCCTTAGAGTCACATCTGGTGGTCCTGCTTTCAAGGAGATGGTCCAGTTCTTTTCTAGCGGAAAGGTTGGGCTCTAGAAGCAGGGCAATCTTCTGGAAAGCAAGGCGGGTCTCAACCAGCAGGGCAGTCCTTTGGTAGCAGCATGGCGGTCCTCTTGGGACCAATGCAGGCCTCAAGCAGCAGGGCAGTACTCTGGAGGTCCATGAAATCCTTCTGAAGTCTTCCACTGATTCAGAAACTTACTGAAAAGATGATCCAATGTTCCAATAGTTATACCGGGTGCCGGCTTTTGAAGTGGAGGCATTTCCTGTGCTACCCATACATCTGGTTCTAAGGCTCTAAGAATTCTGGGGTGAAAAAGACTCAGGTCAGTCAGGTTTCATTGTGTGTGTGTGCTGGAGGCAGACCTTTTGAAGTGTAGGTGGGGCAGGGAACAGCTCGACCCCCAGCTATCCCGGCAGCAAGGCACAACCTGCCAACACCTAATCCCATTTTGTCTCACTTGAAGGAATACACAAAGCCAAACAGCTAAACTACTCGCAGTCTTGTGACCCAGTACACTGGCAGAAGGCACCAAATGATCAGGACAAGAAAATGTCATCTTTCTAAAAGTGGCAGTCTGTATTTTAACTTAAAATCAAACTTTACCATTAAAGAGGATTTTAAGTTACAATTCGTTTGAGTCCAAATTTGACATCCTTACCTGTTCCCAATCAAAAGTTAACACATTTTAAATGTAATACAGTCACACAATGTGATCAAATGGGAGAGACAGGCCTAACAGTAGTAAAAAATTAATTTAGGAGTTTTTTACGTACTAGGACATGCAAACTTAAAAACACAAGCCCTACTTTTTATTTACAATGCACCATGCCCTGTGGGCTTTTTAGGGCCTAGACAAGGAAGGCAATATGTATTAAAAAAGAAGGTTTAGGCCTGGCAAAAAGTGTATTTTGGTAGGTCGGATTGGCAGGCCAGAGATGGGTTTCAAAGTGCTACTTTAGTGGGTGGCACAATGAGTGCTGCAGGCCCACTAATAACATCTTGGGTCAGATTTCTGAAAATGTCACGCAACGCAATGGAGCAAGACACCTTGCAGTGCTGCATGACAGGTAGGCGGCAGGAATGCACCATATTTAACATTATATTGCGTATTCCTGTTCTTTCCTTGCGCTGGTGCACTTGTGGCTGCCTAGCACAAACGCAGATACTCTTGCACCATGGTGCAAAGGGGCCTGTGCAGCAAGCAAGATTGTTTTTGTGCAGGAGGGGACATCTTCCTGCATAAAAACAATAATGTGAGGCTTACTCCCGATTTACCAAGTCACTCAGGGTCACGCAAGCTGACCTTGCATGGCTTTGTATATCTCAGTCTAGGTTTTGCTTCACCCTGTGTCCCCTTGCGTGGCTCTAGGATGACGCAAAACCTTTCATAAATATGCCCCTTAATTTACAGGTCATTGTTACATGTAGTACCATATACTCAGGGCCGGACTGGCCAAAATGGGCACCAGGTGTTTCCCCTGTGGACCGCCAGGATGGGGGCCGGTTTTGGACCACTGGGAGTCCGTTTTTGTTATCAGGGTCTGGTTTAGCAGCTTAGCTGCAATATCAGCCCCCTGTAACAAAGCGCCCAAATCCGGCCCTGGAAAACAGCTCAGGCGCCCTCCCTGGGGGGCTGGCCAAGCTGTTTGCCAGGGCCGGTTTCCGTTCACAGTCTGGCCGTGCATATACTAGGGACTTAGAAATAAATTAAATGTACCAATCAGGAGAAATCACAAGCATTTTAACACTGGTTGGAAGTAGTAAAGTTGGGAGTCCTAATGCTAACTAAAACTAATTAAGAAAACATAAGGGATAAAAGCAAAATGTTTGGGAGTGACCCTACAAAGAGAGCCAGGTCCAACAGGTACCTTGATTGAGAGAGGACTTCAGTGAAGTCATTAGGCGGCTGACCATACTTGCTTTCCAATGTGGAAGGGCAAAGGTCTAGCAGTGGACCAGATTTCATTCTCAAAATAGGTGTGGTTAGAGTCTCAATGTCAACTGGATGAAACTCTGATAGTAATGTAACATAGGACAGATTAAGCTTTGAATTCACTTTAAAAACATCTTTTTCAGTTCCACTTCTGATGCCATTGATTTTTCATCCAGTTGTTTGAAGAGCACCCTAGAAGGAGCTTGTAAGAAATTGGGTTACTGAATGAGTGGGGGGTGAAACCCTTCTCAAGCAGCAACCACAATTCTTCTCGGGTCCAGTCACACGCAAACCCTACCTGTCCCACTAGCTTCAGCCCCAGAGGAGGGGCCGTGACACCTGGATTTGGCGCCAGAGCGCCACAAAAAGCATTGAGGCTTCCGGCTGCGCTGGAACGCCGTAAACTGCTGCACTAGCTCCAGCCCCGGATGAGGGGGCGTGACACCTGGATTTGGCGCCGGAGCGCCACAAATAGCATTGAGGCTTCCCACTGCGGGGGGACGCCGTAACCTGCTGTACTAGCTTCAGCCCCGGAGGAGGGGCCGTGACACCTAGATTTGGTGTCGCAGCGCCACAAAATACCTTGAGGCTTCCCGCTGCACGGGACGCGGGCGGGCTTGGCCTGGGCAAACACCAGGCCTAGACGGGCCTGTCTTAGCCCGGAAGAGGCTGGGCTGGGCCACCCCCCTGAGACTTGACCTTGGATATCCCAGGAGCATGAACAAGGGCACTTAAGCTTACTCCTACCACCAAAGGTATTGTACATTTTGAGCTTTTTGCCCTTCCGTGTGCGTCTGCTTGGTTGCTCCTTATATTTTGAACTGTGTTACTTGCTGTATTCAAGCATCGGCAAAAAGACGGGGTCCCCCGATGCTACTAGTGTGCTGCCACCACCTCGTACTCGCTCTGCCATTGACAAATATTTAACTCGGGCTGTGGATATGGTCACTAATGAAATAAGGCTGGTAGAATGAGGCCTCTCCCTTACACCTGAGGAGCTTGTCCTAGCGTTACCTCCGCTACAGCCTAATACTCAAAATCCACCTGAACTTGCCCGGTTGAGTACACCTAGTACTTCGGCTTCAAGCCCGCCTGCTGGCTTACCTGGAGATGTTCTACCAGGGAAGAGAGGGCTATCTACTAATGTTATGATGGCCTGCCCGGGGGTGGGGGGGGGTTGCCTCCAGCAATAGGAAAGAGAGTTGAGTCCATTGCCATTGAGCGTAGTCCAACTGGCATGGTGGATAGCGATCAACACCGTGAGTTTGACCTAGAGAGCAGCCCAAAACCTAAGCGTAGAAGGAAATATGTTAAAATTACAAAAATTATTATCCCGTTTCTGAAGTTAAAATGGTCCCCCGAAATAGGCCCTGTAATGAGGAGGTACCTGTGCCAGCATCTGCTGCCGCCGAGTACATCTGGGCCCAGCTTAGTTGTCGCACAGGCGAGCTATTGGATGTGAAACTGTGCCCCATTATTGATCGCTTGGACCAATTGGAAGCCAAAATAGTAACGCAACCAGCCTTTAGGGTATTCACTCAGGAGACTCTGTGCACCCCCATTCCCCATATAAATCAGTGTTCCACTCTTAGGGGTGGAGGGGCAGTGACTTTTACACTGGCCCAGCTCTTATCAGAACATCCAGGATCAAGGAAGCACACCCCATCAGGGATAAACAAGCTGCCCAGCCACCAGTAACATGTGATTCCAGGACGAACATGCTACCTGTGATTGACTTACCTCCTGCCTCTGCCCCCTACGTTATTGTTCTGGCGAATAATCCCAGACTCACAGTTGGCAGCTTGGAAAATACAAGGGGATTTATGAATAAAACTGTCCACTGGTTGACACGAACGTGCCTGGCCACGGGGACATATCTAAAGAGATATTGTTGGCAAGACGGGTGAGAGGGGTTGGCAGGCTGGGTAAAGGGTACAAGGGGGATGATATTGTGGTCAATTTTCGTAACCCTTTGGTTGTAATGGAGATCATGAGACAAGCCAGCGCCGGACTGGTTAAAATCAGCTCTGTTAAGATTCTGCCACTTGGTTATTTTTATAGGCACTTTTCCACCTCATACCATAACGTCAATGGGTTAGCTGCCACAAAGAACATTTCTACCAGGCTTCCCTCCGAACCCTCCCAACCATTTGTACCTCTTAATAACAGATTTACAGTCTTGAGTGGGGTGACGGACAATGATTGACGGCCAAGTGAGGAGTACGAGGTAGGCTAATGCTCAGGCTCCTCGGTTGAGGGTGGTTATCTCTTAGGTTTATTCCTGCTGTACAACTGATTACCAACGCAGCCCAGACTAATCCCCCAAAAGGTCCAGAAGCTATTGCTCCAAAGGTAGAAGGTGGCCTAGATCACGCTTGTATTCAATTTTTAAACTGGCTTCCAAAATCTTGATTGAAGACTGGCAAATCTTTATCTTGAAGTATGACATAGTCTTTATGCAGGAAACATGGGACGAGAAAGGGAAGGGACAGCATTTGATGGTTTTACTTGTTTTAGTCTGCCAGCGACGTGGTCTCCAGCGGGAATGACAAAGGGGGGTTGACAGCTTGGTTCAAAGTAAATATTGTCTGTTCTATCCCTCCCCTTTTTTTTTGGACCAGGGGGAGGCAAAAGTTTTTTGCCTTAGCTGGAATAATATATTTAAGATTTACATGGTGAATTTTTATAACAATCATTTTTCCAGTAAGGGCGATTGTAATTTTCAGGGCCTCTTTGCGGTAATTGATATGCTGGTGGAAAAAGAGGCTCGGGCAGAACGTCCCCTCAATTTGTTGGTGGCAGGGGATTTTAACGCCAAATTAGGGTTTTTACCATCTCTATCCCCAACAATTCTTTTTTTAATTATCTTTTTATTAAACAGTTGTGATGGTACATTGGTGAATCAGAAAACCATACAGCAATGAGAGGCAAGATACATTTGGCAAAGTAGCGGTCAGGTCAATCACGAATAAAGCATTAGGCAGGTAAAGAAACTCCATCCAAAACATTATCGTGCAGTTCAATTGAGGGGGAGACACATATATTCCCACGGGACTTATTCCAGTTAGCCCACTTACGGTCCCATTTCGAGGGACAACCTCTGTGCTTGAATACGTCCTTCTCGGCGATCATGGCCATATCCATATCCTTGGCCCACTTTGCGTACCCAAGCGATACCCATGTCTGCTCTGTGTGATTCAAGTTCGTGGCCTCCCATACATTTAAAAGACACAGTCGCGGGGATTGGGCAATGGGCTTCCCACATAATCTGGCCATTGTCGAGACTATTTTCCCCCACAACGGCTGCAGTTTTGGGCACTTCCAAATGACGTGAAAGAAGGTGCCTTCGGCCATACATCCTCGGAGGCAGCCAGGATCTGTCCGACTACCCATCCTAACTAGCACATGCGCAGATAGGTATGTTCTATGTAAGGTTTTCAGTTGTACAAGTCATAAATGCATTGGGATGGCCACCTCCCTAGGGGAGGAAAGGGCTTCCTGCCAATCATCATCTTCTAAGTACCCAAGGTCTGTTTCCCACTGCTGTCGAAGACGTACCAACGTGTCGGGTTTGTTATTAATCAGTTTACGGTAGGTGAGCGAGATCGCTTTACGGGGGAGGGGGTCTGTCAGGAGCCTATCCTCTAAAGGGGAGGCCTCAGGTATTGTCTCCCTGCTGGGGACAACAGCGGTTAGAGCATGGCGGATTTGGAGATACCGGAACATCTCGGTCTCCGCCAACTGATATTCTTTTTGGAGGTCCGCAAAGGATACCATCGCCTTTCTCTTCCAGAGGTCCCCCACTGAGGAAATACCGATTAAATCCCATTTGTCGAAGCCCTGGCACCTGCTCAAGGTCCCGAGTTGTTCAGATTCCCACAGAGGTCAAAGGCGCTGTTACTTTCCTGTGCCAACCCAGTTTTTTTGTTGCATAGTGCTACAGTGCCACTGTGTGTGCAGTAGGACCAGTAAGGGATTGTGTTTTGGGGTTAGAATAAAGTGTACGCTGGTATCCCCCCTTAGCCATTACCCATCTATCCGTGCGGACTGATGGCTCCGCTGGCGGGACAAACACCCATTGGTTAATCACTGCCAGCTGGTCGGCCCAATAAAAGAGTTTCAGGTCTGGTAGCTTAATCCCCCCGTCATACCACCCTCTGGTCAGTTTGTGCGCTGCTATACGTGGACCTTTCCCCTCCCAGAGAAGTGTTCTTACCTCGCTTTCCACACTGGCGAAATAGGTCTCCGGGACTCTGTGAGGGGTGTTGTGTAGAGCGTAGAGGAAACGCGGGAGAGCCAGCATTTTGTAGAGCGCCGCTCTACCCAGCAAGGTAAGGGGCAAGGATCTCCAGTGTGATACATCTTTCTGGAACCGGACCAACAGGGGTTAGAGATTGGCGGCATAGAAACGGGCAGGGTGCGGGGTGATATAGATACCCAGGTAGGGTAAACCCTCCATGGCAACCGTAACATTGGTGTTTTTGGGCAGCCTAGGAACCTGGCCCCTCAGCATGAACAAAACAGACTTCGCCCAATTGATAGTGTAGCCCGAGTGTGAGCTAAAGATCGTGAAGATATGCAAGATCCTGTGGATCAAGGCCGAGGGAGCAGCCACATATAGCAGAACGCTGTCCGCATAGAGCGAAATTCTGTCCTCGTGTTGGTCCGTCCACTTCAATCCTCTTATCAGGGGGTCACCTCTAACCCAGGTCGCCAGCGGCTCCAGCACTAGAGCAAATATGAGGGTGACATGGGGCAGCCCTGCCTAGTTCCCCTTCCCAAATGGAATTTACGGAAGGTATGCTGATTGACTACCACTTGCGCCGTTGGGGCGGTGTAAAGTAGTTTAACCCACTTTATGAAGCGGGGTCCGAACCCCCGGCGTTCGAGGAGTGCAAATAAGTAAGGCCATTCGATAGTGTTGAATGCCATTTTGGCATCCAACGACAGCAGCGCAGCATCCTCTAGAATGGTATGAGTTCTCCCCATCACACCATGGAGTCTACGAAGGTTAAGGGCCGTATTACGACCAGGCATAAAGCCTGACTGGTCTGGGTGGACAAGTTGGGTTATAACCGGTAAAAGACGATTGGCCAATACCTTGGCCAGAATTTTGGCCTCGGCTGACAACAATGAGATAGGACGGTAGGACTCACAACGCGTCGTCGCCTTGCCTGGTTTGTGTACCACCACTATGGAAGTTAGCATCAGTTTGGGGGGCAAAGACCCAACTTGATAGCTCTCCAAATACTTAGCTCGCAGGGCTGGCGTTATCTTAGAGGACACTAGTTTAAACAGCTCGATTGGGAGCCCGGTGGGACCTATAGCCTTACTGGACCTAACGCCCCCATAGCCATCATTAGTTCCTCGTCCGTGAGGTCACTCTCAAGGGCATCTCGATCTTCCGGATTGAGCACAGCTACCGGGATAGTGGCTAGGAGGTCATTTGAGTCCTGCTGGGAAGTGCATGTAGAGGAGGAGTAAATTGTGGTAAAGTAGGAGGCGAAGGTCTCCGCTATTTGCACTGGGTCAGTCACTGAGTCGCCAGCGTCAGTCTCAACGAGGGGCACCCAATGCTGAGCCAATTCCCATCGTTCTAGCCATGCAAGCATTTTGCCTGTGGCATCGCCCAACTCATATATTCTATGCTGGGTAGCTTTATGCTCAGCCTTGGCTGACACTGCCGCCAGTAGACAGTCGTCTAGTCATTTAACACTCAGGGTGTGGACGAGCTTTGCGTCATCATGCGTTGCCACCTCGTCTTCTAAGCCCCTGATTTCTCCCTCCAGAATTTCTTATCTGGCCTTCTGTTCCTTTTTATATCCCACCATCAATGAGAGGGCCTGTCCCTTAATTACTACCCCAAAGGCTCCCCACAACGTACATGCGGACCGAACTGAATGAGTGTTTTCAGAAAAATAATGATCCACCCTCTCCACCAGGGCCTTCCTAACCTGTGGGATCTTCAAGAGCCATGGGGTAATAGTAAGAGTGTGGCGGCTTTGTCTCTGTGGAATGGCTACATGGATCAGAACCGGGGAGTGATCCGAGATGCCTCTTGCTAATAATTTGGCTTCAGTAAAATATGAGAGATTGTCATTATGTGTGAATAAGTAAGTAAGACAAACTATTGGCAATGTACCCTGTATAGACCAAGCACCTGACCCGTTATCCCTAATTATATTTCTAAAGATGGAAATCACCCATCACATATGTGCACACCGTTAATGCACCCACTGCCACGATGCAATCCAATACAGGATTATAACAATTTAAGCAAAAAACAAAGGTGCACCACTTAATGATAATATAAAAAAATATTACAATCCATATCCATAATGTAAATCTTTTATAATCTTCTTTTATTTATATCGAGCTTGTAAAAAGAGACAGCCGACGCGTTTCGTCCAGTAAAGGACTTCTTCAGGGCTGTAACAAACATATATACAAAACATAAGTACATACAATATATACACATAGACAATACATATATTTACAAATTCCAAACATATATAACATATACGACGACAATTACTAAATATATGACTTATATCACAAAACGGACCACATATTCACTGCACCATTAATACATAACACTTTGAACACTTAAAATTACATACTCTTTTCCAAACACATTTTACTCCACATCTATAATAAAAGACATACCCTACAAGAGTATATTATTACATATATCTAAAAAATATATATTTTTTAAACATTTGAAAAGGGAAAAGTAAATAGAGGAACGAAGGATAAAAACAGAAAGATAGATGCTACAAAAAATAGGACGCAAAATAAAGGTCCCATAAAAAGATTCAAAAGAACTATCAAATGCAGATATATCTGGTGTAATGCGCCATCCTGGCATTCATTCATCAAGTTTAGTATAAAGGAGATTTGTGCCATATCAATATATGGAAAGGAGGCTAAGTTAAACAACCATCTATTATAAAAGGATACCCACCATAAGAATAAAGACCCGGACACTTCCAGTTAAATCAACGTCGAGGAGTCCGCAATAAATAAATTTGTTGGTCCAGATAACACGCACTTTTTCAACGGACTGTTACAAGAAAAGAGAGAGGCACACAACTATGATCATATACCCTCACAAAAGATGACCCTGTTACTGTATTCCGAACAGACAAAAAGATAAAATAACTTACTGGATATCATAACGAAGAGTATCTCACTCTCACAATTTGTAGAAATCTAAGGTCAGATAACACTTCATCAGACCTTATCTGTAGCCACGCCTTTAATCCGGTGGACTTGAAATCACAGGACAAATACCTGATCAGCCTGTAAACACAAAAGCGTATTATATATAGACTTAGAAAGTCTTAATAACCATATTCGCAACCTATATCCAAAATGATCTGAGCTCATAAGCAGGACTAACCAAAAAGCGAGAGGGAGGGCGCAAGATAGATAGAAATCCAAGAGGAAAATATAATCCTGCCACACTACATAAAGTGTACAGAGATGGCATTCATGAGACTCCATATATTCATGCCATGCCCAATATCTGAAGATAACACCTTATTTCTAATTTGTTGTTCAATAAAAAAGAGAAGTGTGGGAATAACAGGGCCCTCTTCCCTTCATAAAACACATGAAAGCGGCATACATACGGTTCCATAAAATATATGGAGACCTACGAATAGAGGACCCAGCTCCCAACGTGCTAGAGTAAAAACGCCCTAGTGAAAATCCCTCCTTACTCAGCTCCCAACGTGCTAGAGAAAGAGGGGAGGGGGGGAAAAGGAGAGTAGCACAGCTGGAGCATAAATCCAAATTGGAAATATTAGCCCTCTTCCCTGCATAAAACACATGAAAGCGGCATACTCACGGTTCCATAAAATATATGGAGATCTACAAATAAAGGACCCAGCTCCCAATATGCTGGAGTAAAGACGCCCAAATGAAAATCCCTCCTTACTCAGCTCCCAACATGCTAGAGAAAAGACACCCGAGTAAAAATCCCTCCTTACCTAAATATGGCTGCGACAGAATCCAAAACACTCTTCCTATACAGCGGGTACGGTCATAAAGAATACCCATACACCATTTCGTTTAAATAGCCCGCTGCAAACCCCAGATACGTTACAGGTGAGATCAATATTTACTCGACTTACAAGGCGGCGTTTAGATGGCATCCAAAGCAGCGGCCATCTTGAAATGGTGATCAAAGACTAATAAAAATAAAGGTCTACTTATAATCAAGATTCTCTGCCCAATATGTGCGAGTTAAAT
The DNA here is from genome assembly GCA_963921515.1 of Calotriton arnoldi. Lineage (NCBI taxonomy): Eukaryota > Metazoa > Chordata > Amphibia > Caudata > Salamandridae > Calotriton > Calotriton arnoldi. The sequence continues at coordinate 1,541,791 of CAWUFW010004092.1, forward strand.
TACGAAATACCTCCGAATTTTCAAGATAATACGGATCTATAGTTTAATAACGTTAAATGTGTAGTTCGCCCGAAAATTCCAAGGCCATATTACTGAGCCCACAATCAAGGTACTTTACCCAGTATGCAAGAAATAATAAATGATATCACTCCGGAATTTCCAAATTAATACGAAGCTAGAATATAATAAAATTAGTTGTGTAGTCCGCTCGAAAATTCCAAAACATCGTATTATTGAGCCCAACATACGCTTTACTCAAAACTTGGCATCAGAAGATAACCGGTGCAGCGGCCATCTTGGAGTGGTAATAAAAGGTACACAAATACCAGTGATTTTTCTTAATATAATGAGCTCCAACATTTATAAGGATCATAAGCTATGATGTCACTCCAGACTGTTAGGCTGGCACGAGACCGCAATATACCATGACTCGTTAACAAAGTTATATAAATAACACATGAATCCATTTGAATACCTAATGGAACATCATATGTTTGTAACCACAATATAAGAGGGACAAATACGCCCATCTTGCCTCACATTTCCAAATCATATGTCATCTCCAATACAATTACACTAAGCCAAACCAGAAAAAAGGGACTAATAAATTCAGTATATAAACAAAAGAAACTATATATTGAAAAAGGAAAAGAAAACGAGAATCTAGAGAGAAGAAACAATAGAAGGACACCACCAAGGTGGACAGTTATGTCTTCAAAGGACTCTTTATTATTGTATTAACAGCAACTGTCCATCAGGCGTCAGAAAGACCCCTAGTCAGATGAATAGGAAGCTTAATTGGCAAATGAACAATGTTGTATACTCATCATATTTCTAATAGGGAGAAACAGAATTGGAAGTAATCAAAATCCCATTGTACAGTTACAGATGTATTCAACACTCTTTTCTGTTTGTATTGACATTTGTCAATTAAACAAACATCTATGTTTCCAGTTGCACCCCAAGATGTCACATTAATAAATACATCGTTGTATATATGATTATAAAATCCCATATGTGTGCGATTTACAATCCAAGTCTCATCATCATAACAAGTTGGAAATTCTCCCTCTTCAGAGGAAGTAATGCATTTCATCATCACTATTGTGCCCAAGTTCAATGCTGCGAAGTTTACAAATCCACCCAGCTTCGTTTTTCCTTAGGGATAGTTCCCTATCCCCACCTCTTGGGTTGGCCGGTATATGATCAATACCTATAAACCATATATTATTATCTGTCGGATGAATTTCTTGCATATGGAAAGTCATAGGGTATTTATGATCATTGTTACGTATCGCACGGAGGTGTTCCTGAATTCTCATTTTTAATGGTCTTATGGTACTGCCCACATAGATCTTATTACATGGGCAGCCCAGGACATATGTTACATACTTCGTATTACAGTTAATTAGATGATTAATATCGAAAACTCGGTTATTATTAAATTCAAATGTTTTCGTTTTATCCTTCCCAAATGCACAGATATTACACTTTTTGCAAGTGTAAAAGCCTTTAGTTGTATGTGATAACCAATTACCCATCTTTGGCGTAGTAATGTAACTTGGGCACAGTAAATCTCTCAAATTTTTCCCCTCCTATATGTCATTTTGGGTCTGGGGACTAGTATATCTTTGAGGCTGGGTACATTGGTAAGTAGGTGCCAATGTCTGCGTAATACATTATAAACCCTGTCACTATGATGGTTAAATTGAGTACTGAAAGAAACAGGGGCCTTTTTGTTTTTGACTGGATCCTTTGGTTTCAAAGTGCTATCTCTAGATACTCTGGAGATTTTATTCTCTGCCTCCTCTAATTTGCCAAGGGGGTAGCCACGTGCCAAAAACCGCTTCTTAGTCTGTTTGATATTTTCAACAAAGGTCTCTTCCGTACTACAATTTCTCCTCATACGTATCATTTCACCGTATGGGATATTATTTATTATATGTCGGGGGTGTGCACTACCTGAATGTAGGATGCTATTGCATGCTGTACTTTTTCGATGCAAGGAACTTTGAATACAGTTGTCTCGAACAAAAAAGTAATATCCAAAAACTCAATTCGTTCTCTACTGAAAGCAATGGTAAGTTGTACATTAAAAGGGTTTTCATTGAGAAAGGAATGATATTCCAACAGATCTGTGACCGGTCCATCCCAAAGCATAATAATATCGTCTATATACCTGCCCCAGAAAATAATATGGTCAATCCACTTTTTGGCATGGCGTCCCCAGGCATGCTCCCGCTCATACCAGCCCATAAAGAGTCCGGCATAAGCAGGAGCAAACCTGGAACCCATCGCCGCGCCCTGTATTTGATGGTACCATTGAGCATCATGTAGAAAGAAGTTCTTAGACAGAATAATATCTGTAATTTCTAACAGCACTTCATTATGCTTATAGTGGTCTGCAGTTCTTAACCCAAGAAAGAATTCCAGGGCTTTCACCCCAAATTCTTTTCTAATGCATGTATATAAACTGGCCACATCCATTGTGACAAAATGCAGATTTTCAGACCATTCAAATCCATCAAATTTATTTAAGATGTCTTTACTGTCCTTAATGTACGCCGGTAAATTGCGTACTAGAGGTTGTAAGTATTGATCTACATATTCAGATAGTTTCTCCGTGGGGAATTAACTCCCGAAATAATGGGGCGACCAGGTGGAAATTGGCCCCCTTATGTATTTTGGGTAACACATATATACAAGGAAAAGTGGGTTCGCCAACCATCATATATCTATACTCCTCATTACTCAATAGGCCAATCTCCCGCCATTCCACTAATCTCATGTTAATATAGGTACTTAGTACTTTTATGGGGTTCCCGGTATTTTTCTATAACATGTGGTGTCTGCCAGCTGGCGATTAATTTCCTTCATATAACTCTCCCTATCCATTAACACAACGTTCCCCCCTTGTCAGCTTCTCGGATGACAATAGAGGTGTCAGTTCTTAAATCCTTCAATGCTTGATTTTCCTGTACTGACAAATTATATTTAACTCTATTGCGGGGATTGGGATTTTCCAAGATCTTGTGAAAGCCATCACTAACTCTCTCCCTGAAGAGATCAATGTTGGGGTGTGTCCCTACTGGGATAAATTTAGAACGGGATTTAAGGCCACTATCAATTAGCGTATTTTCTACGATGTTCAATTCAGATCTCAACACATCCATCTCAATTGGTATTTCATCCTGCAATGACATCATTAGCTGTAAAGTATGCAAGTCTGAAACTGTATGGGTCGGTGGTACATATTCCCCCATATTTTCGGTACATACAACAGGATTCCGAATGAAATGATCTTTTAATTTTAATATTCTAGTAAATTTATACAAATCAACAAAAATATCTGTGTCATTTCCAAATTGGGTGGGGCAAAACCCCAATCCTCTACTCAATACAGATATATCCACTTCAGTTAAAGTTCTAGAGGAAAGGTTAACAATCACAAGTTCTTGTGTCAGCCCTCCCACTTCTCCATCAGCTGTCGCCCCTTCTACGTTGTCTTGGATCTGGTGGACATGGCGATTGTGTCGTTCCGCACTCTCTTGTTTCTGCCTGCGTTTCTGCCATCTCCTCCCACCCCTTCTTGTTTTTGTTCTTTCCTTGTTGTTTTTGCACCTAGTCTTAAGCGTTCCATTTCCGCTAAAAAGTGGATCGATTTTCTATATCCGATATGCCTGATATTTCATCAGTGTTGGCCAAACTGGCCACAGATGAAAGAGAGCTAATACTGTCCATTGAAACCAATTCGGACGTTTCTTCTCTTTGTCTCTTTCCATCCCCTGTCACCTTAAGGTTGTCATATTTATGAGAAAAGGTATATATCCTCCCTTCCCTGTAGTCCTTATCGTCCCTCTTAATTTTTTTGACTTTCTTATCCTTCAGATACATTTGATATTCATCTAGTATTTTTTCTAAAATATCATAGTTCTTTTTAATAATATCTTTTAGGTCCGAGGCTGCAATCTCTTTCTCAAGTTCTTCTATTTCAGACTGCAGCTTACTTCCCTTCCTCTCTGCATTTTTGATTAATATACGCATCATATTAAATGATGCGTCATGGAGATTTACCTCCCAGTCCTTTAATGATTCAGGATCCAAGTCCTCAAATGTAGGAAAAATTAAAATTCTAAGACCCCTTGGAATCTTATCATTCTCCATATATTTAGTTAGGGTGGTACCGTCCCACCACCTGGACATTTCTTGTTTTTTAAAAAATTTTCTAACTTCTGAAATTTGATTTTTAAACCCTCTGTCCTGACAACATTATTTGATTTACTTCCCGTGGTCTGTTTTGAAAAAAGGTCCTGTGCTAATTCCTGTCGTCTATCTTTAAAATTAGACATATTTATTATGATTAATAATACGAACTGCAGTTAGTAGGTCGAGTCAGTGCATACCCAGGGAGTAATTTATAAGTAAGACAAACTATTGGCAATGTACCCTGTATAGACCAAGCACCTGACCCGTTATCCCTAATTATATTTCTAAAGATGGAAATCACCCATCACATATGTGCACACCGTTAATGCACCCACTGCCACGATGCAATCCAATACAGGATTATAACAATTTAAACAAAAAACAAAGGTGCACCACTTAATGATAATATAAAAAAATATTACAATCCATATCCATAATGTAAATCTTTTATAATCTTCTTTTATTTATATCGAGCTTGTAAAAAAGAGACAGCCGACGCGTTTCGTCCAGTAAAGGACTTCTTCAGGGCTGTAACAAACATATATACAAAACATAAGTACATACAATATATACACATAGACAATACATATATTTACAAATTCCAAACATATATAACATATACGACGACAATTACTAAATATATGACTTATATCACAAAAACGGACCACATATTCACTGCACCATTAATACATAACACTTTGAACACTTAAAATTACATACTCTTTTCCAAACACATTTTACTCCACATCTATAATAAAAGACATACCCTACAAGAGTATATTATTACATATATCTAAAAAATATATATTTTTTAAACATTTGAAAAGGGAAAAGTAAATAGAGGAACGAAGGATAAAAACAGAAAGATAGATGCTACAAAAAATAGGACGCAAAATAAAGGTCCCATAAAAAGATTCAAAAGAACTATCAAATGCAGATATATCTGGTGTAATGCGCCATCCTGGCATTCATTCATCAAGTTTAGTATAAAGGAGATTTGTGCCATATCAATATATGGAAAGGAGGCTAAGTTAAACAACCATCTATTATAAAAGGATACCCACCATAAGAATAAAGACCCGGACACTTCCAGTTAAATCAACGTCGAGGAGTCCGCAATAAATAAATTTGTTGGTCCAGATAACACGCACTTTTTCAACGGACTGTTACAAGAAAAGAGAGAGGCACACAACTATGATCATATACCCTCACAAAAGATGACCCTGTTACTGTATTCCGAACAGACAAAAAGATAAAATAACTTACTGGATATCATAACGAAGAGTATCTCACTCTCACAATTTGTAGAAATCTAAGGTCAGATAACACTTCATCAGACCTTATCTGTAGCCACGCCTTTAATCCGGTGGACTTGAAATCACAGGACAAATACCTGATCAGCCTGTAAACACAAAAGCGTATTATATATAGACTTAGAAAGTCTTAATAACCATATTCGCAACCTATATCCAAAATGATCTGAGCTCATAAGCAGGACTAACCAAAAAGCGAGAGGGAGGGCGCAAGATAGATAGAAATCCAAGAGGAAAATATAATCCTGCCACACTACATAAAGTGTACAGAGATGGCATTCATGAGACTCCATATATTCATGCCATGCCCAATATCTGAAGATAACACCTTATTTCTAATTTGTTGTTCAATAAAAAAGAGAAGTGTGGGAATAACAGGGCCCTCTTCCCTTCATAAAACACATGAAAGCGGCATACATACGGTTCCATAAAATATATGGAGACCTACGAATAGAGGACCCAGCTCCCAACGTGCTAGAGTGAAAACGCCCTAGTGAAAATCCCTCCTTACTCAGCTCCCAACTATCCCTAAGGAAAAACGAAGCTGGGTGGATTTGTAAACTTCGCAGCATTGAACTTGGGCACAATAGTGATGATGAAATGCATTACTTCCTCTGAAGAGGGAGAATTTCCAACTTGTTATGATGATGAGACTTGGATTGTAAATCGCACACATATGGGATTTTATAATCATATATACAACGATGTATTTATTAATGTGACATCTTGGGGTGCAACTGGAAACATAGATGTTTGTTTAATTGACAAATGTCAATACAAACAGAAAAGAGTGTTGAATACATCTGTAACTGTACAATGGGATTTTGATTACTTCCAATTCTGTTTCTCCCTATTAGAAATATGATGAGTATACAACATTGTTCATTTGCCAATTAAGCTTCCTATTCATCTGACTAGGGGTCTTTCTGACGCCTGATGGACAGTTGCTGTTAATACAATAATAAAGAGTCCTTTGAAGACATAACTGTCCACCTTGGTGGTGTCCTTCTATTGTTTCTTCTCTCTAGATTCTCGTTTTCTTTTCCTTTTTTCAATATATAGTTTCTTTTGTTTATATACTGAATTTATTAGTCCCTTTTTTCTGGTTTGGCTTAGTGTAATTGTATTGGAGATGACATATGATTTGGAAATGTGAGGCAAGATGGGCGTATTTGTCCCTCTTATATTGTGGTTACAAACATATGATGTTCCATTAGGTATTCAAATGGATTCATGTGTTATTTATATAACTTTGTTAACGAGTCATGGTATATTGCGGTCTCGTGCCAGCCTAACAGTCTGGAGTGACATCATAGCTTATGATCCTTATAAATGTTGGAGCTCATTATATTAAGAAAAATCACTGGTATTTGTGTACCTTTTATTACCACGCCAAGATGGCCGCTGCACCGGTTATCTTCTGATGCCAAGTTTTGAGTAAAGCGTATGTTGGGCTCAATAATACGATGTTTTGGAATTTTCGAGCGGACTACACAACTAATTTTATTATATTCTAGCTTCGTATTAATTTGGAAATTCCGGAGTGATATCATTTATTATTTCTTGCATATTGGGTAAAGTACCTTGAATGTGGGCTCAGTAATATGGCCTTGGAATTTTCGGGCGAACTACACATTTAACGTTATTAAATTATAGATCCGTATTATCTTGAAAATTCGGAGGTATTTCGTAATTTAACTCGCACATATTGGGCAGAGAATCTTGATTATAAGTAGACCTTTATTTTTATTAGTCTTTGATCACCATTTCAAGATGGCCGCTGCTTTGGATGCCATCTAAACGCCGCCTTGTAAGTCGAGTAAATATTGATCTCACCTGTAACGTATCTGGGGTTTGCAGCGGGCTATTTAAACGAAATGGTGTATGGGTATTCTTTATGACCGTACCCGCTGTATAGGAAGAGTGTTTTGGATTCTGTCGCAGCCATATTTAGGTAAGGAGGGATTTTTACTCGGGTGTCTTTTCTCTAGCATGTTGGGAGCTGAGTAAGGAGGGATTTTCATTTGGGCGTCTTTACTCCAGCATATTGGGAGCTGGGTCCTTTATTTGTAGATCTCCATATATTTTATGGAACCGTGAGTATGCCGCTTTCATGTGGTTTATGCAGGGAAGAGGGCTAATATTTCCAATTTGGATTTATGCTCCAGCTGTGCTACTCTCCTTTTTCCCCCCCCTCCCCTCTTTCTCTAGCACGTTGGGAGCTGAGTAAGGAGGGATTTTCACTAGGGCGTTTTCACTCTAGCACGTTGGGAGCTGGGTCCTCTATTCGTAGGTCTCCATATATTTTATGGAACCGTATGTATGCCGCTTTCATGTGTTTTATGAAGGGAAGAGGGCCCTGTTATTCCCACACTTCTCTTTTTTATTGAACAACAAATTAGAAATAAGGTGTTATCTTCAGATATTGGGCATGGCATGAATATATGGAGTCTCATGAATGCCATCTCTGTACACTTTATGTAGTGTGGCAGGATTATATTTTCCTCTTGGATTTCTATCTATCTTGCGCCCTCCCTCTCGCTTTTTGGTTAGTCCTGCTTATGAGCTCAGATCATTTTGGATATAGGTTGCGAATATGGTTATTAAGATTTTCTAAGTCTATATACAATACGCTTTTGTGTTTACAGGCTGATCAGGTATTTGTCCTGTGATTTCAAGTCCACCGGATTAAAGGCGTGGCTACAGATAAGGTCTGATGAAGTGTTATCTGACCTTAGATTTCTACAAATTGTGAGAGTGAGATACTCTTCGTTATGATATCCAGTAAGTTATTTTATCTTTTTGTCTGTTCGGAATACAGTAACAGGGTCATCTTTTGTGAGGGTATATGATCATAGTTGTGTGCCTCTCTCTTTTTCTTGTAACAGTCCGTTGAAAAAGTGCGTGTTATCTGGACCAACAAATTTATTTATTGCGGACTCCTCGACGTTGATTTAACTGGAAGTGTCCGGGTCTTTATTCTTATGGTGGGTATCCTTTTATAATAGATGGTTGTTTAACTTAGCCTCCTTTCCATATATTGATATGGCACAAATCTCCTTTATACTAAACTTGATGAATGAATGCCAGGATGGCGCATTACACCAGATATATCTGCATTTGATAGTTCTTTTGAATCTTTTTATGGGACCTTTATTTTGCGTCCTATTTTTTGTAGCATCTATCTTTCTGTTTTTATCCTTCGTTCCTCTATTTACTTTTCCCTTTTCAAATGTTTAAAAAATATATATTTTTTAGATATATGTAATAATATACTCTTGTAGGGTATGTCTTTTATTATAGATGTGGAGTAAAATGTGTTTGGAAAAGAGTATGTAATTTTAAGTGTTCAAAGTGTTATGTATTAATGGTGCAGTGAATATGTGGTCCGTTTTGTGATATAAGTCATATATTTAGTAATTGTCGTCGTATATGTTATATATGTTTGGAATTTGTAAATATATGTATTGTCTATGTGTATATATTGTATGTACTTATGTTTTGTATATATGTTTGTTACAGCCCTGAAGAAGTCCTTTACTGGACGAAACGCGTCGGCTGTCTCTTTTTTTACAAGCTCGATATAAATAAAAGAAGATTATAAAAGATTTACATTATGGATATGGATTGTAATATTTTTTTATATTATCATTAAGTGGTGCACCTTTGTTTTTTGCTTATGTGTGAATAAGTAGTCGATCCTGGATTGACTGCCATGTACCTCTGATTGGAAGGTAAAGTTCTGTACCATGGGATTGAAATGTCGCCAAAGGTCAACCAGGCCGAAGGCCAGGAGAACGTCCCTCAGTGGAGAGGAGTCGTGTGGGTCCGGTCGAGTGGGCCGGCGGTCCGTACTGCCATCCACCGCAAGGTTGAAGTCCCTCCCCAATATCATTGTGCCAGTCGAGAGGTCTACTAAAAATGTACCCAGGTCGGCTAGTGTAGATGTCTTCAATGCAGGGGGAACTTAAAGCGAAAGAACATTGAAGGGAGTCCCCTCCCACATCCCAGCTATGGCAGCATATCTACCTAGGTTATCAGTCCATGTGTTATGTAATGGGCAGTTTGAGTTCCTGAGGATGCCCGTCCCTCTGGAACCAGATGTAAAGCCGGCATGTGCCACCAGTTTATAGCCCCAGCGATCAAGTGCTTTGCAGGTATTACCAATGAGGTGAGTCTCCTTAAGTAGGACGATATCTACAACCTGTCTCTTGAGGTATTGGAGCATAATGCCTCTCTTGAGCTTATCCCCCAACCCGTTAACATTCCAGGTAAGAACCCTAAGGATTCTATTCACCATGCCGGCTGACATATGGTGCATGTATGAAGTGGAGTCCTGCCTGCCTCTCTTTCAAATCTACCTGACACGGCCAGCTTTCAAAGGCTGCATGTATTGGGTACACCATATTTCTAGTTATGCATTGCTTCATTTCCATCACAATAATAAAACAATCAAAACAGCTAAACCAACACCCCCCCTCCCACTCCCTACTCCCACCCCCCTCCCTGCCACCCTGCACGACGAGCATCGAACCACCTGCCTCCCCAACTTTGCAGAGTGCCTATCGCCCACCCTCGAAACTTTGAGGAACGTGTTCCAGCCCCACTCCCTATGACCAAGTGTGCTTGATAACACTCCCCACTAACAATTAAACCTTTGATAGGGCATGTACTCATTACGAGTAACTGTAAGCAGAGTCCCCGATAATACTCCAGAGTTGAACATAAGAATGAACTCTCTGATGTCCGCAATCATTTCAACGTTAAAACAGAGCAGTCCCCCCCCTTGATCACATTCTGGGTGGGGGATTAAGATGGCCTGCGCCATTGAGTCAAAACCGCTGCCGCTTGCAGCTACCATCAGCCAGTCTCTACTCAGACAAGTTCTGCGTCGACTGCTCGCCCCTTGATGATGAACCAGGCCCTGGACTCGACCCCTTGCTGCTGCCATTACCTCTACCAGCGTTGCGCCGTCGCTTGCTGACTGTTCGCCAGCCGTCAAGCCAGTCCCAGGCATCCTCGGGTCTGGTAAAAAAACAAACTTTCCCCTCTAATTCGACTTGCAGCTTTGCAGGGAAGAGCATGGCGTACTTGCATTCATGATCCCGTAGTGTATGTTTCACCTCCAGAAAGCTGCTTCGTTGTTTCTGTACACGAAGGGTGTAGTCTGGAAAGAAAGAAATGTTGCTATAGTTCACAACAAGCGGCGGGCCGATCTCGCTGTTTGCAGAATAATATCTCTGTCTCGGAAGTTGAAGACTCTGGCCAGCAATGGTCGGGGTGGCGCCCCAGGCTTAGGCCTCCCGCCCGGTACCCAGTGCGCCCTCTCAATGGAGAAATACTTAGATAACCCCTTGGGCTGGAGATGTTTAAGTATCAACTCCTCTACGAATATGTCTGCTGCCTGCCCCTCGGCATGCTCTGGCAATCCCACTATGTGAACGTCGTTGCGGCACATTCGGCCTTCATAGTCGTCCAGTTGCCGTTCAAGCCTCGCCTGGGCAGATTAGAGGTCGGACACCTGGCATTTGAGGAGGTCAGAATCGGTTTGTAGGACTTGTGTCGTTGTTTCAACTTCGGTGACGTGGTCGGCTATTTTCCGCATGTCTGCTCTGATCAGGGCGACCTCGGAGACCACAGAGTCTATACGACCTTCCAGGGAGGTGCGGACAGTCGTTATAGCAACTAAAACATCTTGCAATGTGGGTTCCGGTTGATCTCCGCTGGGTTTGGGGTTAGTTTTGGGTTCCTCTTGATCCTTCTGCCACGCGTATTTCTCCAGTTTTGATTGAAGCGACGTCCGGCCACCACGGCCGCTCGCCATGTCTAGGCCGCAAGGAGATGAGAAATAGTGGAGGGGCTGGCCTCACCAGCTACTCACCACTGCCTGCGCACGGGATTAATCCCTCACCAGCCTGTCGGGTTTCGGCAGATGGGCCCAACCTCCCCCGTGTTAGAGTCTCTATGGAGGAATGCACCCCGGTTCGAAAGGCCTTGATGCGTCACTGGCCTTGGGTCTGTCCCCTGACAACGGATGGATCCAATGCGTAATGTCTCATAGGCTAACCCCCCACGTTAGGGATACTTGTTGTTACGGCCATCAAAAGGAGATTTATCGCCAAGTGCGACATCACCGCTTGCGGCCACCCGTCTACAATCTAAGCCCCACACGCAATCGTTGCGTAGCAAGCGCCGAGACGGCCGCTGTGTCCACAGGACCTTCTGGCGGGCCCCGGCGCTGTCTCCAGTCGTAGTATGGCAGATTACTGAGGGGGCATGTGCTGAGAGGTAGCGTGGGGGGGTAGAGGGTCAGGCAGTCCACCAGTTCAGTGGGGCCCTTCAGGCCACGTCAGCCGGACTCCGTAGGCCCGAAGCCGAATCTGCCGCCACCAAGCAACTACGGGCGGCCTCTCACGTGTGCTCGTGCTGGCAATGAGTCATCTGGGTGGTGTAGGGACAGAGACTCACCGGCCTCATAGCTGCCGATCCCCCCTCGCAGCGCGGTGCCCCCGGCTCTGATGGTGGGCTACGAAGATCTCTACAGCCGCTGCGAGGAATAGCAGGGTGCGGCCTAGAGCTGGGACAGCTCTCCCAGCATCCTCCGGCCGCACGATGGTGGTCCGACCGGGATCTCAGCCCCAACGCCACCAACAGGGACGACCCTCGGCACAGTAAATCAACACGCCGGGGGGGGTCGAAGAGCGCCTCAGCAGCCATTTCTATGAGGGGCAATCAGGTTATATCAGGATAGTTAGGGAGTGGCACGACGGAGCGAAGCTACTGTGCGGCCATTTCCCTCAGCAGTTGGCCACCCTATCCCCAACTATTTTTGAACCCTTTATTTGTGAAGCTGATTGCAATACGATGGACACCAGGGTGAGGGTCCTATTTTCCTTACTGGCTGAACGGGGCTTGGTCAATATGATTGCTAACCCCTCTGGCTGTGACAATCCAACTTTTATAGGGAGGGGGGCAGGGAGCACTATAGATTATATCTTCACTTCCAGGAGCATGTCCTCAATCACTAAAAACAGCGAGGTCATAGCTCAGATCCACAGCAACCATAAACCAATCGCCAACGCGAATATTGACCCCATTCACGAATCATAAGCCTCAGCTACTATCACTCCAGGTCTTAAACATAAAGGATGCAGGGCGCAAATTGGTTTGGCGTACTGCGAACTTGAAGCACATCATGGCCCTGGTAGTTTGTAATAGCACAGCTTTGGTGAATAGTTGCAACTTGGCAAGTGACAACCCGGCCATTATCCTAACTCATTTTACAGACCTTTTGCTGTGGATAAAAGAGAAGCTGTCTAGACCCAATGCACAGCCACATCACCAAGTTAAATCTTGGTTTAATAAAGAATGCAGATCAGCCAATGTTTCCCTATGTAGGGCTTTAAAGCAATCCCCTAGAGATCATAGCGCCATTACAGTTAGCAGGAAAAACTACCAGCAAGCAGTAAAGAGAAGGAAACAGGCCTTAAAGGAGGAGGAATGGGAATCCATTGTGAGTTCTTGTCGACTAAAAGACCCACAGGCCTTTTGAGAAGCTGTGCGATCCGTTTTATCTCCTCCATCACAGCAAGATAAAGATAAGGTTCACAGCCCGGGGGAGGCTTGGCTGGTGCATTTTTCTTGGATGTACTCCTCTGACAGTGGGGCCGACGATATATTACAGTCACTGTTCCCACTGGGGTTAAACCTGGAGTTTAATGAGGAAGAGGTCCTGAAAGCGATTGTTGATAGTTGGTGTCAGAAGGCTCCAGGACCCGATGGTGTCCCGCTTGATCTGTTTAGGGAGGACCCAGAGTTCTGGACTCCTGTCCTTACCTCTATATTCAGCTCTGTTTGTAGCTTAGAGGTGCCCAGGTCTTGGCGTTCATCTATAATCGTACCTATCTTTAAAAAGGGTAATGTGCATGACGTTAAATGTTATCGCCTAATATCCCTCCTGGACTCCACAGCCAAAATTATTGGGAGGTTAGTCCTAGATCGCTTACTCGACTGGACTAATAAAAATAGAATACTCGCCCCAAGTCAGTATGGGTTCAGAAAGGGGCTTGGAACCATTGAACAGTGCCTCAACCTTCACTTAATTGTGGCCAAATACAAGTATGCTAAAGGAGTCTCTACACATTTGGCATTTATGGACCTGTCAATACGTATCTAGAACAAAGCTGCAATCTATTTTAGAGAATATGGGCGTCGACGAGGGGCTGGTTTCATTTTTAAGACTTCTTCACCATGATCTTACGGCAACAGTTAGGTATGGTAGTGCTGGTGAATGCACAGAATCATTTAGTATTAAGCAAGGGGTGCGCCAAGGATGCTTGCTTGCCCCAATTCTTTTCCTTCTTTACACGAATGCTCTGGAAAAAACCCTGGTATCCATTGGGGCAGACGTGCCGTGTGTGGAGAAAAAGTCAGTTTCAGCACTTCTATATGCTGATGATGCGGTGATCCTGGCAAGGACGGCCAACAGCCCTAAGAGACTTATTTTTAATTATGTCAACTTCATGAAAGAGCTGGGCTTGGAGACAAATCTTAAGAAAACCTTTACTATGGTCTGTGGACCCAGAAACACGAAAACGTGCACCTTCAATATCGCTGGCAAAACATTAGACAGGGTTAGTTCCTTTCCTTACCTGGGGTTGGACTTTGATGATGGCTGTACTTGGTCCACCTGTATCAAAAATAGGATAATGCATTTTGCTCAAGCTGTTTTCCTCGCTTGCCAAGTCCATCGGCAAAAAAACCCATTGCACCGATTCTAGAGATCTATAATTGGAAATGCTTGCTAATTTTGACATATGGAATGGGTATTTGGGGACATAGGGATGCACTATCAATGCAGACAGAAGAGAATAGATTCTGTCGCAGGTTACTAGGTGTCCCTCCCTCTACCCCGCATTTCTCATTGCATTTGGTGTTAGGCTTGGGTTATGCTCAAGACACTATTAATGCCGCACCCTTGGCCCTTTGATGTTCTATTTGATACAAGAAAGAAGCCAAACTTAATCAGGCAGTCATTAGAGATTGCTTATCCTGTGAGCAAGGCTCGGCCATCAAGGTTAAAGAATATCAAAGAGAGTTTCTCAGTGCTGGGATGTGCCCGCCTGTTTGAGCACCCTGACATAATCATGAAGAAAGATAGAAACTAGGTCCTGGACTGTTTTAAGCATAAACAAGCAACTAGAGAACTAACAGAAGTGGCCAAACCTGCAGTCCAAGATTATTGCATCATTCAAATGGTGCCAACTACTGCCCCATACTTATTACACATGATTAATGTGTATGAGAGAACACTGCTGGCAAGGTTCAGGTTAGGCTCCTTCCTCTGGCTAATTTGTTTTCCCCTCGGCCAGTATTCTTCAGATTCTATTTGTACTTGTCCATGTGATAAGTATTCAAACTAAACTATCTTACACTTACGTAGATATCAATTTTTGAAATGTAAAGACGGCCTATTTTACCTGCTGCAACTCAATAACCTCTGTGAATGCAGCGCAGTTGTAGCTTCTTGAAGTGTGTCTTAGCTAAAAGAAGGAGCATGTTGTTTTGATGAAATAGTTTCTATTTTCCATTTGAAAAAGTGTTGTGGGTCTTGTATTGTAAAGCGTACGTTTGTCCTAGGCATCTTGCTTTTTACCCAGTTTATTGTCTTTTTAGCTTGGCTGTCCTTGGATTTAAAATGTAGCACTGTCACTTTACATACTGTAAATTATTTTATAATTTTTAGCTTTTTCAACATATGTGTCTTATATTGCATGATCCTTTTAATTGTATGTATCTTTTATGATCTGCCTTCGGGAGATCGAATAATGACGAATGGATAGATTGCACAGAGCAGTCAGGCTTACCTCAGACGCAATGTGTAAAGTATTTATGCAACACTTCAAACAGTAACAGAGTGAAAACACTCTACAAAAGGATCCCACATCAGTTTGGAAAAAAAGAGTACATTTTTATAAAGGAAGATCAAATCAACAAAAATCCAATCAATAGAACCGGAGATATGCAGGTTTTAAGATTTCAGCTAAAATAGCATCAAAAGTCACTAAGCGCCAACTGTGGATACCTGGTTGTGCCAGACTGGGACAAAGTCACTATTTCAGGCCAACCCCGATGGAGCGTGGGCCGGCTACAGGGACCCAGTTAGGCCTGCTGAACAAAGTACCTTAAATCCTGGTTTGCACAGCATTGTGTGTTTCTGAGTCAGAGATGCATCGCCCAGCTGAAGGGATGCGTCGGTTCTGAGGTGCAGCAAGGCAGCGGTGCAAGGTCCTGCGCAGTCGTTGATGATCCCATTGATGAGGGCTTGCATGCAAATTCCATCTTCAAGGAAGCGTTGCACAGTCGGGGCAATTCATCGGTTCTGAGGAGCTAAGAGGCTGCGATACTCCGCTCGGCAATGTATTCGAGGCTGCTGTCGATGAGGGATGTGAAGTCCAGCACCAAGAATGCATCACACATTGGTAGTTCTAATGCGTCAATGGGCTGAGATGCAATGCAGCTCTTTGTCGCTGTACTGATCCAAGCAGCAGTGGCAAACACCGGTTCTGCTCAGGGTTGCACTTAGAAGCAGCGAAGATGCATCCGTTCCACTGGATTCACAAAACCTGGCAGAGCACCTTAGGCCCACTTACAATGGTCCAGGACTCAGGTGGCACCACTTGGCAGGGTAGACTCACAAATGGCACAGTCCAGGCGCTGAGCTCAAGATTACTGGAGCCTTCTGTCCCTGAGGCCCAAGTCAGGATGACCGCCAAGTAGCCCATTGAGTCACTTTAGGGTCCTGGGTTCAACAGATGCAGAACCAGTCCTTCTCACTCAGGCAAGATGACAGCAGGTCAGCACAGCAGGGTAGTAGTCCTTCTTCCTGGCAGAGTATCCACAGTTCCAGAAGTGTACTGAAGAGTTGGTGTCTGAGGTCCAGTATTTATACCAAGCTGAGCCTATAAAGTGGGGAGGAGCTTCTAGAGGTTTCCCTTTGAAGTCCCCAGGGATCCTGACTTCCCTGCCCTGGCTCCAGACTAACTACTTGGGGTAAGCAGCCCTTTGTGTGGAGTCAGGACATGGCCTATTCAAGTGTAACTAAGGCTGGGTCCTATTGTGTGTGGTTGTCTAGGAGGAACACACAAAGCCCATCAGTCAGCTACACCCAGTCATTTGACTAAGAGAAATGTTACAGGCACTAAATGGCTAAGGCAGGAGAAAAATGCCAACTTTCCAAAAGTGGTATTTTCACAATTGTAAGCTAAAATCTGACTTCACATATGTTAGGATTTTTCAATACAGTTTCAAAGCCACACAACACAAACTGGTAACCTGCTCCCATTTACAGCTTATTAAAATAACACTGATGCTATCCTGTGGAAGAGGTATGCCTTGCAATAGTGAAAAATGAATTTAAGAGTTTTTGACTACCAGGACATGTAAACACTGCACCCTGCCCTCTGGGCCGGCCCAGGTCTACCCTGGGTGTGGCTTATATATATTAAACAGGATGGTTTGGGCCTGGAAAAAGGTTTAGTTTGCCAGGTTCAAATGGCAGTTTAAATGAGCATACACTTTCTGTGATGACAGACTTTAGACATGTTCAGAGGGCTACTTAGGTGGGTGTCACAATCAGTGCTGTAGGCCTACGAGTAGCATTTAATTTACAGACCTTGAGCAAAGGTAGTACCACTTTACTAGGGACTTAAAAGGATATTAAATATGCCAATTAGGGATAAGCCAATGTGACAATGTTTCAAGGAGTGAGCACGTGCACTTCAGCACTGGTTAGCAGAGGTAAAGTGCTCAGAGTCCATGGAGGAGAAAAGCTAAATGTTTGGGGAAACACCACCTGACAGCTGGCAGATCTATCAGAGCTTGTCACTTCATAAGTACTCAAGAGGTAAACTAGACTAGATGTTTGATGGCAGAGGGGGAAGATGTTTGATATTTCCAAACCAAGACATATGTAATCTTTATTAGAATGGCAGATGCATCTTTCTGAGCCATTATCAGGATGCACTTACTAATACAAGGATCTTCATCCAAAAAGTAGTAACCCACTGAGGTGTCAACGTACAACACAAAGCTATCACACAAGAATATATACTTGCATGTTACACACTGTACTTTGCAGCAGGCATATTAACCCTTAATGCGATTTTAGAAAAAAGCTTTTATTGTATATTTTGAACGAAAAATACAATTAATAAACAATAATGCATTTGGGTCACAATTCGGTATACAGTGCAGCATACTTATCAGTGTGTAAACAGCTTGCGGGGGGTCATGCCGTCTACTGGTAGTGTGGGACTAAGACCTGGTGAGAAGCCTATGCTATTTTATGATAAATGAAACCTGTAACTAGACTGTACACAGATCTGTTCAGCAAGCGCATTAACCTTCATAGATATCTCAGCAATGTTATACCTGGGGATCTGCCTACACAGTGATCTCCACAGCAAATGCCTTATTGTGCGGTAATATTAAATGTAGACTACCCTTTACCAAAAAAGTACCCAAGTACACATTTACTGTCATCTGTCAATTTCTTTGGATCCGATGCTCCTCTTATCTCTCCCACTTGTGACTCCAGCATTGCAGACAAGTTTCCCTGATCAACGCATGATGTGCTGCTCCAGCGGGGTTTTTCTTTGAATTATCAGATTTGTAGTCCAGTTTTGTAATGGAATAAACAAGACTGCAAGTCCCTGAATTTAAAAACAAAAAAAATCTGGACTGGGGACATGGGAAATTTAGCAGGGCTCCTCCAGTCCGTTCATCTACCATAATGTCAGCCCCAGTTTATGGGATCCTTTAGCCATTTTTTCCACATGCAGCACTGGTTAAAAGAAAAGCCTTCACGTGCCACAATGCAACTTGCAGCAGGTTGAATTAGAGGTGGGTAGTTAGCAGAAAGCCCAAGCCATGCTCAAGCCTGAAGCCTGACTCTTGTCCAGCTCGAGGTCCTGTTGGAACCTTGAGCCTGTAACAAGCTGAGCTTTCAAATGGCTTCTGCCTGCTATCCACTGCTGAGCCCAGGATGTGGCGTTACGGCTAGAGCTGTTGATTTTTGAACTGGGTAACCAGGTTAAAGTCTCACCATTGGCTCAGCATTCTGTGATTCTGGGCAAATAATTTAACCTATCCAGGACAAAAAATATGACTTTGTGTAATTTAACTGATGCTGATGTAAAGTGGTTCAATGCCTTAGGGTTGGGTTGCACTATATAAAAACTGCAGAAAAACACAGAGCGGTAAAAACAAAGCCTTAACATAAAAGGAGACAAATACATAGCTATTTGTGAATGCTTTTACAAATTGATGCCGGAAAGCCTAGATAAATCACTGCTTCCCTGAAAAATTGTGTGATCTTAAGTTTATATCTAATTTAACTAAAACTCCATTTTCTTCATAATTACATATTAACGTACTTTCAAAAACATGAGTTCAAAATACCAGCTCAACAAAAACCTATGTTTTTTATAGATCATAATTTTGCTCGATAATGATCTGGAACGTTTACAGGGTTCACTTGACATCTGTTTAGCCTCTTAGTTCACTAATGGCCCTGTCACCACTGTGGAGGCTGGGGCAGGAATGGTTCTACAGCCATGTTTGAAAGCTATCACTGTTAAGTACTTCTCAGTGCAGCCCTATAATGTGACATATTAATGTCAAAGCTTCCACAAGTTAAAGAAATACACTTCTTTGAATTTTGATCAGACTTTATCATATTTTACACAATGTTTGTTGGATGATTTTCATTAGCTCTGCGTTCCATAGGGAGTCAGAGTCATATGAGATATCACCACAAGGCACGTCTACATGCAATAATGGAAGGCCTGTACTTCTCTGTCCCTGTACTATCTCTAAAGATTTGAATATGTTTTATTATTAAAAAGCCAAAAGGGTTTCTTTCTCCATTTTCCTCTCATGCTTATCCTTCTGAGCTCGATAGAGTGTACATCAGAATGGTTGCACGAGGGGCCTAATCAGCATTTTATCCTTCCTAGCTCACCCACGCACACAAGGCCCTCCACGGCACCGGGCCAGCATACCTGAACAGCCGACTCAAATTCCACGCACCCCAAAGGACCCTACGATCAGCCCAGCTCTCCTACGCTGTGGTCCCCCGCACCAGAAAGACCAGATCGGGAGGCCGCTCCTTCTCCTTCCTCGCGGCCAAAGCATGGAACGCCCTTCCGCTCCACCTCAGACAAACAACATCGCTCCCCATCTTCGCAAGAAACCTCAAAACCTGGCTTTTCGACAGACCCCCTCCTTGATGGATGGAACCTGCACCCCCCCCCAGCGCCTTGAGACCCTTACGGGTGAGTAGTCGCGCTTTAACAAACCCCTGATTGATTGATTGATTGATATAGTACTCATTAGAGTGCTGGCATGAAGGGCCTAGTCGGCATCTTATCCTTCTGTGCTGGATTTAGTATGAATCAGAGTGCTGGTGCGAGGGGCCTGATCAGCATCTTATCCTTCTGTGCTGGATATAGTATGCATCAGAGTGCTGGCACGAGAAGCCTAGTCAGTATCTTATCCTTCCGAGCTGGATATAGTACACATCAGAGTGCTGGCATGATGGGCCTAGTCAGCCCTCCGTCCTTCCAAGGTTGATACAGTTTGCGTCAGAGTGCTGGCACGAGGGGCCTAGTTAGCATCTTATCCTTCTGAGGGCGATAGCGTGTGCATCAGAGTGCTGGCCCGAGGGGCCTAGTCAGCATCTTATCCTTCTGAGCAGGATATAGTGTGCTTCAGAGTGATGGCACAAGGGGCCTAGTCAGCATCGTATCCTCCTGAGCTTGATAGAGTGTGCATCAAAGTGCTGGCACGAGGTGCCTAATCAGCATCTTACCCTTCTGAGCTCAATAAAGTGTGCATCAGAGTGCTGGCATGAGGGGCCTAATCAGCATCTCATCCTTCTGAGCTCAATAGAGTGTGCATCAGAGTGCAGGTACGATGGGCCTAGTCAGCCCTCCGTCCTGCCAAGGTTGATACAGTTTGCATCAGAGTGCTGGCATGAGGGGCCTAATCAGCATCTTATCCTTCTGAGAACGATAACGTGTGCATCAGAGTGGTGGCACGAGGGGCCTAATCAGCAGCTTAACCTTACGAACTGGACATAGTATACATATATAGTATACATCAAAGTGCAGGCCTAGTCAGCCCTCCGTCATTCCAAGGTTGATACAGTTTGCATCAGAGTGCTGGCACGAGGGGCCTAATCAGCATCTTATATTTCTGAGCTCAACAGAGTGTGCATCAGAATGCTGGCATTATGGGCCTGGTCAGCCCTCCATCCTTCCAACATTGATACAGTTTGCATCAGAGTCCTGGCACGAGGGGCCTAGTCAGCATCTTATCCTCCTGAGCTCGATAGTGTGTGTATCAGAGTGCTGGCATGACAGGCCTAGTCAGTCCTCCGTCCTTCCAAGGTTGATAGAGTATGCATCAGAGTGCTGGCATGATGGGCCTAGTCAGCATCTTATCCTTCTGAGCTTGATAAAGTGTGCATCAGAGAGCTGGCACGAAGGGCTATTCAGACCCCCTTCATTCTGAGGTACAGTGTGCATGAGTTTTCTGGCAATCTTCTGCATGCTTACAACAACATGATTGTCTGCAGGAGGGATGACGGGACTAGTTAGCCTTCCACCCTTCCGAGCTTGATACATTGTGCATCAAAGTGGCAGTACGATGGGCCAAGTGAGCCTCCCATCCTTCCGAGTTTGATACAGTGTTCTGTGCCATGATGACTATATAGATAGACAGACAGACAGGCAGACAGACAGACAGACAGACAGACAGACAGACAGACAGACAGACAGACAGACAGACAGACAGATAGAAAGAAAGATAGATAGATAGATAGATAGATAGATAGATAGATAGATAGATAGATAGATAGATAGATAGATAGATAGATAGATAGATAGATAGATAGATAGATAGATAGATAGATAGATAGATAGATAGATAGATAGATTGTATTTGCATTTATATAGCGCTTACTACCCCTGACGAGGCGTTGAATCACTTTTTCGGTGAGTAGCACGCTACTCCAGAACCCATAAAGGATTAGTGTTTAATTAGTATAATGAAATATGAATAGATTTGAGTGGTGGATATTAGTCAGTTATTTGGATTGAGAAGGATAGCGGAGGGATAGAAGAGGGAAAAAAGTTTGCATTTATATAGTGCTTGTTACCCCTGATGGGGTGTTGAAGCGCTTTTTTCAGCGAGTAGCACGCTACTCCGGAACCCATAAAAGGATTAGTGGTGAATTCATATAGTGAAATATGAAAGTAATTTGAGTGGTGGATATGTTAGTCAATTATTTGAATTGAGAAGGGTAGCAGAGGGATAGAAGAGGGAAAGTGAATCACATATCATCCAAGACAACGGTAAAGGTATCCTGCAATCCTCCGATATCTACTGTAATAGAGAGATAGATAAATAGATAGATAGAGAGAGAGAGAGAGAGAGAGAGATAGATAGATAAATAGATAGAGAGATAGAGAGATAGATAGATAGATAGATAGATAGATAGATAGATAGATAGATAGATAGATAGATAGATAGATAGATAGATAGATAGATAGATAGATAGATAGATAGATAGATAGATGGTCTACCTGCTCTGCCTTAGGACAGCTTACTCACAAAGCACACTGGGGCAGGGTTCTGGTGTCTAGTAGCGCTTTACAAAAGCCTTTATTAAAATAAACAAATAAAATATCATGTTACATATGACAATATACAACGTAGCGCTGTGCTACACAGATGTAAAACCCTCAAGTTAATTCATTAAAAAAGTTACGTCTGCCAGAGAGTTTCAAAACTTGAGCAAGGAACATGCATTTCACAGTAATAATGTGGCGTTTCCCCTGTTGCTGGAGGAAAACAACTCGTACCATAAGGGCTCAAAGTAAAGGAAAACATTACGTGTATGTGCTACATAATATGTTTTCATCATCCTGTTTAAGGACTGCCCCTTCCACTCATACGATTTCTTTTCATTTGTAAATACATTGAATGAACAGATTTGCCATGAGGGAATCCACATACGTGTCTTTTAACCCTGTATGAATGAGATGACTCCTCGCTTCAGAGCAGAAAGGTGCATTCCCAACAGCAGCTTTGCTCGGAGCGCTGCTGCTTCTGTCTGCTAAAGCTGAGGCTCGCCTCTCCTGGGGTGGGCGGGGCAGTTGGGGGCTCGTCCGTGGTGTCCAATAGGCAGGACGGCCGGAGTCTGCTGAAGAGCAGGGGATACACGATCCCCTGGGCATACCAACTATTACACAACACCGTTTATGCGAGGGTGAGCTCCACTCACATCGGGGAATCTGTCCAGGGCCTCAGGCTTCCCTGTGCCCCTCCCCCCCCCCCCCAACACACTCATCGGGCTCACTGTGGGATCCGTAGCGCCTCCTCCTGTGAGGGTTACATGGTTTGTAAAATAATTTTACAACTCACAACCATCGCGGGAGGCGCTACGAAAATTAACCCAAAGCACTAGAAACAACGCTCAAAGCAGAGGCAGTCAGTGCGAGTAATTCAGTGCCTTCTATCAGTCATGTGCTTGGCTTTGAGCTTGTATCTGAATGGGGTTTGTAAAGATGATGGAGGGCTCAAAACCTTGAGAAAAGCAGTGTGTGTCACGTTTCATTCAGTAATTTCATTAGTGAGTGTCCACACTAGCTAGGGGTTTCCATAGTTTACTACCCGAGGTCTGGTGGGAATCAACAAGTAATTTCCAGAAGACTCCCTAAAAATTGCTGCAAGAAAAGCTGAAACAAGCATTAGAAATGCAATAGGTCTCGCCTTTGGGACCTCATAAGTATTTAACCCCACAGAAGAGATACAACAGGTCTTGCAGACAGCGCAAGCGCTGTTAGAGGCTCAACCTAGAAACAATGATGTAAGGATACTCCTGATGGGCATACCTTGATGTAACGACTCCCAATGTACAGGTTGGTGAAGTAAGAACAGACAGGGCCTTGGGCACAAACACAGAGAGGAATGAGCAAAGGTGAACCAGAGCTTAAAGCTCTCCAGCCCAAGAATCTTTCAAATATGAAATGGAAAACCCCATTCTCGGAAGGAGTGCCAAGGTAGGGGGACTCTGATGTTTATGGTAGAAAGGGAAGGGGTGACTGGGAGCAGAGCAGAGCAGCACATTGCTCCTGACTGCCCACCTCCCATCTGTGCTGATGCTAAAACAGTGGCACGTGCGTGCCCTGTTGCAGCTGGACTTGATACAGACTCGATAAAGAGCCCTGGCTCCCTGCAGCTGGATAAACAAGTGATGGCAGGTGCTTGAAAGCTAGGCACTCTTTCTGTGGAAGCACACATGTCTGGCCAAATCAAAAGCTGTACTCAGGTCACCCAACATCCGGGTGGATCCAAAGTCCCTCCCTGTAGTTCTGTTTTTGATGACATCACCCACCGCTACAGGCAGGCCTAAACAGGTGGAAATGTACTTTCCCCCAGTCTGCCCCGTCTCCCGTTTCGCCCCTTTTCTATTTCCACCCTTTTGGCCCGTTGACCTTGTATGCATGCTGAACTGCTGTTGTGCTGTATGTGTTCAATGTGTGAGGGAGGCTTGCACTGCTAGTGACACATGACAAAAAAACCTCTACAAAAAAAAGCAAATACTACTGGCTTTGTAAATGCTTATGTTTGATAAGCAGCTGACTCAGCAACACCGGGTGTGCGGTGCAATGAAACGTAGACATCTCGGTCCCCCCCCCACCCCCCAGTGCACTCGGTTATTCCCCGACACTAGGTCTGAGCGACTCGTCAAACACAAGGGAACCGTCTGGGGTTTGTAGATCAAAAACACAGTGTCCAGATTTTCAGACTAATTACCCTGCTCTCCAACCTGTCAAAAATACTCCAGATGTGCAGGTGCGGAACCCAACTCGGTTGCAATAAACCCAAAACTCAGCAATGCGGTTGCAACTGTCTCCCTAGTTATTGAAGGAAAAATGGCATGACCTGGGACTCTGGCTTTTTGCATAGCCTGCTTTTCACACACATCCTCGCAGACTCCATAGTGCAAACATCAGCAAAACAGCAAAACTATGGAAGGATAGAAGGCTGAATTGCCCGATGCAAGGGTTCAAATTCATGAACCGTACAGCAGACATCAGCAGCAGGCATTCAACCGGCTGAGCAATACTGAGGGAATAGAAGCATTAGAGGATACGTGCAGATGTTTACAGCAGGAGCTCCTACCCCCTGAGCTGCTTTAATGCAGGTGGATGCAATACTCGTTATATTTCCCTTTCACCAAAGGATGTCCAGCTCGCGGAGGGCTCCGAGCCGATGCAACCGGGGGCTACTGAGTCCAAGTGACTGGTCGCCGGGGCACTCAGGGAAGTGACAGAGCAGGGTGAAGAAATGTCCCAGTTACGGTTACTTCAAAAAGGAAGTGGCGCGTGGCTGTGGTTGGGGACAGAGGATGACAGTGCTTAGGAAACAGGACCTTCCCACACCCAGCGGGGGTACGTGCTGTGCTCTGTCCTATGAGGATCGTGGTGCTTTGTAAAGCATTTCAACAATGCAAGTGATCCTACAGGGCGCACATCTGGATCTGTGGCTCATCATTTCAACCAAATGGCATCAGGGCAAGATCTTTCCTCAGCGTGCCTCCAACAAACACAGCGGAGGGAGCAGGATTGAATCTTCCCAAACCTGTCTGGGGAGGAGCCGGAACTTTGGAGGGAGCAAATTCATCTATCACAGACAACAGAGGGGCTGAATGTGGCACAACATACACAGCTGCTGACTTTGAGACTGGGGCCTGGGTTCGAGCCTTGGCTTCGGCTCTCCCCGATCCTACACATTAAATAGCAATTAAAATTACCCAACATCTCACAACAAAAAAGGAAATGAAACATTTCTATATTAGTAAACGGTCAGGTAAGCAAAAGCCCTTTCATGAACATGTAGAGGATCACATGCTGTGTTCTGAGGAAGCTTGCCTTGCCATTCGCTGGCAACCAAAGGATAGGCTGCATGCCCAGACGGGAGGAGGAGCCATTGCACACTCTGCGAGGAGGAAGTGGGATGGCCAACAAAAACAATCACTTACTGAAATCACCTCAGCTGAAACAAGCACCCAAAGGAGGGACAATTGACAGCAATGGACCAATAGAAAGCCAGCATTTCGGATTGGCACAAGAAAGAACCAATGCCAATCAGTGGTGTGCCAAAACCCCACAAAAGAGATGCAACAGGTCTTGCAGACAGCGCAAGCGCTGTCAGAGGCTCGACCTAAAATTGAAATTTTCCTTTCACGTATTGACGACCAATCAGGGCCTTCGCTCAGCTACTTTTTGTTTGGCAGCTCAGTTTGGTCTGAATGCAGTTGTAAGATCATGAGTGGATACCAGTCTTTCAAGGCTCGGTTTGTCTCCTATTTCATAAACTATTTTTATTTGAGATCCCCAGACAGGTTTACTGTTTCCTTGCCTTATTTTACAATAGTAAAATACATGGCTGTTCCTTTATTATTAGATGATCGCGCAGTTCTAATTTCAGGGGCACAGATGGCCTTTTTAAGAAGTTATGAAATTTTGCTTGACTTTAAAATGTATAACCAACTATTAATAACACCATTACCAAACTAACAGTGGCCTGGATCAGGTTGAATTATTCAAAATGTTTAGATCAACAATTCAAAATGGTTGAAAACATTTGAACCCTGTCTAAACCCTCACCGATGTAGCTTGAAGAGAAAATAGTGTTTACTGCTAAGCCTGGCTCAGTGTTAGCCAACACAGCTGAGGATACTGCACACACCCCTGCTAAAGTCATGCACTGATCTGCACAGCAAGGGAACCTGTCGGTGAAAACAGAGTTTGTCTGAACTGTTAGCAACGCCATAGTAGCAGAGAATCCTGTGTCCTGTTATGGGTCATTTATTAATATATCCTTTAATTCTTAATTGTGTTTCAGTCTTTATGTTTCTGAACTTTTTATTGTATGTTTATATCTATGCAGAGGCACAGCTGTTAACCGCTTCGCCGCGATCGGAATTCCGCCCAGGTGCTGGACATTCCGATCGCGGGTGTGGTCGTGACGAGCTCAGCTCGTCATGCGCACAGCGCGACCGCGCAGCATGACGAGCTGAGCTCGTCATGAGCATCGAAGGGGTTAATAGTGCAGCAGGTGTCGCGTAGTTCCTAGAAGTCCCCCAGAACCTGCACGTTTTGGATGACCTAAACTGAGGGCTTGGTGTCCCAACCGCTTCTGGACACCCCCACAGGATAAGTCAGGCGTTAGATCAGATAGCTCTACAGTGCCTCTACCACCCCCCGGTATTCTACAGAGGTGTAGGTAGTCTCTGGAAACCACTGAACATGACAACCCTGATGCCTCAGGGATTGTGGAAAACAGTACAGTACGTTTCGCTCAGACACTCGTGCTTGCTTTCGCTCATAAAATACACAGGATGGCGATTAGGACGTTTCAGTAAGTACTCTGCCTGACTTCCGATTCCCAGGCCCTGAATGCAGGGCAAGGTCTCCACAACTTCTCAGGCTCCGGGGCCATAGCAAAAGGCGCCCGCTGCACTCTCCTGCTTGCAGACCCCGTACTGTGGGCCAAACCCACACAAAGGCTCAGGGACCACGCGGAGCTCTCCCTTCCCTCACGGGAGCCCCGCCTACGGTCAGGCTCACATTGCCTGACTTCCTGTGGCTTCTAGCCCTGCTTCATCCTGCCGGCTCCGCCCCAGGCCAGGCGCTCCTCACGTGGTTTCCGTTTAGCTGGCCCACACCCAGGCACAGGTGTGGCCGGACTTCCGGCCGTTGCTCTTGGCTGCCTCCAGCTCGCAGCCTTGGTCCTGCCCACAGTCAGGCTCTGCGGCACGCGGGGCTCTCTCCAGCCATGCGGGAGCCCTGCCCAAAACCAGGCACAAACTTGCCTGACTCCCTGGAGTAAGAATCACGGGGCAATCTCGCCGGTGATCCCGCAGCTCCTTCTCAAAGCGCGGCGGCGCCTGTCCTCAGCACACTGGAGCCCTCTGCCCAGGGCTCTGGAAGGTAGCAGCAGGAAGCACTGTGCCCTGCTCCAGGGCAGAGACTACAGTGCCAAGCTCTTTCCCTGCACTTAGCCTCAGGAGCAGAGATTGTGGAGCGCTGTACCAGCGCTCAGCCCAAAGGTCACAAGAGGCAGAGCTGGGCCCAGGCAGGCCAGCTCACAGGGTCCCCTGGCAGAGGGGAAGTTCCTCATGGCGGTTCCTCCTGGCACCCAGCAGTCCCAGTAAGCACAAGAAGCACCAACACATGGGGTCACAGCCCCAATATTTATACAACATTTCTTCTTTGTTCTGCCCTGGCACAGGGCTTGGGGGGGAACCAGTTTCAACTGGTTCTGGGGGGTATTGGAGCACTTTGTGTACATTGCTCACACCCTCCTTTGTCAGATAGGGGCAGGAGCCAGCATTCACCTAGGCAGGCACAGACCTATTCAGGGTCAGGGGATTACTCCTCCCACTACTCCCAATGCAGATGTCCTATTCAGCCCAGCGCTGACTCACCCTGCCCCTCCTGGAGCCACACACCTCCCCAGCCCCTGTCACTCACAAGCCAGACATGCAATACACATCAGGCAGGCAGACACATAGCACACAGAAATGCCAACTTCTAAAAGTGGCATTTCTAGAATAGTAATAAATCTGCGCACACCATTGCGCAGCATTTATTATTACTATTCCAAACATACCAAACTTGACCACGCTGCTCCTTTCATATCAGGAATTACCACTGAAACACTTATCAGGGAATCCCTAATGCATTCCTATGAGAGGGCAGCCTCACAGCAGTGAGAAACCCAAAATGGCTGTTTGTCACTACCAGGACATGTCACACACTTAAGGTACATGTCCTACCTTTACCTACAATGTACCCTGCCCATAGGGCTAGCTAGGGCCTACCTTAGGGTGACTGACATACAGTAAAAGGGGGGTCACAGACGTGACACACACTTTAGGTGTCACGTCACAGCGGCAGTAACACTGCGCGCACAGGCCCTGCAATGGCAGCGGCCTGTGACAGGTTTGAAAGGCTACTTTGGTGGGTGGCGCAATCAGCGCTGCAAGCCCACCAGTAGCATTTAATTTACCGGCCCCGGGTATATGAGATACCACATTACTGGGGACTGACATATAAATTAAATATGCCAAACAGGTGTAGACCAATCTTACCATGTTTACCACAGAGAACACACACACTTTACACTGGACAGCAGTGCCCAGAGTCCTAAAACCACCAACACCATGTCAGAAAAAAGGCTAGGAGGAAGGCAAAAAGTTCAGGGATGACCCTGCAAAAAGGCCAAGTCCAACACATTTTCAACAAGCACTTCCATTAGGATGCCTCGCAGCCCCATGCTTCAATACCGATGTCTCTTGCGGCACCATCGACACATCAGCGTCCTCCTTTAAAACAAGCACTTCATCCGCACTGAGAGTAGCTTCGTCCGCACTGAGAGTAGCTTCATCATCAGATGATTCCTCGTGGACAGAAAACTCACTGCCAGAATCTTGCACTCCCTCCTCTCCCTCAGATACACTGACAGTCTCATAATAATGGTCGGAGGAAGATTTAAAAAGCATATCAACCATCTGCTGAGCAGTAATTCTATCGCTAGCCATAATCCTTACTAATAAAGGTAACTTGTCAAACAAGTCAACAAGAACAAACACTTTGTAAAATAAGTAATAAACAAAATGTGGCTTTAGCACAAAGACCTATATACTCCAAAACGATACCACTCACTTGCCAGAAGCAGTTAGACTCACCAACACCTACTCTGCACAGATACAGTAAGGATCAATAATATCCCACTACAAAAGAAAATTACACATAAGACAACGCAAAACACATCACAAAGAATTTCATGCTCAAAACACTAACAAAATATGCTGCCATTATGACACCACTTACAGAAAATTCATTCATGCATGACAATAATACTCATTTGGAGGAAACACAACAAAAATGTTTTTCTTACCAAATAAATTCAACTACGCAAAACAGCAGATCAACCACTGTCTAAACCTCAAACAAGAATCAAAAGCTTTGCACTAGAATAAAAAGGAGAAATAAAATATTATAATCACATATGCAAATAATGCACCAGTCCACACACAATCCACCAGCCAAGCTAAGGGGTAGGTGGGCCTAAAATCATAAAGCTGATCTGTCCCCAAGGGGGGCAGAAACAGCCAAAATATTTACCCCCTTAAAAAGGGAGCAACCCTTCCCCAAGAGGCCACTCCCCAACACCAACATTTAAAAAACCCTAGTGTCTAGTGGCTTCTGCCCCCCTTGGGGACTGATGGGCCTAAAATATATGACTGATCTGCCCTTAAAGAGGTCAGAAATGGCCACAATAATCCCCCATAAAGGGGAGAGACCCTTGCCCAAAGGGCCACTCCCCAACAACATTTAAACAAAACCCTGGTGTCTAGTGGCTTCTGCCCTCTTGGGGACAGATGGGCCTGAAAACGTATGGCTGATCTGCCCCCAAAGGGGGCATAAATGGCCACAAGGATTACTCATAAGGGGAGCGACCCTTGCCCAAGGGGCCACTCCCCAACATCCAAAAACAAAAAAACAGAAATCCCTCGTGGCCTAGTGGGCTACAGATTTTTTTAAAAATCAGCCTATCTGCCCACCAGGGGGGCAGAAACAGCCAAAATAATGTTCCCTAAAGGGGAGCGACCCTTGCCCAAGGGGCCACTCCCTACAGATATATCCCTGGTGGTCTAGTGGGCACGATTAAAAAGAAAATGGTCAGATCTGCCCTCCAAGGGGCCAGAAACAACCAAAAACATTGCCCCCCTAAGGGGAGCGACCCTTGAATAAGGGGTTGCTCCCTGCAAACAGTTAGTTACTTTAAATAAATATATAAATAAACACCTGGTATCTAGTGGGCAGCAGGAATGCACAAAAGAGGCAAAAGCCTTCCAGCGTGTCCGGTTTCATCTAATGACGTCGGTGCGCGGGCCGTGCTGACATAATTAGATGACATGGGGAGGGGCGGGGGGCTTCTGCTGGCTTCCCCGGTAGGTGCAGCATTAAGGGTGGCCCACGGGAGGAGCGCCAGCGCTACCCCCGTTGGTGGTTGCTAGGGCAGCCGGGAGCCATCGGACACACACGCCCACCATGACATTGGATGGCTCCCAGCTATCCAACGCACAGAAAGGGTTAACTCCCAGTGGGTGATCAAATTCAGAGCCCTAGTACATGTGTTGCGGTTGCCCATATACAAATTTGTAGTGTTTTGTTTGTGTCAATTCAAGTGTGGCAGTCATATGCTTTGTTAACCCCTTTCGGTGCGTCGGATGGCCAGCTAGGCACTTTTCAAAAAAAGGGTCCGTTTTCACTGTGAAAATGTGGTGTGTCCACGTTGCGCTTTTGGCCATTTCTTGTCACGGGCACTAGGCCTACTCACACAAGTGAAGTACCATTTTTCTCTGAAGACTTTGGAGAATGCGGGGTGGGTGGAATTTTGTGGATCCACGCAGATTCCAGAACTTTCCCCACAGAAATATGAGGAAAATGTGTTTTTTTGTTAAAGTTTGAGATTTGCAAGGGATTCTGGGTAACAGAACCTGGTGAGAGCCAGACAAGTCACCCCATCCTCGTTTCTCCTAGGTGTATAGTTTTCAAAAATGTATAGGTTTGCTCGGTTTCCCTAGGTGCCGGCAGAGCGAGGATTCAAAATCTACAGCTAGGCCCTTTGCAAAAATAGGGTCTGTTTTCACTGTAAAAATGAAGTGTGTCCATGTTGCGTTTTGAGCCGTTTCCTGTCGCGGGCACCAGGCTTACCCACATAAGTGAAGAACCATTTTTATCGGGAGACTTAGGGTAATTCAGAATTGTAGAGCAACTGTTATTACCTATTGATGTTTGATGCATTTCTGCCTTCCAAATGAAAGACAATGTGTAAAAAGAAGTCACTTTGAAAAATGTCCTATAATTTTCATGCCAGTATGGGTACTCACAATTTCAGAAATGTGCAAATAGCTACTGTTTCAAAATTCTATATTTTGTTCCACTTTTCAGAAATGCATAGGTGTCTTTCATCCCGATTTTTCACTGTATATATTTTCCCAAATTAATTGCTATATACCCGGTACATAATAAAAAACCATTGCAAGACGCTGCTCAGTTATTGGCTCTGGGTTCGTCGGGTTCTTGGTGAACCTACAAGTCCTATATATCCCCACAACCAGAAAGGTCCAGCAGATGAAACAGTATATTGCTTTCAAACATCTGTCATAATTAGAAGAGGTTACAGGTGAAAACGTTGGCACAAATGGCTGTTTATTTCAACTAATTTTCAATTTTTCCTATTTTCAACTGTTAGTTTCTATAAAGAAACCTTAAAGGATCTACACAATTGACCCCTTGCTGAATTCAGAATTTTGTCTACTTTTCTAAAATGTATAGCATTTTAGGATCAATTATTGCTTTCATTCCCATTTCTTCCATTAGCTGAAAGAAGGTTGAAAGCACAAAAAAATACAAAAATAGGCTATGTCCTAGTAAAATGCCAAAACTGTGTAAAGAATGTTGGTTTCCGACAAAAGTCTATCAGTGCCTGAAAGCTGGTA
This sequence comes from Calotriton arnoldi, assembly GCA_963921515.1. Taxonomy (NCBI): domain Eukaryota; kingdom Metazoa; phylum Chordata; class Amphibia; order Caudata; family Salamandridae; genus Calotriton; species Calotriton arnoldi. The sequence continues at coordinate 1,573,960 of CAWUFW010004092.1, forward strand.
AGATGGTGATTTCAGCCCCACAAACCCTTTGTTGATACCATTTGCAGGGATAAAACCAAACACTTTCATTTGCAGCACTTTTTCCCATTTTTCAAAAAACAAAAAACATTAGCTGTATTTTGGCTAATTTCTGGGTCCCCTCCAGGGGAATCCACAAACCCTGGGTACCTTTAGAATCCCCATGATGTTGGAAGAAAAGTACACATATTTGGTATGAATACCTTATGTGGTCAAAAGGTTACAGGGGCCTAAGTGCGAACTACCCCAAATAGCCCAAAAAAAGGCTTAGCACAGGGGGGGAAGGCCTAGCAGCGAAGGGGTTAAATGTTATATGGGTGACCAGCATTGAAAAATTTTAAGTAATGTGTTTCATGTTTGTTGGCAAACTGTCTATGATTGTGTTGTGATAAAATGATTAAATGTTTCTTGAATATAAAGAAAATAAACGGTGTTTGCAGGAATTCATTTTCACGATCACAAACAGTTAAATTTAATGTGTGAAGGAATCATCAGTACAAGCAAATTGTAGTTTTCTTTCCCTGGCCTTGCTGACCCATTATTAGCTCAAACTATATTCCTGAAAGCAACTTTCTAAATGTGGTATTTTCAAAATTGTGATTTAGAAGATGATTTTCATTACCGGTGCACAGACACCACATATGAACTAGCTACCTGCTCCTATTTGGAAATTAAAGCTTATTAAATGTAATAAGGTAACTCCAATGTTATCATGTGGGAGAGGTAATCCCTACATTACTGAAAATAACAATAAAGAGATTGTCACTTTAAGGACATGTTAATCTTAAGATTACATGTCCTACTTTTTAAATGCACTGCACCCTGCTCTGTGGGCTGTTTAGGGTCTACCCTAAGGGTGGCTTGTATGTATTAAAAAAGAATATTTGGGCCTGGGTAAAGGTTTATTTTGCCAGGTCGAACTGGTAGTTTAAAAACTGAACACATAGACTGCAATGGCAGACCTGAGACATGTTTGTTGGGCTGCTAAAGTCGGTTCCACATTCAGTGCTGCAGGCCCTCTGGTATCATTGAATGCTTTGATTATGTATAGTATCACCTTACTAGGGACTTATAAGTAAATTAAATATGCCAGTTGGGTAGGAGACAATTTTATCCTTCCTTAAGGCACGAATACATGCACTTAAGCACTGGTTAGCAGTGGTAAAGTTTGCAGAGTTCTAAGGCCAGCAAAAACTACATCAGCAAAATAGAGGAGGAATGCAACCTTAAGAATGACAGGTCTAATACCATCATAAAAAATCTGACACTGCAAAATATCAACAATTCTCAATGTTAAGCCCTAATAAAGTGCAAATGGTCTTGCGCACATTTTGATGGGAATACATGGGAGTTATTTTAACCATGTTTGCAGTGCCATATTAATACTGTTTAATAACATATTAACATTATATAACTAATAATATAACCATTCATAAATGGTTAAACCATAGTTCCAGAATGTGCGACTGATATTATAAATCTGGAGCAATTCCATACCTGTTGGTATGGTTAAGGCGCTTCTAATATCATTGTTTGCTGCTTGCCGGACTTTACCAGGCACTAAGTGGTCTAAGTATAACATATCAATTTCGTAGCTCACAATATCGGTGTCAAGAAATGTTTATGCAAAGAGCTATACAAAGTGCAGACAAGCATAAAGTAACCACTACTTTGCTGAGCTAAATAATCACATGGGCATCCTGCAGAAAAAATGGTAGAAAATTATGCAAAGTACTTAAATGAAGACTAGCAAGGTAAACCCTGTATTGGGGAGTGGATATGAAAACAGGGCAGAGTTCCATTCTTGATGTAGTGATCAGAGCATAGTGCATGACAACCATCTGAATGATTTGCACAATATCATTGTGCACCTTAGAACAGTGATTAAAAAATGATGTTGTCATTCACTCTTTAGAAATGGGGTCTAAAGACTCTGGATTACCAAATAAGTATTTTATTGTTTGAAATAGGTTAGTGAGCCATAGTATATCGGTCATACTCTAGCTATACAATCCTTGAGAATTAATGTTAAGAAACTTTCTTTAGGAGTTCACCAGATCTTAAGCAATACCTTCAATGGAGCCACTCTTATAACATACACCAATTAGCTCATCTCAAACTCAGTATGACACATTTACATAGCTGTATCCTCCAGGATCAACAATAGCCTATGAAAAGCTGTTTTCTGCCCTTTGAAGGGTTTCGGGATTGATATAACCCCAGACTACTGCTTCATAATCCCGACCGGAATACATTTGCTCTTATGTATTTGTATTAATTCCCTTACTGGCTTATGGTGTAAATGTGAGGCAAATTAGAACTCTGCTTTGTTATTCCCTGAAATACTGGTATTTTAAATTAAGTAGTTGCTCCCAATTTTGCATGTTATCAGAAGAGATCCCTAGATACAATTAAAATTCTTAACCTTAGCAAACAGGATGCCCCCCACCACATGTGGCTTAGACTTGTATTTTTTTGGTCACCGACTATAATAAATGATTTAGAGAGATTTTCCTTTAGGTTTAAGTCGTGAATGAAAGATGGTAATGAGTCCAGCAAAATTTGTGTCCCTTTGCCATGAGAACTGCATCCTCCGCCATAAAAGAGAGCTGTAATGGGCCATTTTCCAGTTTGAGGCTTGTCTTCCCTTTGAGCAAAGATGATTATCCAGCCCATTAATATCAATATATGAATAGAAAGGGGCTAGTATACATCCTTGGTATCCCTCATTTGGATTTAATTAATGTGGAACTCTCTCCGGGGCTCGAGCCGGAGAGTATGGCCCTAGCCGGAGAGTACGGTCCGGGTGCGGAGATTCCGGCCCGACTGCAGACGTAAAGTTAGGAGTCGTAAGTGATTTCTGTGAATACCAAAAATTGTAAGTGCCTTCTGTGAATACCAGAAGTAGTAAGTTTAGGATTTTGTCTCAGATTAGTTCTGTGAATCGGCCCCCGTTTTTACTATAAAGTACCTTCATGGTTGTTCCCCAAGGAAAATGCCTTATCCATGTAACTTGTGCCCTCTCTTTTTTCATGTTTTGCAACATGGTCCACAATTTATAGCAGTTGACAGTGTCAAAAGCACATGAGAAGTATGTAAATGCCATATGTGGCACCTCTCCTGGTTCTGACATACTTCCCAGTATGAGAAGTTGCTCAACTGTAGCAATTCCTTTGTGAAATCCATATAAGACATTAGACAAAATGTTATTTTCTTCCCTCCATGTCTCCAGTCTGGAGAAAAGGAATTCACCCAAGGTTTTAGTGGTGGAGTCCAATAAATAAATGAGATGATAACAGCTATGTTGGTTCCTGCCCCTTTTCTAAAACATAGGAACTATTACTGCCTCTTTCCAGGACCCAATGATTGGGCCAATGACCATGACTCACAATACATTAGTTATTATTGGTGCCCACAATGCTATGTTTTCTTTACAAATACCCATCGGGACTCAATCAGTGCATTACCCAGAGGGCTCTCCTGAATTGCCAATACAACTTTCTTAATAGCAATAGATTAACTCAAGGCAATGGCAGCTACGTGATCAATTATTACATCCCCCTCCCACAAAAATGAATCTATTATTGGTGATATATCCATTGTCAAAAACCTTAATGAGATTTTTTTACCCATGCATCAATTAGTATTAGACATTAAACCTGGGGAAAGTCATAGTTAGCACACAAGGGACAAATGAAAACAGGTTTACAGTTAATATATTGCTTAAAATAAATATAGACCATCAGGGTCTGATTCACAGAGGTTTTTAGGTGTAGTTAAGTTATGAGTACAGAGTCTCTGCACATGTGGTGTAAGCTCCGTGCTTCATTTCTCAGTGGGGAAATTCCCCCCCTCCCAAGTGTAGAGACTCTGCACTCATAACTTTACTACACTTAAATACCATTGTGGATCAGTCCTTCATTGTCTAGAAATGTTTTATTTACCAAGGTGAAGCAGCAACATCTCAGTCACCAGACTCCTTTCGATAGTTTGCGATCCTAATGTACTCAGTGGGAGTGCAGTTACAATAACATCCTCCTCTCCAGCAAGCTCAACACCCACCTCTGCTTGTACATCCAGAAGATCAGGTGTTGCAGGCTGTTCACTGGCCCCTCTGCCTGAAGGAAGAAGATCACAAGCCTGGCCCATTAGAATGTTGTGGCCAGCACCCTATGTCTTCCTTCTCCTCAAGACACAATGGCTAATACTTTGAGCAGAGTGCTAACCCACATCATTGCCTCCAAAAGCCTGCTGTGGTGTAACACTAACAACAATTGTGGCAATACATGTCCTAATTACCTTGAAAACCAGGTCACCCAGGACACACTATGCCTGTTTTACTCACTTGAGGTTACAAGGCTGTTTGGAAGAGGATGGGGCAGAGTCTGCTGAGTGGAGGGAGAGCCTCATGGTGGGGTGTCTAATATCAATGCCATGAGTATAGAGCTGCTGGATGCAGATATGTGGCAGAAGGATCAACTGAGTCAGAACTTCTATGTGCCCAGAATGATCTCATGAGGGGCCACACTGAGATCAAATGGCCCACATTGATCTCCTGGAGCATCACCTTAATGTCCATAGTTTACATTCTGAGTTTGAGCATGATGGCTTCAGAGCATGGTGTGCAGCAGTGTATTAACTGTTGTTGCTACTTGTGGTCAAGCAGCATCTGCTGTAAGCTCATTCCCAGAATCATCTGCAGCGGGCCACTTCATAGAAAGTGGGACACTTTTACATGTGAAACCACCAGTTAGCATCACATGCTGAAGTACATGCCACTTCAGTGGCACTTAGGAGGGTTTGTTCTTGTGGCAGAGTTGATGCTACCACCAAGAGATGCAAGACATATTGTGAGCATCTGGACTGTTTACATTATCTAGCTGCGCCCATACACTTCCAATCCACTCATGGACTGGAAAATGACTCTACACATTTGTTGTTTTATCTTTAATTATTCATCAAACATAAAAGTTAACTTTATAATATAATCTGAAAATATTGCATTCTTCTCATAAAATGCATTAAACACTATGGGCCCGATTCACAAAGGCAATCGGAGTCAAAAGTCGAACTTTATACGACTTTTGGTATTCACAGAGGTCATTTACGAGCCATATCTTTACGCCTGCAGTCGGGCCGGAATCTCTGGCTTGGGCTGTACTCTCCGAACCCGGGCCATACTCTCCGGATTGGGCTAGATGAGGTGTAATCAATTGGTCAAAATGTAATTTCTACAAAAAGGAACACTAGAAACGTGTGATAAATAGCAGAAGAGGTCACAAAAAAGAGTTCGGGCAGTGAAAAGACTGGCCGTACACTACATGAAATCCCAGAAAAGTTTGCTCCTTTGCATCATGGTACATGCAGTCCAGAATTTCCTCTCCCCTCAGTGTTGACTGTAGTGTTGCCTTCATGCAGTCTAGAATTTGCGCTCCCCTCTGTGTTGACTGTGGTGTTGACACTACAGTCAACACTGAAGGAAGCACAAATTCTGGACGCATGTGACAGGATGCAAAGGAGCAAACTTACCCAGCTCTCTGCACCAGCACTGAAAGTACAGAGCTCAGGGCAGTCCCTGAAGGATGGAGCGCAGCCTGGTTACTGTTTGCTTACAATCCCACGGTATATGCTGGTCTGTTCTCTACCAAGTACACCTGCACATTCCCAGATGGTCCATATGTCCGCAAACAGAGGAAGCCGTGTTGGGCTAGATGCCAGCCGTGATCACACGCACATATGTACAGAGAATGCGTGATCGACTCGCCCTACCTGGATGTCTGATACTGCAGACATCTAGGTACAAACACCCTCAGTTCTTGGCAACAGAAGGCCACGCCTCCCCTGATGAAATAACTAAAGACTCTGCAATGTTAGAACAGCACCTGTCTGCCAAGGGTTCCCTTTAGCCATCTGCTTCAGCAGTAGCTCTGGAGTGCATGGTGTTTGATAATGAGAGCAGTGGCTGCTGGGATACTGAGTACTAAATGACCAGGAGCACTCTGCTTATTTAATGTTCAGTATATCTTTCCCTGGGCCACTGAATATATGCAGCAGAGGCGGACCAAATTATGCTGCAAGGTTGAATAAATTATGCTGCAAGAAAAAGCTAACTATGCAGTGTAATGCCGTTCATTTTGAGATAGCATTACGTCTTATATTTTGACATTTTTGCACATGGTAACACTGTCTGGAATAAGATTTCACCTAATCAGTACCAATTTAACATCCAAATAAAGAAATAAGTAGTCAACCTTTGTAAAGGGCCTTCCACTGTGCAGGAACACATGTTACTACGTTTTAGTAACTTTTGATCTGAGTGAACTAGACACATTTTTACACTAAATTCTGCAGATTATGCAGCAGTTGGTGGATTCTGTGGCAAATGGAGAAAATTCATAATAATCTGAAAAACACTGCAGAATCACATAAATCCAGTGTCCTTGACCTTCGCAAGTCTGTAGTGCACGGTGTCACATGGCGCGCCAAGCTCCTGCATGTTCTGCTGCTGCCTGCACATTAGTGGATTGAGCAGGGCTCGCATGGGTTGCTGCTGCCTGCACATAAGTGGATAGAGGGGGGCTTGCATGTTCTGCTGCTGCCTGCACATTAGTGGATAGAGGAGGGCTTGCATGTTCTGCTGCTGCCTGCACATTAGTGGATTGAGCAGGGCTCGCATGGGTTGCTGCTGCCTGCACATAAGTGGATAGAGGAGGGCTTGCATGTTCTGCTGCCTGCACATTAGTAGATAGAAGAGGGCTCGCATGTACTGCTCCTGCCCATTAGTGGTTAGAGGAGGGCTTGCATGTTCTGCTGCTGCCTGCACATTAGTGGATAGAGGGGGCTTGCATGTTCTGCTGCTGCCTGCACATTAGCGGATAGAGGAGGGCTCACATGTTCAGCTGCTGCCTGCACATTAGTGGATAGAGGAGGGCTTGCATGTTCTGCTGCTGCCTGCACATTAGTGGATAGAGGAGGGCTTGCATGTTCAGCTGCTGCCTGCACATTAGTGGATAGAGGAGGGTTTGCATGCTCTGCTGCCTGCACATTAGTGGATAGAGGAGGGCTTGCATGTTCTGCTGCCTGCACATTAGTGGCTAGAGGAGGGATTGCATGTTCTGCTGCCTGCACATTAGTGGATAGAGGAGGGCTTGCATGTTCTGCTGCTGCCTGCACATTAGTGGATAGAGGGGGCTTGCATGTTCTGCTGCTGCCTGCACATTAGTGAATAGAGGAGGGCTTACATGTTCTGCTGCTGCCTGCACATTAGTGGACAGAGGAGGGCTTGCATGTTCTGCTGCTGCCTGCACATTAGTGGATTGAGCAGGGCTTGCATGGGTTGCTGCTGCCTGCACATAAGTGGATAGAGGAGGGCTTGCATGTTCTGCTGCCTGCACATTAGTAGATAGAAGAGGGCTCGCATGTTCTGCTCCTGCCCATTAGTGGATAAAGGAGGGATTGCATGTTCTGCTGCCTGCACATTAGTGGATAGAGGAGGGCTTGCATGTTCTGCTGCTGCCTGCACATTAGTGGATAGATTGGGGCTAGCATGTTCTGCTGCTGCCTGCACATTAGCGGATAGAGGAGGGCTCACATGTTCAGCTGCTGCCTGCACATTAGTGGATAGAGGAGGGCTTGCATGTTCTGCTGCTGCCTGCACATTAGTGGATAGAGGAGGGCTTGCATGTTCAGCTGCTGCCTGCACATTAGTGGATAGAAGAGGGTTTGCATGCTCTGCTGCCTGCACATTAGTGGATAGAGGAGGGCTTGCATGTTCTGCTGCCTGCACATTAGTGGCTAGAGGAGGGATTGCATGTTATGCTGCCTGCACATTAGTGGATAGAGGAGGGCTTGCATGTTCTGCTGCTGCCTGCACATTAGTGGATAGAGGGGGCTTGCATGTTCTGCTGCTGCCTGCACATTAGTGGATAGAGGAGGGCTTGCATGTTCTGCTGCTGCCTGCACATTAGTGGACAGAGGAGGGCTTGCATGTTCTGCTGCTGCCTGCACATTAGTGGATTGAGCAGGGCTCGCATGGGTTGCTGCTGCCTGCACATAAGTGGATAGAGGAGGGCTTGCATGTTCTGCTGCCTGCACATTAGTAGATAGAAGAGGGCTCGCATGTTCTGCTCCTGCCCATTAGTGAATAAAGGAGGGATTGCATGTTCTGCTGCCTGCACATTAGTGGATAGAGGAGGGCTTGCATGTTCTGCTGCTGCCTGCACATTAGTGGATAGAGGGGGCTTGCGTGTTCTGCTGCTGCCTGCACATTAGTGGATAGAGGAGGGCTTGCATATTCTGCTGCTGCCTGCACATTAGTGGACAGAGAAGGGCTTGCATGTTCTGGTGCTGCCTGCACATTAGTGGATTGAGCAGGGCTCGCATGGGTTGCTGCTGCCTGCACATAAGTGGATAGAGGAGGGCTTGCATGTTCTGCTGCCTGCACATTAGTAGATAGAAGAGGGCTCGCATGTTCTGCTCCTGCCCATTAGTGGATAAAGGAGGGATTGCATGTTCTGCTGCCTGCACATCGGTGGATAGAGGTTGGCTTGCATGTTCTGCTGCCTGCACATTAGTGGATAGAGGAGGCCTTGCATGCTCTGCTGCCTGCACATTAGTGGATAGAGGAGGGCTTGCATGTTCTGCTGCTGCCTGCACATTAGTGGATAGAGGAGAGCTTGCATGTTCTCCTGCTGCCTGCACATTAGCGGATAGAAGAGGGCTCCATGCTCTGCTGCTGCCTACACATTAGTGGATAGAGGGGGCTTGCATGTTCTGCTGCTGCCTGCACATTAGTGGATTGAGGAGGGCTCACATGTTCAGCTGCTGCCTGCACATTAGTGGATAGAGGAGGGCTTGCATGTTCTGCTGCTGCCTGCACATTAGTGGATAGAGGAGGGCTTGCATGTTCTGCTGCCTGCACATTAGTGGCTAGAGGAGGGCTCACATGTTCAGCTGCTGCCTGCACATTAGTGGATAGAGGAGGGCTTGCATGTTCTGCTGCTGCCTTCACATTAGTGGATAGAGGAGGGTTTGCATGCTCTGCTGCCTGCACATTAGTGGATAGAGGAGGGCTCACATTTTCAGCTGCTGCCTGCATATTAGTGGATAGAGGAGGGCTTGCATGTTCGGCTGCTGCCTGCACATTAGTGGATAGAGGAGGGCTTGCATGTTCCGCTGCTGCCTGCACATTAGTGGATAGAGGAGGGCTCCATGCTCTGCTGCTACCTGCACATTAGTAGATAGAGGGGGCTTGCATGTTCTGCTGCTGCCTGCACATTAGTGGATAGAGGAGGGCCTGCATGTTCTGCTGCCTACACATTAGTGGATAGATGAGGGCTCCATGCTCTGCTGCTACCTGACATTAGTGGATAGAAGAGGGCTTGCATGTTCTGCTGCCTACACATTAGTGGATAGAGGAGGGCGCAGCAGGTAAGGACGGAAGGAAACATGTCTCTTCAGAACTGCTCCCTGCATGTAGCCCACAGGCTCTGGGACACTGTGCACAGTGTTGATGAACATAAAGCAAATGGTGTCCTAGCAGCCCTGGCACTGAATGGCATTATGTTATTGGAAGATGTGCATAATCAAGAGAGCCAATAGCTGAAAGGAGCTGACCTTGTTTCCTTGCTGAAAGATTCAGTGGGTGGAAGCTAAACCATAAATGAGTTTAAAGACCAATGCTTGAATAATGATGACGAAAAGTCTCTCTGTTTTCTGGGCTTGAAGCCATGTTTTCCAGGCCCACTCTTTAGATGGCACAAAAAGGTGCAGCAGTCCACAGGTGGCATTTATCTTCAAGCCCCATGGTGCCTTTTGGGGACAAATTTTCTACACATTATAGTAAGGAGGTATTGTCAATTTACATAAGTACATTAGGGGTAAGCCAATTAAACCATTCCAAAATCCTGAGGGCCACTTCCACTTTAAGGTAATGCCCTTCAGGTTCAAGAATCCCCCTGCCACCTTTCAGTGGCACTTTAAGCAGCATATCTGGATGATATTGCTTTAAATCTAAATCTAAATCCGTATTTGTAAAGCGCGAACTACTCACCCTTACGGGTCTCAAGGCGCTGGGGGCCGTCGTGGAAATTAAGTGAGCTATTGCCCAGAGTCACATGGTGCTGAGCTGAGCCAGAAGTCACATGGTGCTGAGCTGAGCTGCATCCGGAGCCGGGGATCGAACTGTGAACCCTGTGCTCCGGAGTCAGCTGCCCTGGCCGCTGCACCACACCTCTCCACTATTGCTTTCCATAGCTTACCTGAGAGGAACCTCTGACCCAGCTCAGGGAAGTGCTTCACATCCCTCACCAGTGGGAACTGTTTGTCAAGGTTAGCAAGTGTCAGATAGGGCAAAGGTCGGTACCTGGGCAGCCTAGTTGTCGGGACATGTGCAGTCTCTCCAGCCCAAAACCCAAACTATCATGGATTGACAGCTTCCCACAACCCAAGCTCAGGTCAGAGTTTTAATAAGTCTGACAATATATTACAGGAGGTTTGTCAAGGGGTATAACATCATTGTAGCCCCCTGACAGTAGTGCCTTCTAAGAGGAAACCTAAGAAGTTCACAAGAAAGGAGTATGGTCAGAAGGCCTTTGACACCCTATATGAGACATTGTGCACTAAACCCATCTTCAAGGCATCTGATTTCAGCAAACACTTTTTATCCCAAACAGATGCACCAGAACATGGAAATGGGGCAGTGCTATCACAGCTGATTGATGAGGGCCAGGATCAACCAGTCACCTTTACGGTGACTACTCTCTAGAGAGTTTAGTTGGAGCACCATAGAGTAACTAGAATTTTCTGTGGTTTGGTCACTAAGGGGCATATTATCAACGGCCAGCGATAATTATCGCTGGCCGTGCTTAGCGACGGATTCCCTATCGCAGGCTATCTCTGGAATTTATCGCCCTGGTAGCGCGTTATTAACAACGCGCTTCTCCAGGGCGATAAAAATTCCAGAGATAGCGAGGTTATCGCAGTTTTGCAGGGAACATCGCTGGTTTTCCAGCGATGTTCCCTGCAAAGCGGCGATAACTTTGCTGATACGACCCTGTGGTCATATCAGCAGAATCCACCCCTATGTTAGGGATGGCTAAGTCAGGATTTTAGCAGACGTTAGATTTTGGCGAATATCTAACCTCTGCTAAAATCATGTGGGCTGCCTTGTAAATATCGCGATGTGAACATCAGCGATATTTGCAACGTAGTCCATCCGGGGTACGCCCACTTTGCATCTCATTAGAGATGCAAAGATGGGCGTTGGGGGAAAGGGTGATAATGCAAGGATTCACGCGATAGCGTGACCTTGCTGATTAGGCGATAAAATTATCGCCGCTTTTCGTCCGAAAACGGACGCAAAAGCGGCGATAATTGTTTATCGCCTCATTGATAATATGCCCCTAAAGAAGTTAAGGCAAAGATTCATTAAGGTTTTGCATCACCCATGAGCCATGCAAGATGATGCGGAGAGATGCAAAACCTAGAATAAGATCTACCAAGCCAGTCAAGACCACCTTGTATGGCCCTGCATCGTTTCGTCAATCAATCAATCAAACTGTATTTGCAGATGTTGGAAAACGAGGCAGTATCTGTGAGGCCTGCACAAATAACATGTCTACATTTGTCCTTCACTGGGAACCAAACACCCCATTGTAGCACTTGACTCTCAGAGGGTAGCGTTGCAGAGCAGTCCAAGGCTTACTCAAGGTAAGTGGTGTGGGCTAGTAATTGCCATTTACAAGAACGCAGAGATAACACTCAATAATTTATTGTCCAGTCTGAACTTTACTTTATAAAAGGAAGAGTACATTTATTAAACACACACACACTACTCAATGCCATGCAACAATTTACAAATATACTTAAGCTGTTGGAATTAGGTGGGGTGGGGTCTAGTACCACAACTCCCATGTGTGCACATCTTCTTGCCCCCTAATGCAGTAGGTTGACCATAACTTGGAGTGAGGGCCCTGCCCACTGGTACCATCCCAGTGACAACCCACCCTAGGATCTCAACAAGCATTTAAAACGGGAACACCTGCCATAGTGACACATATCCCTGACTGAGCATCTCATACTGACCATACAGTATACACCCCTAAATCACAGCGGCTAACAATCTGGGTTGTTCATCACTTAATGCAGTAGCAAGAATACATGTCTAGCACCCTTTAGAATGGCATGGCAGGTACGTATCATATCTGATAACAGTTAAAATGCATTGCAATTATAGCCCCTAAAAGACATCACAATTATAATCACACGATTAAGCATGTACAGCCAGACAGCCTAGCAAGAATGTCCAGCAACAAAACCCCAATGTTCTTATCATTTCACATGTGATTTCCAATCCCCAAAGGTAACACCATTCGTAAATGCACCACTTGTGCAATCACACCTTCCCATCTCTAGAGTATATCACCTCAGTGACAATCCATGTTTCCACCTGCACTCGTCAGTGCAACCCTAAGCTTCAGCTCCTGTCTGTAGAACAAAAGTTCCTGCATGAGGTAGGTTTAAAAACAAAGATGAACCCTCGAGTCAAAGATGAACTCTCCTTTGAGTCCCCAGAGACTGATGGTGGGGACTTTTCATTTTCGTGCTAGGGGTGTCTGCCAGTGGTGGCTGGTGACATTTGAAAGTGGTGGAACGTAAACTTTGTGGGAGAGCACCCTGGCGAGCGAGTGCAGCGAGTGAGCCCGAACTTTAAAGGGGGTTCGGGGCGTTTTCCCCGAGAAAATGTTGAAAAAGAGTGGGTAAATGGTGCATTTTCAAGCAAATTTGAGAAGCAAGAAGGTTAATAAAGCAATTGTGAAAGTGCAGTTATTACATTAATAAAGGGATTTCATATAACATGGTAGCTGCTTATTCAGTATAACTACAGAGCTTCATAACAGACTTCAAGATACAATGCTGAGAACCTCACAGATTTTTTTTATTTAAACTGCAAACAACTAAACAAACAACTAAACAGGTCACAAACTAGCAGCATTCAAGAAGAAATGTTCTGTGACAATCTGTCGTATGATGGGACATAAAGCAGACTTTCTTTACATTCTCGATGTATTTAGTAGTGCTCTGGCCTACATGTAAAATAGTCGACAAGATGTTGTACTCTAGTTTTTTGTATATTACCTGCTAGAATAGTCTGTATAAAGCATTGCCACAGTACCTCGCTAAGCATCCACAGTGCTTACAGACATCCATGGCCTCCCTGAGCCCAAGGGCCACTTTAACATCCTGCAACAATGACATGCTCAGGGCGCAACAGCTGAACTAGAATATTCCACATAACGATTGGACTTTTCTGCAAGACTCAGTTTAAAAGATATAAATACCTTGATAAGTCCCTTATGCCAACTATGCACTGTTTCAGTATGCATTACAGCAGCTCTCACAGACATCTGTGTGAGGCAGCGGTGCCCGTGGCGTGCTTTCAAAAGATAGCTGCCCTGCTGCTTACCAATTTGGTTCAAATGTACGGGCTTGTACCTCGTGTGGTGACATGGGAAATTCCTTTTTACTTTTTTTTCATCCCGCTGGTTGGAGCCATCTTGAGCAGGGTGTGTACAACCTTCCCCCGGCCCGGGCCCCACCCCTTGCTCAATAAAACAAACACGGCAAGTCCATTGCCACAGCCGTCCGTGCACACAACTCCTCACATATTTTTTTAGTTTCTGCAGTTTTCTATAGCACAAACTCGACCCAAAGGTATCGGAGAGCTTTACATGAGCGCCAGTTACATTACACTGATCTCTCTTGGAGTCAAACTCATTTTAATTTCAGGTTACCCCACACAAACTATTATTCAATGAAACAACCGAACACAACTAAACAACCATTAACAACTAATGGGTGGAGATTGCGGAACTGTGAGAACAGTCACATTCTGTGAAGGGGGAGAGGCATAATTTTCTGTTATGCCACTGGTGGTAACCGGCTAAGCTGGTGCCTTGTCCCCGGTGTAGTGTAAAAACCTGGTCCCAATTAAGTTCGGTACTTAAACTACACAGGTGGGGTGCGAAGCCCTAAAACACGTTCCCCAAATATTCTAGGGCTGTGATAAGAGTACCAAAGGATCACTGGATGCTGCTGAGAGAATACTGCTGCGTTTATGGCTGTTGGGGGTGAGGCGTATTTTTTATCAATACAGGTAAAAATGGGTTCAGCAGGTAGGATAATACGAGGGCTTTATGCTGCGGCCGCTGAGTGTTTCATGGTCAAGGCCATGGTTCACGGCTCAGCGCCTTGAAGCCCGTGGGCGAGCCTTGACTTTGTAGTCAGCCAGCCAGGGCAGGCTTGTTGTGAACCAGCCCAGGCAGGCCTGAGTTGAACCCTGCTTCTGAACACTTTGTTTGACGTCGACGATAAAATGTTGAGCCAGGCAGAGGCATTGACGCCGAGACTCTCAGCCTGAGTCTCGACGTCGATGGCTCCTCTGGCTCAACATTTTATCGTTGACGTCACAAAGTATGCAGCAGCAGGGTTCATGGCCGTAATGGCCAGAGCACAGCTCCGCTGCCAACTTTGGTTGGAGAGTGAGACTAGTAGTAGCCCACCAATGACACTCGGAATGGGATGTAGGAGCCCGTCACTTACCAGAGTGCTGTGACACTGCAGCCTTTGTTAGGTATTACAAAAGCCAAGCCTCGTCTCCCAAGCTGCTTCCTCACCGCCTGCAGCAGTGCGCCTCCGGCTGTCTCAGCTCCGTGGACTCCATCGCGGGTAACTCTCCTGCAGCCGGTCCCGCCAGCATGGTCCTCTGCTGAGTCCTGTCCTGGTCAGAATCCCACTCTTCTCTAGAGCTGTCCGGGCCCGGCTAGCAGTCCGCCTCTCTCTCTACCCCAGCCTCGGCCTCCAGTGCAATCAATAGTGCCAGTCGAGCCAGGCCTCTTCTCCCAGCCACCAGCCTCCCTCAGCCAATGGCAGTCCAGGGCCCAATCCCTTGTTGGCGGACTGCGAGAGGCCGCTGGCGCGAGTGTGGCACCCCTCTCAGCCAATACAGACGCTGCTCCAGCAGTGCCAGGATTGGCTTAGCAGGGATACTCGCCGCCCATTAGGAGACTGAGGGCTGCGGCATTGATCAACCCTCACTCTCCTAATGCGCAGCCGCCAGCCAGAGCAAACACTAGTGTGCATGACTGGGCTGGTCAGAAAAATTCTCCGACCCAAACCCAACAAGAGCACTGCTGCCTGCTGTGCGCTCCGCGCCACCCCCTGGCCTGCTGAGTCTGACAATGACATGTCAGTCAGCAGGACGCTGGGAGTCAACCTGCTGCCTTCCCCGCCCACCCCCTTCAGATAGAGCTGCTGAGGGAGCTGAGCCTGTCTGCTAAATGACTGCCTCAGGAGTTGGCAGGCTCGGCTTGAGGGTCAACACCCCAGTGCCCTAATGGACGCACCACCACTGGTGTCTGCGTTGCTCCTGCAGCTCCCCCTGCACTTTTACAACCAATTAGTGGTAACCACATCTTCTTGGGGCCACCATGCACTCAAAACTGGCAGGTTTTCGTACAGGCCTTCCCAGGCCCTGCAAAGCATTATGGGGCGCTCTTCCCCATCTCGTACATATTAGATTAGCGGCTCTCCCACTGCTCTGGGGAGAGCTGCATGCCCGTGATGGCGGCCTTGTGCCGCATTAGCCCTTTGTTTGGGGCCAGGTCCCACCTGGACCCCTTCTGTGCAGGTGAGGAGAACAGCCCAGGGAGCCCAACCCCGGCTACTCTCGATGGCTCCCTGACAGGCCAGCACCCTTGCGTGCTGCTGTGGGAGCCGGAGCTGCCATTCTGGTCTGCCTGCTCCTGCGGGCAGACACGGAGGCTGCCGCTGGTCGGACGGGGCCTTGAGGGAGTGCAACAGCACTCCCCCCTCCTTCCTCTGGCTACGGGGGAGTGCAGCGGCACTCCCCCTTGCTCGCAGCAGACACCAGGGCCCGGAGTTATGGGCCCCGGGCCCCAGAGAGGTCTTCTCAGGGAGCGCAACATCGCTCCCCAGCTTCCTCTTCTTCTGCCGGTGGGGGGAGTGCGACGGCGCTTCTCTCCTTTTCACCGTAGTCACCGGGGCCCGGAGTTGGGGATCCCGAACCCCAGAGACCTTCACCAGGGGTGCAAAGGTGCTCCCCACCCTCCATTGTTGTCGGGGGCCAGGGTGGGCTCCTGGCACCCCCATCCCCGACTTTACTTCATTTGGGGGTCCAGCGGACATCTGGGGCCCCATGGGTACCTTTCCAGGGGGGCACAATGACGCTCCCCGGCATCTTCATCTTCTAGGGGCAGCCCCCGGGACCTGACCCACCCCGGGGGCACATCAAAGACTGGCGGTAGACCCCCACGCGATTCGTCGCTGTTCAGCTCAGAGGTCAAAGGTTGCCTACCTTCTGGAGGGCATATCTCGGCCCCCAGGTGGCCGATTTTCATCATCTTGGCCTCTTTCCACCATCTGGCCAGCCCTAGACACCTGGAGCACTTTTCGCCGCCCTCCTGGTCTCCAAGAGGGTGAACTCAGCAGGGAGCTGTCTTCACTGGCTCCCTGCACCAGCCTTTCACCTGGGTCTCCTTATGGGCCTCTCTTCTCTTGCGCAGAGGCCCAGGCTTCTCCTCACTGGCCATGGACTCCCTCAGAGGCACAGTCTAGGGTCCTGGGACAGTCAGGGGGTTCCTCATTCCAATTGCCCATGGCACCAGGCTCCAGCACCAGTCTTCCTCAGCAAGACCACACCCTAGAGAGAGTTCCTCTTCCTCTGCAAAGCCTTTTAAAAGAATTTGGAGGGGGCTGGCAGGAAGGCACTTCTGCACTATCCTCCAGCGACACATCACCTCTCTGCCCCTGCTACCTCCTTCCTGCACAGGCCTCTTGGATACTTCAAAATGGCATCATCCAGGGGTCTCATGCCACATTGTCTCTGAAAAGCCCCCTTCCCCCCTTGCTGCCTTCATCGCCCGGGCCCGGAGCAGTCCTGGTACCTGGCACCGGGTGACAGCTGCTGATGGATAACCTGCAGCTTCACCCCCATCTCTCCCTATTGGAGAGAAGACCTTCCCCCTTGGAATGCCTGCTGTGAAGGGCTAGGCCTCTGATGCTACAGCTTGGGGAGAAAGGTAATTAATCCAGCGTGGCAGGGTCGCACCCAGCCAGGCTCTGGTTATGAACTGAGTCAGAGGAATATGACATTTCTGGATGACCCATAAGCAGTACAGATATGGCTTTGGATTCAGCAGAATACTTCTTTTTACACAACTTACAGTGTACTTTGGTGCATGTCTGGAAATTGTAGGCCTTAGGGAAGTGAAACTACCCCATGTGGTCCCCATCTTCATAGGAGAGTAATGGAGTGTTCCTACAGTGAAAACAGTAAAGCACACTGACTTTCCCTTACATGTGTCTCCCTACATTATAAAGCCTATTCCTTGTCACCACCCAACTCTGCATAATTCCTGCCACACCACACTATCTGTACCTGCTCCTGGGCTGCTCACGACAGGAATCTCCCCTGCGCAGCCCTTACACAGATGCACACGCTTGTGCACACGTGTCTACATGTAACCAGTCCGGTACCCCTTATTCTGGCTGAATCACTGACAAAATATCGAAAGACATATTTTCGAGCTACAATTATATCGATACAAAATTATAGATAACATTAATATCGACATCATATACCAATTTAATAAATTACAAAAATATCGAGGATACAATATCGAAGGACATAAATATCAATTTCACAAATATGGCTAACATACTTATCGAAATTCTAAAATATCGACCTTCAATAAAATACAATAACTAGGTAAAAAATATCGTACACAAAAATATCGACAACACTAATATCGTAAAATTAAATATATCGACTATATAAAACTATAATAAATATACAAATAAAACGACAGAAATATTTAAATTACTAGAAACACAATACTAAATTAATAAAAAACAATAACAATTTTACTACATCAAAAAATTAATTAACACAGCAATAAAATTACTAAAATATTATTAACAACATTACTACATTAAACATTAATAACATTAAATATTACTATTACAATTCAATTAAATAATATAATATATAACAAAATCAATTTAAAAATATATACAAAATTATACATAACTTACTACTAATTAGCGTTTTCCTTATTTGGAAACTAACTACCAAAACATTTTTAAAAAAATACAAATTAACCAATAGAAAAACTGCAAATTCAAACTAACCAATAAAATCGAAATTACAACATCCAACACACTATATAAACAGTTAAACTTCATTCCTATTCCACACCCAAAAGAAATAAAACTAAAGAAGGAGAAACTCTACAGGAATTCAACTACAGATATAAGAAGATCAACATATACCCAATAATTAACTCTATCAAAAGTAAGTAAACTAAATTAAAATAAATAATACTAAAAGTAAAAAACTTTAATAAATAATATACATAACCTATAAATTAAACAATGTCTTCTTTCTATTTTATGTTACCACTACAGGAAACTCTACAGGAAACTAACAAACTACAGAAAAGCCACCAAAAAATATACAACTAACAAAGTAAGGGGGTCATTACGATGGCGGGCGGAAACACTACCGCCGTGCCGTCGGAGGTAAAAACCGCTAGTTACCGTCCGCCAGCAACTGCCCGCCCTCCCGCCAAATTAGGATGTGAAAAGTCAGGCAAATACCGCCCGCAAGCCTGCGACGCCGCCCGCCATCAAAGTGCGCCCGTTTACGTAGCGGCGCCAGCCAACGGAGGCACACCGCCCGATGAAATGACGTACCGCCCGGCGTACAAATTACGATGACACAACCAAACAGCCTCACCGGCAAAGAGACACCGCACGAGAACAGGAGGCGGAAACCACATTGCTGACAACAGAAACACCAACCCGGCCTACTCCGACATGAATCCTGCTCTCCAGGCCATCCCAATGCTGTACCTGATGCAGCAGCTAGGAGTGAACGCGCAACGACGACGCAGGTAGGCAGACACACAACAAGGGCATGCAAACACCGCACACAATGCAAGGGCAGAAAAACTGTACATGGGCCCCCTAGACACCCCTGTGGGGACAGGACACATCCAACACTGTACCCACACATATCCCACCTGTAAAATATAATCAACCCGCAACATCCTGGGCACCCACTACCCCGGACCAGGAGGTGACGACCCCGTCACGGCACCGCAGCGCCCCGGCGATGACGCACATGCGCACAACGCAGAGGCCAATGACAGCGCCACGCATGGGCTGCACACAAACACCACAGGGTCACAACAACACACCACACACACCAGCCCCACCCTGAAGGCACATGTCACGTGGTCCCCCTGCGTAAATCATGACCACAACCGACAACTCACAGTTGCCAAAACGTAGTCACACAAGTGTGCCGAACAGGGGAGCAAAGTGAAGTTGAAAGAGGACACAAACCTGTGTGCAAAGCATGCAGAAGCACACGGCAGCTGCTACAGAACAGCACAAACAATGGACATCGACCGCAAAAGGCACGCCAGTCACAACAAACAATACCTATACCATCCTGCACGCAATAACAAGCCATGCAATGTACAAAACAGAGACCCCCTGCTGCCTGAGAACAGGTGTCCACAATCACTACGCCCACACACAAGTCCCAATGTACAGCTGAAAAGAAGTGACCCACCCACACACAGGAGAGCAGATAGCAGTGAATGTCCTTCCATTCCCACACCCAAATCACATTGCAACATATCCTGCAGGAGAACGGAGCCATTGTAAAAACCACAACCCAAACATAGCCATGCTGAGTCAACCTTCCACTGGCAGATAACGCCGAACATGAAAGAAAGATAAAACCACAAAATACAATTATACCACTGCTCCTTGTGGCTCAAATGCAAGTAATCAGGAAAGAGTCAGACACCACTGGCCTTGACCATTCATAGGAGCATGTGGGATGAGGGCCTGTGTCCGCCTCCCAAGCCATACCCAAAGTCCTGCCGCCTAACATCCATACAAGAACAACCAGCATCGTCGGAGGTTGCACTCAGCAGACAGCCCAGGCAGCCGGAGCACGCCATCACAGCACCCTGCAGCAAAATGGACGGTGCACCAGTACTATACACCTACGCCAGACAGATGCATCTGTACAGCAATAGCTTGCTACAGATAGTGGGCTGTGCAAATCTGGCTATGCTGAATGTAAGTTATCGAGTAACTTACCGCATTGAAATGTTCAGCTGCGTCATCCCCGTTTTCTACTGTCGGAGGTGCCCGTACCACTGGCCTGTGGATTTATGTCTCTCCAACCCGGCATGTCCAATTGGGGACCTGGTACACCTGTTCTCACCCCTGGACGCCCACGACAGGAACTGTTCAGTGTATGGGGGCATGGCGTTTGTGGCTGCAATAGGACACACACTGCAATGGGACCAGTGTGCCTCCGCACAACGTATGCTGGATTACAGTTTTATCGAATGTCACCCGACATGTCCCATCAGGATTCTACAAGGGACAACTTACGAGGAACACGTTGCAACCCACCATCTGCTTCATTGGATGTCAACCATGAATACCACCAATGCGAGGGATGCTCTGCAGGAAGGTATCGCATACCTGACAACCTGTCAATTCATGGGTCCCCAAATCAATACCCACAATTGAACATTCATGTGCAACACCGTACCTATGCTTGGCATCCGCACGCAGTGGCCAGTTAGCTGTGCAACAACTATACCATGCACTCGGAAACAAACACCTTACCATCAACTCCACCGTCATGACACCTGACATTTCCGGGACATGCACCCTGTCCATCACCACATCCTGTGTCCCTGCATGAACACGGGGAGGCTGAGGAATGGGACCTGTGTACAGTGACCACATGCTCAACATTGCACGAACCACAATGCTACAATATGCATGCCGCGCACCTGAACACATGCTCCTGTAAGTGCACGCTTATCTGTCTGCTGAATAACTTGAGAACTGTCATCTCACCTTCTTCTGAACTTCCGTGCCAGGACATTTGCATGGACAACAAATGCAACACCCTACAACATGTCCCTGGGCATTGAGTCATTTCCAGTAGCCACCATATCGCAACAACATGTGAGACTATGCTGCATGCATGTAGGCTCATGCTCTGATGTCACCTCTGATGCAGGTGTGTCGGAGTCACTATTGTCGTAAACCTGTACCATGTGACTTAGATGTACTGTGCTTATGATGTCAAGCTGCCTGGTAGGGTAAACCAATACTGTCTGTGTCACAGCCTAGGGCACCTCAGTAATGAGCTAATGTACTGTAGCATAGCAAAGGCAGGGCATTCTTAACTCTGAAGCCTCATTTCCACAATTAACGACTCATCACATCTACCTGTACCCCCTTTTGTATGTGTAATCATGCTAAGTATATCCTCCACATGCATTACGCTGCCAGTAGTGGCCACATCCTGCATCACAGAGGAAGTAAGCTCAAATACATGCCTTAAAGCTAATATCTGACTCTGGAGAATTATTGATTGTAGACAAGTACGAATGAGAGAGGATGAGAGTGTGTGAAGTACACGGGACTCGTGAGACCACCATGTAGTCAAGTGACATTGGATGTCAATGCATATGAGTTGCTGCCACTGTGGACCCAGTAAAATACCACAGGTCGTGGGCCTTGGCATGTCAGAGTCTGACATGGCCCAACAGATCATCACATCAAAACTGACGGCCTGGTCACTACAAAGCACAGTCCCACATATGTGTACAATCACCTTCACAGTCTGACATCACACTCAACAAGCAAATATAGGAGCCACGCCAGTAGCACGCCACATCAATGCATGCCAAAAAACACACGATATCAGTGTGGGTGGGCAGGGTTGCACAGTGAGTACGAACCGCCGAAATGTACATACATGCGCAATAGAACAAGGCACAATCTCCACATTCACACACCCTGCAGACCCACAATGGCCAATACATATCAAGTAGGAGTCATCCTGAACTGCAAGGACACACCCACACACTGTGCAACAGACAATACACACATGTGCCCACATTAACAGACCCGAACAAGGATACAAACACTGACCATGCCCCTGGGTAACACATGTGTGTAGTCGACATTGCCAGAGCGCACACACACACACCAACACCACCCCAAAGTCACACCACACACACCACACACAACTACACCTCCCAAATGCACACATTGAAAGTAAGCCATGTGCCCAGGCTCGATGTTCATCACAAGATACACATACACCTACACTGCTGGCCAGCCAGAAAGTAAGCTCACACATACCCGCACACTCTGCACATGCTACCTGTCATCCTGTGGCTAGACACACACCCTGTGCTTTGCATGCACGCAAACATGACACGTATACATTAACACAGAAATACCACCAAATACATGCAGACAATCCGTGTTACAGACACACGTCTTCATCACACACACAAGTAGCAGAGTCTGAAAGAAGTGAAGTCCCAGCCACGTATCATACACATAGGAATGTGAGATCAGACATTGCAATTGTTGAGGTACCATTCACGGCATGTGCCTCACTTAACCAAGCACACACAGTAACAACTGCAAACAGCAACTACACAGACACAACCCACTACAGGAACAACAGCATCCAGTCATAGAATACATAGACAGGCGGCAACAATGTACAACACCAGGGCCAGTGGCCAGTCCGATGTGCAGAGTACTGATACGAAAAGCTATGTATGGATTGTGTGTGAGTGTACCCTGCCATGGACAGCAACACTGCCATGGGAGTCACGATAGCCAGCACAGCCACCACTGTGGCACAGGTAGTTGTGTGAGGCTGCCTAACATTCAAACAGGATGCCAGTCCGACTGTGTGCAGTCTGTATGCTACGGGACAGTTGATGTCCGCCCCTGAGAGAGAAGTACAACTGTGGAATACACACATGTGGCATGTGAAGCGGGAGGGCTTCTTGGCACAGGTGGGTCTGTGGCACGGGTGGGTGCACACATGCAGTGTCGATACAGACTGTGTGGGGACGAACCCAGCTGGGTATATTACCACTGTTCTGGGTATGTGGAAAGATCAGCTGTATGGGGTTGAATGTGGACTAGTGTGTGCACAACAGGCGGGCACACGATCTATGCTGCATCAGGTGTGGATGTTGGCCCTCCCTCTGGGGGCATGCTGGATACTGCTGTGCGTCAGCCAGGCCCTTGCCAAGACATTTACACCCCTGGCCTTCAGGTGTACCCCCTACATCGTCCACCTGCACAGGCTACCCAGGGCATGGGATGGCAGTGGAGCTCGGTGGGTGGGAGGTCATGGCACCCTGCTCCTGGTCACCTATCGCAGGCAATACATTCTCAGTGTGCAGCAGGGCACAAGTCCCGAACAAGACGTGGGGGGACGCAGACGTCATGACAGGTAGTGACGTCACGGAAGATGGCTTGCACCATCAGACTCATTGCCTCCCCTCGCTCACCCCACTGATGCGATTGCATCATAGGAGCACGCGCGTGAGCAGCAGCTCCAATCTCACCCCAGAGAGGCCAAAGAGTGAATGTGTGGCTCCATTCGCTCCAGTCACCGAGCTCACGGTAAAATAAGTGGTGGGACGCCGTACACCCGCATGGTACCCGGACTCGAGCCCTGGTGTGCAGGCAAAGCTACCTAATGTTTTAGCAAAGTGTGTGAGTTGCATGACACCCGTTGGCGGTGGATGGCTCAGAGGCTCTTCACCATGAGGCCCATATCACACACCATGGGTCCCTTGCCAATGGCAGCGGATGCTATGACATTGCGCGCCGGGGTGCGTCCACATGTCGTCTGGGATGGTGTTTGCGGCATGGCCCGCTAGGGCAGCTACAGCTACTGTGTGTTGCATGTGGTGTATCCGGACTCCGGAGACAGCCATGCTTTGTCACTGTTGTCCAGGGCACGAGTCGGGGTACCATGCGGCTGTACGGCGTCCCACCACCTATTTTACCGTGAGCTCGATGACTGGAGCGAATGGAGCCACACATACACTATTTGGCCTCTCTGGGGAGAGATTGGAGCTGCTGCACACGCTGCGTGCTCCCATGATGCAATCGCATCAGTGGGGTGAGCGAGGGGAGGCAATGAGTCTGATGGTGCAAGCCATCTTCCGTGACGTCACTACCTGTCATGACGTCTGCGTGCCACCACCTCTTCTGTCAGGACTCGTGCCCTGCTGTTGTCAGATGCGCCACTTTCCGGGGGGTGGGGGAAGGTCAGGAATGTCAGCCTGACAGTGGCCCAGTTCAAGGACCACCTTGACTGGGGGGACAACTATTGGACAGACTGGTGTAGCCCACCCACGCGTTAATGTAGGGCCTCCATGAACTATGTCAACTGCGGAAAGGTGTTGGCATGGGCAATGAAGTCATTAAGGAGAGCTGTCTGACCCACGCACAGATGCCGCACATGATCAACAGACCCGGCACTGAGTGCAGCAGGGGTCGCAGGGGCAGCTGTGCCTGGTGTGAAAGACACTCTATCCTTCATCCTTGTGCCGACACGTGTTGCACCAGTGGAAGTAGTTGGGAGGGCAGGCATTGGCCTCCGCGTGGCTGCAGAGGAGCTAGAGTGCACGTCCCCTGTGCTAGCAAACATGGATACATGACCTCTGTACTCAGATGACGCAGCAATTCTCGTATGGGCCTTTGATTCATCCAGCACACGTCTGCCCCCTCCGATGCGCCGGTCACATTAGTCTCACCCAGCCCCTGTGCAGCTGCACCATCCGATGCCTCACCACTGTTGACCGTCCCCTGTCCCTCAGCACACATGGTAGATGACACATGAGGGAGAGCGAGGTGGCCTCACTCATTTGGCATCAAATCCACAGACATGTGCAAGGGAGCCAGCCCAGAACATTCCCAAGTGCACATGTTGCATGATACCTGTGCAAATGTATACAGCAACCACAATCAACACGTAATGGCTGGCGTACAGGTAATGAACCCGCCAATAAGTGACACATGTGTTGTGCACATGGAACAACACCCGGACTATCACCCTGCGGCCATAGCCACTCATCGCTGTGTACACACCCACTCTCCTGATGGTGTTAAGGATGACCACTACATAAGTAGGCCAAGGACATACCTGCATGGAGCAGAATGTGTCACCACACACACTGACTGCAACATGATAGTCCACAATGGTTATGAGCCCATGCCAGACAACTGTCCATTGCACGAGCACAACTACTGTTGCACAGTGTGCCGGATGTGTGTGTATCAGGAATATGAGGTGAGGCATCGCACACATTTGTTTAGGACGAAATCAGAGTATGCACAGTGCCACAAACATACATGTGAATTGCCACTCCAGCTGACTACAGGCTGTTCTGGAGGCCTACAACTCTGAACGCATTGACTATGCACAGTGCCCAAATTACAACTTGAACCTCAGGAATCGCATATGCATGTAAGATGCACCCAGCACAGAGTACACTCACAACCCACTGCATCACACAACTAACATCACATTACCCAGAACATGGGTAGGCTGTGGACACATGCTGCCTCTCGCAGCAAAAGACACAATCCCACAGTACTGTACACCTGCCTGCTGCTGATGCCCCTACAAACGTGCATCCGCCACAGGCTGTGTGACTGTCAATAGCATACCATTAGTGGTGAAATGCAGCGCCGTGCCAACCTGACAATACGAGGGAGCATCCCCGATTAGTCGCCGCAACATGGTCACACATCCGGCAGATGACGTCACCCTCTTCGTGGGATTGGCTGCACTGTCGGTTACACATACACAGGAGCATCAACTTGGATGCAATGGCTCATCACAAGGCCTTGGGCTGGTGGACTTCCAACTGCAGGGATGGTACACATGAGGGTTGGAATATCACACATACTCTTCTCAGCATCACCCACATCCACCAATAACAGTGGCATGATGCTGACCCATCCTAAATGATCAGAGACGTGTAACAGAGCCAAGACGGTATGGGACATGGCATAACAGCATGTGTACACCACACGTGAATGCATGCTGGTGGGAGTGTGTACACAGTACCTGTCCATCCCATTAAAATCAGGATGCCAGCACTTTGAGCAATGTGTACTCTGCCCACATCTACAGTCCATTGTCAGGTAGACCGACACATAGCTCACAAGGCTACACATCTTTGTGGGTGGACTCACTGTGTCCAACACTGCACAGCCCTCAACGTACTCGCACTGTGAATGGCTCACCCCGCAATGGAGGTCACATCCAGTGCCACCATCTCTCACACACATCCCTATCACAAGGCCTGCAGTGTTCAATCGACAGGGCTGAGTTAGCGCATTTGCTGGGAGTTGTGAAATAATGACACATGTTACCCACTGTACAGTCAGTGTAGTTTCCTTCTAGGATTGGGCGGTCAATGAGCAGCCCAGGTCTGCCGAGACTGAGAAGGCCAGCAGGGAGCCAGCCAGCCATTCACACAAGCAATAGCTGCCCAGAATCATGCATTGCCAAGTGTCTGCGTCACTGGGTGTCTGACATGAAAATGCCATGTACCACCACTCGGGAGGGACATGCATGGGGAAACACCAGGGAGCCTACATACCCCTTCCACCTGTAGTTAGCATGGTAAGCGGTGCATGTTGGAACCCCACAGGCTCAGACTCATAGTGCTGCGGATGAATGACATGTGTGTCCCCCACATGCACTCCCACACACACTGTAGTTGTCTCACACACACATGACTTTAGCCGGTATTCACCTTGGGCAGTGTGTGTGGAGCTCGGAAGCCAGGAACTGCAGCTCCTCGCTGGTGAGTAGACCTGGACATATCATCAGAGTCGTCGACATTAAGGTGGACAGGTGGCAGCAGCAGCAGGTGTTGTTGAGGGGTGGCAGTCAGCAGCTCCCTGGAAGCTGTGGTAATGCCTGTCACACTCCCACACTGATATAGCCCCCTTGGGGCTGTTTCTGCGTGTCCAAGCTGCTGCGATTGGTGTACCGCTCAGCCTGTGTACGTTGTGTCGTTGGTGTGTGCCATACTCACCCAGCCTCGGAAGCGGTGTCAGGCACAGCAGCTAGGTATATTGCCGTGGTGTTGCCGCTACCCACATATGCAGTCTGAATCCATCATCATGCCTATCAAGCTAATCTGGCCTTAATCCCCATGTGCATGCTCATAGCAATGGTATGTGTCAGTGGTCCTTGCTTTTGGTAAGGGGACCTGTGTAAGAGTAATGTTGCTGTGCTGTCCCTACTTGTCAGCTGTTCGGTGATACTATTGCTTTGTCAGTGATCTTTGTTTTGTGTATGTGTAAATACCATGTCGTGTGTTGCATTAACATGTGTCCACTTCCATCTGTCCTCGGAGGAGACCAAACATACATCGCCCCTACCAATTGCTGGCAGACATGGAGGATGTGGAGGTCATAAGGAAGTTCCGTCTGGACCGGCCCACCCTGCATCGCCTATGTGCCATGTTGGAACCCCACCTTCGTCCTCGCAGGGTGTATCCTACAGCATTCACCCCCACGGCTAAGGTGATGGCTGCACTGCATTTCTTCGCAACCGGTTCATTCCAACACACGGTGGGCAGTGGAGGTGGGATGTCCCAGCCCATGTTCAGCAAGGTGCTACGGGATGTCCTGTCAGCTATGATGCTGTACAGGAACCGGTACATCCGATTCCCCAGGGCTCGTGATTTGCCTGCGGTGAAGGGTGCTTTCTATGCACTTGGACGCATCCCCCAGGTTATTGGTGCAATTGATTGCACCCATGTTGGCCTTGTTGCACCACAGGCCATGGAGCACATCTATAGGAACCGGAAACATTTCCACTCCCTGAATGTGCAAGTGGTGTGCCTGGCGGACATGATAATCACACACGTGTGTGCGAAGTTCCCCGGTTCCACCCATGACTCGCACATCATGCGCCACAGCATCCTCCCACGTCTGATGACCAATCTACAACCGGACCGTGCATGGATTGTTGGTGACTCTGCATATCCTAATGGGCCTTGGCTGTTAAGTCCACTACGCAATCCTCATTCACCAGCTGATGTCAGATACAATGAGGCACATGGGAGGACCAGACGTGTGGTGGAGCGGACTTTTGGACTCCTGAAGTCCAGATTCAGATGCCTGGACCGCACCGGGGGTGCACTGGCATACTCCCCACAGAAGGTGTGCCAGATAGTTGTGGCATGCTGCATGCTGCACAATCTTGCGATTCACAGGCAGATCCCCCTGATAGTGGATGACGGTGATCAGCCAGGGCCCCCGCCTGCAGGTCAAGCCGTGTCCAGTGACGAGGACAGTGGAGAGGAGGAAGCAGTGAATGAGCGTCAGCAGCTCATCGCCCGCTACTTCACTTGACGGTGAGTGACCATGTACGACGGCTGATGTCGCTGTAGTTGTGTAGGTGTATGTGTGCATTGTCAGGGTGGCCTATTGTTCACTGAGTGCTGTGTGGCAATGGTCCATGTCCAGGGTAGTATGCCACTGAGAGTGGCTGTGACATTGTGCCCTGTTGCACTGTGAGATGTGTGTACATTGCTTAGGCCTGATGACAAGTACTGTGTGATGAGTGTGTGACACACACAGTCAATGGACTCTTGTTCTGTTTGTCACCCCTAGGTCCCTACAGCCTCTCCTGGCCTATCGACAGAACACACTACAGATGAATTTCTGAACATGCTGACGTTTGTGCACCATTGATAATAAACATAGCAGATGACATAGGATGTGATACAGGTGTATTTATTTTAAAGGTGACATGTGATTGTGGGAAAGGTGATCAAGAAGGTGGTGCATGCTGTACAATGAGTTGACGGTCCTGTCCGCGTGATGGTCAAGGTGTACCCATGTTGTCCTGGGTCCGCAGTCCAACAGACATTTGCCACTCGACTGGCAGTGTGGGGTAGGATGGTAGTCCAAGTGAATGCAGGGGGTGGCCACCATGGCTGGCTGACTCACTGGTGCTTGGAGCGTGCAAAGTCCTCCCTGGACATCTGTTTCCTCTTCGGACGGCCCCTTCCACGTTTGAGAGGAGGGGGTTGTGTTTGTGGGCTGCTGGTGGTGGCTGAGGATTGCCCACTCGCTGTGGACGCAGGGGAACTGGATGTTCACGTCCCTGCGCCCCAGCAGGTGGTGGCGTACGTGGTGTGGTTGGCCTTGAGTGGGCCCTCATCTCCACCACTAGCTGGCCCATGAGGTCCACAAGTTGGCCCATGTGGGCGACGATGGACCTCAACACCCCAAGGACTTGCCTCGTGTCGGAAGCTGACCTGGCCCATTGTCCCTGGGCCTCTTCATAGGCCCCAAGGACTCTGGCTATTTGCGGCAGGGCTTGGCTCCCAGGCTCTGTTGGCCTTGGCCTGACCCTGCTCCTCCTACCTGGACTGCTGCCACCGACCTGCCCACTCACCACATTGGTCACCCGGGGCCTCCTCCTGGCTCCCAGGGTAGATGTGGAGGTTTGTGCCACCTCTTGGGATGGCTGAGTGGTCAGGGAGGCCCTGGTGGTGGTGATGGTGGTGGTTGCGGCGGTGATGGTGGCCGCAATGACCGTGGCAGCAGGGGCCTGGGACTGGTCACCAGCCCTGGGAGATGGGTTGGTGGGTAGGAGGGGTCCTGGGGAGCTGTTGCGCCCTGCCACGCCAGATGTGCCTGGTCGGGAGTCCTCGTCCGTAGAGGTGTCCAGGCTTTCCACATCCGTGAGTCCGTGTGGGGGGCTTGTGGACTGGCTGTGATGGCTGGTGTCTCCATCCTCAGCATCATGCTGTTCGTCACCTGTGGGGCGGAGACGAAGAGTTATTGTGTTGCACCTTGCAAGGTTTGTGTTCAATGTCTGACATGCACAGTTTGTGCACAGTTGTGCACTGATTTGCCGGATGCGTGTGTGTGTCTCTACAATGTGTGTGCGTGATCAAGGCAATGGAATAGTGTGATGGGTGCATCTGGCATGGGACGGATTTGAAATGCCAATTGGTGTGTGTTGCAGTACCCCTACATTTTGTGGCTTTGGTGGGAACGGGGTACAGCCCCATGGACGGTTTAGTGTTGAAATATGTTTTTGGGGTTCAAATGCAACACTTGGATACGCAGATGGCAAAAGGGTTATCGCCCCATGAACGCTTTGGTGTTGACATATAGTACTGTGGTACATACTGTGACATATGGGTGCAGAAGGGGACATGTGTTTTGGCCACACGACACTACAGAGACAAAGGTGTGTGTATGTCTGACTTAGCCAGCATATCTGCTCACTGTTGTCATTTAAGGGCATTCCACAGCAAGCATTGTAGTGTGTGAGTAATGGTTGTATGCCACACGACATATTGCAGATGGTACAATTCCTTGGTGTGCGTGCTACTCTCACCTATGTGCAGCAATGCAGTGCTCTTGGGGTGTTGACTACATTTTGTATGTTGTTACTCACAGTGTGACGAGCGCTTCAGACACAGCAGACACATTATTGGTCATCGGCAGGACTCTTTGCTGTACTACTGTCTATGGGGCAACTGTTTAGATGATATACCTTTCATGACACTGGGGCTGGATGATGAGATGGATGAGATTTTGAATGTGCATTGTGTAGCTGTGTGGTTCATGGGTCCAGTGGTGTATGTGACATTACTGGGGTTCCACTATGTTTCATTTGGACAAGATAGACTTACATGGGTGATGTTGTACTATGTCAAGGGTAGAAGCAGACACGACTACATGGACAAGACTTGGATGGTGTTGCTGATGTGTGTGATGACTGGCACAGTGCACGCCATGTGGGTCAGTACTCCAGTTAGACGTGTGCATGCAGACGTGACTCCTTACGTGTTACTGCATTTGAGATGGCTCATGTGGGCTATGACTCTGTAATTGATGTCCGTGTGCACATTGGTCACATGTTTGTGAAAGGGAGCAGTGCTACCTGTTCCTCTGCTAAGTGACATGTCCCACATGTTAGTCGTAGTACAGTCCTCATGCCTACAGACACCCCGCCCTGTACAGTAGTCTACCTAATTATTGGTTTTGTGGGAGAAATGCAATGGCTACCACATGGTTATGAGAGGGAGGGGTGCTCCATCTTGCTGGTCTGTGGGTGTGGGGGCCATGTTGTGAGTCGTGGTGATGGTTTACCATCCACAGACAGCCCTCCATGTAGGGTAACATATCTACCTGTCGGGTGTAGGTGTGCACTGCAATGGCTGACACATGGGTGTGGGGAGTGCTCCATCTTGCTGCGCTGTAGGAGTGGGGGCCTGGTGGGGGGTCCTTCTGCAGTCCCCCCTCCGATACACGGGCCTTGTGGTAAGGCTGCTTACCTGTTACTTGTTGGTTTGTGCAGCTATGGCTGCCACATGGGTGTGGGTGTGGGGAGCGCTCCTTCCGGCGCATCTGGGGTACAAGGGGAGCTGGTGGGAGTTGTGGTGCTGGCTGACTGTACACATGCCCCCATGGTTTTCTTTGTTGGTGCCTATGGGCTGGGTGGGTGGGTGTGTCTGTTGCATATGTGAGGGATGTCTTGTGAATTGTGTACTGGACATGGGGGTGTTCGGCCCTCGGAGCTATGGCATTGTGTTGGTGCATGACTGTACATGGCGGTGTGCTGGTATACATTTGTTTGTACTTACCGGCCTCCACTCCCCCTGGTATTCCGATGAGACTCTCCGGATGTAGTATGCCTCGCGCCTTCTCCTCCCACGCCTTGAAGGTCTTGAATGGCGCGGGAGTTCCGCTGCCAGTCCTGTCAGCCAGCTCACGGTTCTTGGCCTCCTTCTTCCTGACCACGCTTTTCAGGTCCTGCCACCTCTTGGTTATTTCCCTTCCGGTTGCGTGGCACGTTCCCAACTGCATTCACCTGGTCTACGATCCTTCTCCACATC
Organism: Calotriton arnoldi; assembly: GCA_963921515.1. Taxonomy (NCBI): domain Eukaryota; kingdom Metazoa; phylum Chordata; class Amphibia; order Caudata; family Salamandridae; genus Calotriton; species Calotriton arnoldi. The sequence continues at coordinate 1,605,822 of CAWUFW010004092.1, forward strand.
CTGTTTCTGGTGGCTACTGGTGTCTGTTGGACCTGGTTCCCATAGATTTGTGGGTACACCTTGATGACCTCGTCGACCATGACCGTCAACTCTGTGGCAGTGAACTTGGGCATTCGTTGTGTTGCCATGGTGCGTAGTGTAGTTTTTGTGGTGCTGGTGTGGTGTGTTTGGTGTGTGATGTGAAGGGGGTTTGTGGTGCCGGTGTTTAGGTGGTGGTGGTGGTGGTCGTTGTGGTGATGGATGTGATGTGTGCGTGCGTGTGGTATACTGCTTTCCTCTGTGGCTCTCCGTGTTCTCTGCTGTGGTGTTGGCTTTGTCGTGGTGCAAGGGTTTGTGGTCTGTGAGGGGGCTGCTTTTGTACTCACCTATGTGGGTGTGTCATGATGGTCTGTCGTTTTCAGGTGTGTTGGGCGTGGTGTCCTGGGATTTATTCTAATTGTATTTTTTGGCAGGGGGATGTGTCTTTGGGATGGGTTCTGTGTCTGGGTATTTTGGCGTTGTTTACTGTGTGGACTTGTTGGCCGTGTTGTGTGTATTGGTTTGTGCCGCCACTAATTTCCGTGCACGGACGTGGCCGCCAGGCCTTCCGCCTTGTCAGTTATTCATTTCTATTGTTCACCATTGAGGGCTGGAAATGTGTTGGTTTCCTGCCCTCATGTCGAGGGGATCATAATTTGACGGCCGGTCCGCGCGGTCGTATTTGGAGTTTTCGGGCGGTATTGCGTCCGTGGCGGACGGATTGTCTTGGACTCTGACATGGACGGGCGGTATTCTGTCTTTTTTTTCCGCTGCGGGCGTTGGTTGCTTCGCGTCATCATAATTGCTCGGTCGGTATTCCCATGGTGCAGGCGGTCGGTCTTTTCAGGCTATGGCAGTTGGCGTTTTTTTACCGCCGGTTATCGTAATGGGCCCCTAAGTATTTACCAAACAATATTAAACAAATAGATTAAACAACAATGCAAAGTCAAAACCAATACCAAACCCCCTACCCACCCCCTATAAAAAATATAGAAACAAATAATAAAACAAATGTACTTTTTTTTTCCAGACAAAGAAAATACAGAAAGAACATTCCACAACTAAAGAGTAAACGTCATCAAACTGAAATACATAAATACCAACTTTGTAAGTATATTGTAAATAAATGTTTATTTGCTTAAATTAAAATACATAGAACAACATATTTAATAACAATAATATATATTTTTCATAGATTAACCTACATCAAAATGACTGAAGGAGCCGAATTTATAACAAGCCAGAAAGGGAAAATGTTACTATGCTATATGGGATACACTTACACACAAGAAAAACAATTTGGATTAAAAGTTAACTGGAAATGCTGTAAATACTACTCTAATAAATGTTACGGGCGTGCTACAACTAGGGAAACAACAGTACTGTATACTAGAGAACATAACCACCCACCAAACGTGACAGAAATAGAAGTCAGATCTGCATTAGAAACAATAAAGGAAGCTAGTACAAGTTCTCAAAAACGTACAAGTATAATTTTAAAAGAGCAGCTTCCCAAAATTCCTAAAACTGCTACTACACAAATGCCATCTGTAGCTTCACTAAAGAGAATTATAGCACGTACTAAAAAAATTACTACTACTTCCACCCCAATTCCTAGAACATATAGTGAAGTCATTATAAGTACTGAACAAAGTATCACTTTAAACAAAGAACCATTTGTCATTTTTGATAATAAAAGCAATGACAAAAGATTAATAATTTTTGGAACTGCAACTAATCTATTAAAACTACAAGAATGTCAATACTGGATGATGGATGGGACTTTTACTATGGGGCCGATTCCGATCTCGGCCGGTAGGGCTCCGAATCGGATTCGGCTTAACCGGATCCGATTCGGAGCCCTATTTCCCGACCGATTCGTACGCGCGTCCGGGCGAGCGAGTACGATGCGAATTCACCGACCGACTCGTCCGGGCGTCCCGACCGCTCCGACCGACTCGTTCCCGGGTCGAACCGCACCGACCGACTCGCTCGGACATCGACTCGCACCGCGCAATGGAGTCGCTCCCCGGCCGGGTAAGTACGATGCGCGCCGCGAGCCAGTCCGACCGAGCCGCGCACGTCCGGCTCGAAAGAGCAGTCGGAGCCGTACTTGGGGGTCCGTGTCGGACCCCCTGTACGCGTAGCCGCGCGAGTCGCACACAGGGGGACCCATGGGTCCCCCTACCTGTGCGTGTATCGGCGCGAGTCGCTTCACCGCGCTACCCGCTGTAGGGGCGCCCTTGTCCGCCTCGCACCCATTGAGTCAATGGGAGCCCGCGTACGCGTTGTACGACCGGCTCCCATTGACTTCGATGGGAGTCCGACCGACTCGAGTCCGATGGCATACGTGCGCATCGTACTCGTTCGGTCGGGCTGCCAGAGTCCGATTCGGTCGGAAATCTCTCCGAGTCCGGCTCGGTCGGAGAGATTACCGGCCCGAATCGGAATCGGCCCCTATATGTCCTAAGCCCTTTTTCCAACTGTATACAATACATGGGCTACATCAGAATTGCAATATACCATTAATTTACGCATTATTACCAAACAAACAAAACTCCACATACATGGAACTATTAAATACAATAAAACAAAAAACTAATGACTTTTCTCCACAAAAAATAATACTAGATTTTGAACAGTCAATGATTAATACTATATTAAAAACACACCCCCATACCTGCATCCAAGGCTTTTACTATCATTTTAATCAGTGCTTATGGAGACACATGCAAAAATCAGCACTAAGCATTGAATATGCAACTAATTCTTCTTTTGCATATCAAATAAAAAAATTAACAGCACTAGCTTATGTACCTGAGACAGACGTCACAGAACATTACAACATCTTAATAGACAGCACCTTCTACAAACAAAATGAAGCAAAACTAAGTCCACTATTAGACTATTTTGAGGATACATGGGTCGGCAGACTACACAGATCTGGCCACAGAAGAAACCCTAAATTCTTAATACCCTGGTGGAACGTATACAGAAGCACATTAAATGGAGAATCCAAAACTAATAACGCAGTCGAAGGATGGCATAATGCCTTCCTTCAATCAACAGGCAGAACCAAACCAACACTAGAAAAATTGATATCATGCTTACAAAAAGAACAAAGTTATCAAGAGTTCCGAATGGAACAATCCATAACTCAATTAACTCCAAAAACATCAAAACAAACTAAACAAATGCATAAATATCTAGAACAACAGTTAAAATTGTACCCTAGTACAAAGGGCCTGGAATACCTAAACATAATATCCAAAACTCTTCTTTAAAGCATTAATACAAATAAATTACAAATTACTCATCTTTCAAACATACCATAAAAGTAAAATGTATTTATTTTATCACAAAAATAATTACTGTGTGTAACATATTTTTAATTTTTTAATAAAATATATTAACACACATTAATAATATTTGAAATAAAATAAAATACAACAATAATAATAAAAAACATTACCCACCCACAATGAATAATAATAAATAAACTTACCAGGTTTATTCCAAATGCTGTAAAATCCATTTTCTGCTAACACAATCCAAATATAAAAAAACAGTTCCCCCAAAAAATGGAAAAATACAACTGTAGCAAAAATTAATAATCCATGTAGCAAAGGTCCATAGGAAAACCATAAAAAACCCGAAAATGTATAAAATAGTAAAAAGCGCTCCAGGAAAACCGAAAAATTTAAAGAAGTGTAACAAATATATTAGTCAATAAAACTAACAAACACTTCTTTAAAAAAAAAAACGACTCCTTCCGATACGAAGAACTTCTGAAAATAAAAAGTGTCAAAACAAAAGCACATACATTCCCACCCACATAAAACAACACATAAACACTTACTAACAATACTACTAGCTTTAAATTTCATGAAAATATACATTAAACACCGTAATCCTAACTCTGTAAACAAGCCTACACAACGTTAACAATACGTAAATACACCACACGTAACTATAACATATAACATTTCCAAATATAACTAATAAACACCTAACTACACTAAACAGTATCTAACTAGGTTCAAAATATATTTAAAACTTAGTTAAAACAAAGAAAACAAATCTTACCTTTAGCGACGTGAAGTGTCTCCCAACCGCGTATAAAAAATTGTTATAAATGTTTTTCATGCATTATACAAATTCATTTCTGTTAAAAACTTGTTTTAAAAACATTGTAAAAATTAATTAGTATTAATATTTTTGATATTAATATTAATTAAAAAATGTATTATGTATGTAACAAAAATAGAAAAATGTTAAACATTTATATTATATGTAAACAGTTTGCACTTTCTTTGTATAAATATATACAATACCTATTACTGTATTAAACATAATTAAAAACACAAAATTCTACTGTTTTGTTAATAATTAATATGTACTAAAAAAAATGTAAAAAATATTGTAAATAAACATAACATATTTTCTGAAATATATGCACTAATATGTTTCTATTGAATTATAATGTAATAAAATATTTGACTGTATTATCCTACTCAAATTAATAAACAATAAAAAATTGTAAAAACTACAATAAAAATGGTGTGTTTTCTAATTATTGTGATTTTACTTATATTATCTATATTTTACATATATAAAATACAATTTTTTTGACAAACTTTATAATAAATAAATATTGTCAATTTATTAACTACCATTACCCATTTGTTTAATGCAAAATTATCTTATATATTTTTCTAGTAATACATTTTAATATATTAATAAACACATTACATAAAAATTGAATATTATTTATTATCCTACACTATACTTAATTAAAAAACTATTACAACTCCAATATATAATAATTAAATACAGTTACTGAACACTAACATATTTTTATATACTATTCCTACCCCAATATAAATTAATTTCAGCAAATGCTGCACAGTGAACATAATTATTTACTTTAACTACTCCAATGCACATTAAATAAAGTAAATGTTGTACACTAAAATTAAATAGTTCTATATTCCAGATTCAATGTAAATTAATTAGGGTAAATGCTGGACACTAACATAAATAATTAACTATTCCCACTCCAGTCTATAATAAATTGGGGTAGGTGCTGGACAATAAACATAAATAATTTACTATTCCCACTCCAGTCTATATTAAATTGAGGTAGGGGCTGGACACTAAACATAAATAATTTACTATTCCCACTCCAGTCTATATTAAATTGAAGTAGAGGCTGGACAGTAACATTAACAAATTACTATTCCCACTCCAGTATATAATAAATTAGGGTAGGTGCTGGACACTAAACATAAATAATTTACTATTCCCACTGCAGTCTATATTAAATTGGGGTAGGTGCTGGACACTAAGGGGCCGATTCCGATTCGGGCCGGAAATCTCTCCGACCGAGCCGGACCCGGAGAGATTTCTGACCGAATCGGACCCCAGCAGTCCGACCGGACGAGTACGATGCATTCGCATGCTATCGGACTCGATTCGGTCGGACTCCCATTGAAGTCAATGGGAGCCGGTCGTACTAAGCGTACGCGGGCTCCCATTGACTCAATGGGTGCGAGGCGAACGAGGGCGCCCCCTACAGCGGGTACGCGTCCATGCGCATCGCGGCGTACATGCACAGGTAGGGGGGACCCATGGGCCCCCCCTGTGTGCGACTCGCGCGGCTACGCATACAGGGGGGTCCGACGCGGACCCCCAAAGTACGGCTCCGACAGCTCTTTCGAGCCGGACGGCGCGAGTCGGTCGGACTGCTTGCGGCGCGCATCGTACTTACCCGGCCGGGAAACGTCTCCATAGCGCGGGGCGAATCGTGTCCGTGCGAGTCGGTCGGAGCATGTTGGAGCCGCGTTCGAGTCGGTCGGAGATTTCGCGGGCGCTTGCATCGTACTCGCTCGGCCGGACCCGCATACGATTCGGTCGGGAAACAGGGCTCCGAATCGGATCCGGTAAATCCGAATCCGATTCGGAGCACTACCGGCCGAGATCGGAATCGGCCCCTAAACCTAAATAATTTACTATTCCCACTCCACTCTATATAAATTTGGGGTAGATGCTGGACAGTAACATAAATAATTTACTATTCCCACTCCAGTCTATAATAAATTAGGGTAGGTGCTGGACAGTAACATAAATAATATACTATTCCCACTCCAGTCTATAATAAATTAGGGTAGGTGCTGGACAGTAACATAAATAATATACTATTCCCACTCCAGTCTATAATAAATTAGAGTAGGTGCTGGAGAGTAAACATAAATAATTAACTATTCCCACTCCACTATAAATTTAAATAAACTATATACTGATCACTAAACATTATCAATTACATCCCCCAAAAATATTTGTTTATAATAACTCCCCAACATTATCCCCTATAAACCCAAAAACACACTCCTAAAAATAAATTTCAAATTTAAAATTCTATAAACTTATTTATTTTTCAATAAAATCTAAATTTTTCAATTTTTTAATATTATTTATTTAAAAATATATATTTTTAAAGCACTCCCCATCCTTATCCCCTAAAAACCCAACATCCCACTCCTAAAAATATTTATCAAATTTAGGTTTCAATATTATATTTTATTTTAAAAATTAATTCTAAATTTATTACAAATTTTGATAATATTTAATTTAAAATATATATTTTAAAAACACTCACCACCCTTATCCCATATAAACACAACAAGCCACTCCTAAAAATAATTTTCAAATTTAAATTTCCATATATTTTTTTTTTAAATAAATTATAAATTTTAAACAATATTAATAATATTTAATTTAAAATATATATTTTTAACACACTCCCCACCATCATCCCCTATAAACCAAACATCCCACTACTAAAAATATTTTTTAATTTACATTTCAATATTAATTTTTTTGAAAATTAATTCTAAATGTATTAAAAATGTTCATAATATTTATTTTTTAAAACACTACCCACCCTTATCCCCTATAAAACCAACAACACACTGCTAAAATTAATTTTCAATTTAAAATTTAAATATAAATATTTTTTTAAATAAATACACAATTATTTTAATTTTTTTAATAATATTTATTATAAAATATATATTTATAAAACACTCCCCACCCTTATCCCCTATAAACCCAACATCCCACTCCTAAAATTAATTATCAAATTTAAATTTAAATATAAATTTTCTTTTTTTAGAAATAAATTCAAATTATTTTAAAAAATGTAATAATATTTAATATAAAATATTTTTTTTTTAAACACTCCCCACCCTTATCCCCTATAAACCCAACATCCCGCTCCTAAAATTATATATAAAAGTTTTTTTTTTAAATTAAGGGGTCCATTACGATGTCGGGCGGAGGCACTACCGCCGTGCTGTCGGAGCCAAAAACCGCTAGTTACCGTCCGCCGGCAACTGCCCACACGCCCGCCAAATTAGGATGTGAAAAGTGAGCCAAACACCGCCCGTAAGCCAGCGACGCCGCCCGCCCTCAAAGTGCGCCCGTCTACGTAGCGGCGCTAACCAATGGAGACACACCGTCCGACGAAATGACGCACCGCCCGGCGTCCAAATTACGATGCCACAACTCAAAGCCTCACAGGCAAAGAGACACCACACGAGATACCAAGGCGGAAACCCGACTGTGGAGTACGGAGACCAAAAGGGCGGCCCACCCCGAAATGAATCCTGCTCTCCAGGCCATCCCCATGCTGTACCTGGTGCACCACCTAGGAGTGAACGCGCCACGATGACGTAGGTAGGCAGACACACAACAAGGGCACACAAACACCGCACACAATGCAAGGGCGGAAAAACTGTACATGGCCTCCCCAGACACCCCTGTGTGGACAGGACACATCCACCACTGTACCCACACATGTCCCACCTGTTAAAATAAAATAACTCGCAACATCCTGGGCACCCACTACCCGGGACCAGGAAGAGACGTCCCCGTCATGGCACAGCAGCGCAGCGGCGATGACGCAGGTACACATGCGCACAACGCAGAGGCCAACGACAGCGCCACGCATGGGCTGCACATAAACACCACAGAGTCACAACTACACACCCCACACACCAGCACCACCCTGAAGGCACATGTCGCGTGGCCTTCCTGCATCAATCATGTCCCCAACCGACAACTCACAGTTGACAACTGGATGTCACACAAGTGTCCCGAACAGGGGAGTAATGTGATGGCAAAATAGGACACACCCTTGTGTGCAAAACATGGAGAAGCACACGGCGGCTGCTACATAGCAGCGCAGAATATGGACATTGTCCGCAAAAGGCACGCCAGTCTCATCCAAAAATACCTATACCATCCTGCTCGCAATAACAAGCCATGCAATGTACAAAATAGAAAAACCCTGCTGCCTGAGAACAGGTGTTCCCAATTACTACACCCACACAGAAGCCTCAATGTACAGCCGAAACGGAGTGTACCGCCCTCACACGGGAGAGCAGATAGCACTGAATGTCCTTCCATTCCTACTCTTAAATCACATTGCAACAAATTCTGCAGGAGAATGGAGCCATTGTACCAACAAGAAGCCAAACATAGCCATGCAGAGTAAATCTTCCACTGGCAGATAGCGCCTAACATGAAAGAAAGATAATTCTTCAAAATACAAGTATACCACTCCTCCTTGTGGGTCAAATGCAAGTAATCTTTAAAGAGTCAGACACCACTAGCCTTGACCATTCATTGAAGCATGTGGGATGAGGGCCTGTGTCCTTCGCCCAAGCTATACCCCAAGTCCTGCCGCCCTACATCCATACCAGAATTCCCAGCATCGTCGGAGGTTGCACTCTGCTGACTGCTCAGGCAGCCGGAGCACGCCATCACATCACCCCGTAGCAAAATGGCCGTGGCACCAGTGCTTCTCAACTACGCCGGACAGATGCAGCTGTACAGTGACAGCTTGCTACAGATAGTGGGCTGTGAAAATCTGGCTATGCTGAATGTAAGTTACCGAGTAACTTACCGCATTGCAATGTTCAGCTGCGTCATCCCCATTTTCTACTGTCGGAGGTGTCCGTTCCACTGGCCGTTGGATTTATGTCTCTCCAACCCGGCATGTCCAAAGGCGGACTTGGTACACTTGTTTGCACCCCTGGACGCCCACGACAGGATCTGTTCAGTGTATGTGGGCATGGCGTTTGTGGCTGCAATCGGACACACACTGTAATGGGACCAGTGTGCCTCCACACAACAAATTCTGGATCACAGTTTCATCGAATGTCATCCAACATGTCCCATCATGCTTCTCCAAGGGACAACTTACGATGACACGTTGCTACCCACCATCCGCTTCATTGGATGTCATCCATGTTTACCACCAATGCGACGGATGCTCTGCTGGAAGGTATCGCATACCTGACAACTTGTCAATTCATGGGTCCCCGACTCAATACCCCCAATTGAACATTGATGTTCAACACCGTACCTATGCTTGGCTTTCGCACGGAGTGGGCAGTTAGCTGTACAACAACTATACCATACAATATGCAACAAACACCTTACCATCAACTCCACAGCCATGACATTTGACATTTTCGGGACATGCACTCTGTACCTCACCATATCCGGTGTCGCTGCATGAACAGGGGAGGCAGAGGAATGGGACTTGTGTACAGTAACCACATGGCCAATACTGCACGAACAACTATGCTATAATATGTATTCTGCGCACCTGAACACATGCACCTGTCAGTGCTCACTTATCTGTCTGCTGCATTACGTGAGAACTGTCACCTCACCTTTGTCTGTACTTCCGTGCCAGGACTCTTGCATGGACAACAAATGCAACCCCATACAACATGGCCCTAGTTATTGTGTAATGTTCAGTAGCCACCACATTGCAACAACTTCTGAGACGCTGCTGCATGCATGTAGGCTCATGCTCTGATGTCACCTCTGACGCAGGTGTGTCGGAGTCAATATTGTAGTAATCCTGTACCATGGAACTGAGATTGTGAGAAGTTGGCCTGATATATGCTGTTCACTAATTAAAGTGGACACCTTGCACCAGAACAATTCGACTCTTATGGTAGATAGGTTTAAGACAACCTTTAAAGAAAGCTATCCTAGTGGTAGCTGTGGAGAGCAGCCTTCAGGCTAAGGGGCCGATTCCGATCTCGGCCGGTAGTGCTCCGAATCGGATTCGGATTCACCAGATCCGATTCGGAGCCCTGTTTCCCGACCGAATCGTACGCGGGTCCGGCCGAGCGAGTACGATGCAAGCACCCGTGAAATCGCCGACCGACTCGAACGCGGCTTCAACACGCTCCGACCGACTCGCATGGACACGACTCGCACCGCGCTATGGAGACGTTTCCCGGCCGGGTAAGTACGATGCGCGCCGCGAGCGCAGATCCGACCGACTCGCGCCGTCCGGCTCGAAAAAGCTGTCGGAGCCGGACTTTGGGGGTCCGCGTCGGACACCCCTGTACGCGTAGGCGCACGAGTCGCACACAGGGGGGACCCATGGGTCCCCCCTACCTGTGCATGTACGCCGCGATGCGCTTGGACGCGTACACGCTGTAGGGGCGCCCTTGTCCGCCTCGCACCCATTGAGTCAATGGGAGCCCGCGTACGCGTTGTACGACAGGCTCCCATTGACTTCAATGGGAGTCCGACCGACTCGAGTCCGATGGCATGCGTGCGCATCGTACTCGTTCGGTCGGACTGCTAGGGTCCGATTCGGTCGGAATTCTCTCCGGGACCGGCTCGGTCGGAGAGATTTCCGGCCGGATTCGGAATCGGCCCCTAAGTCTTGAAGGAATGTAAAGCAGCTTGTTTTACCACACAATCTCTTGAATCACCAAATGAAAAGACACCACACAGGTATATATATCAAATATATATGTATTTATTAATAAACAACTCTCTACTAATCTCTTTATGATATTAGAAGTCAGGAAAATATGTACAAATCAAATGTTATCAAAATAAGTTTAGCACAATCGAATATCACAATCTTAGTTTGGCTAGACCTAGGTCTAGGGCATCTAGAATCGAGGGACCCCCAAGAACCACCCCAGGTAGTTGTAGGAGACCCACAGGGGACGGACGCGGTGTCCTGGCACCGGTGCGAGTCCTGTACGAGTCTATGCGAACAGACGCGATTGAGATTTCAATGTTAAAGGTCCCTTGCATGTTCGAGGCGAACACACCGATCGGTCCTTGTACGAGTCGAAGGACGCGGTTACTGATAGAGTTGCAAGGGAGTTGGACGCGGTGTGTCTAACACAGACGCGAACCATGTACGAGTCAGCGCGATAGTCGCACTTGGAAAGTAAGAGTTTTAGGGCACTTCTAGGGTAGCTACAAGCAAGTCACTTACAGGGTAAGTAGTTCTAGGGCCCACACCCACAGGAGCACCGTGGTGCTGAAGTTACCTCACCCAGGGGAGCCGGGTGCATAGGTGTTCTTTGGTATCGGGTCGCGGCGTCGTTTTCAATGGGAGCCAGTGAAGACTTGCTGCTTGCGGCGACAGGAGAAGTGTCCGGAGGAATCCAAGCCTGGATTCAGAAGATGGAAGACCTGAAAGCAGAGGGGACAGTGTTCAAAGCCACTTGGCAGTGACTCGGGGCAAGGAAGATGGATGCCCACCGTCGTCGCAGGATTCAGGTCGTTCACAGGTGCCTTGACTCTTCCGCCACGAGGTCCAGGAGGCGTCAACGACAACCAGGAGCTGGATTCGGCGTGCTTCACAATATCTGCAGCTTACTGCGGTGTCAGCGACTCGATTGGAGCCAATAAACCTTGGTAACAGCAAGTCTTGGGGAAAGTGTATAAAGTCAATGGCGCAGACCAGCAAGGTCTGAGGGACTCACCCAGCGAGGGTAAGTCAGGGCAGGCCTGGAGCAACCAGGGGAGCCCTTTGGTTCTGTAGGAAAGCCTTCAGGGGACCCACAAGCTGGCTGGCAAGGGATCGCAAAGATGCCTTGGGAGGATTCGCTCAACAGGGGCCCACGGTCACTCGGGACAAGGTAGGCCTCTGACCTTCGGAGGGAATCCTGCTGGAGGATAGGACCATACGTGGTCCAAAGCACAAGGTCGTAGGACGTTGAGAAAGGGTTTCACTCGACAATAGTGCACGGTACCCCGGGGTCGCGGTTCCTCGTCACTCTTGGGGTCCACTGGCCTCAGCTTCGCTGGGAACTAACGATGGCCTTTGAGAAGTCAGGAAATCTATGTCTCGGGCTCCAGGGACTTCGGACTCCGGCGGGAGCGGCGTAGTTTGCAACTGTCGTTTGTAGTTTTTGGTGCCTGCCAAGCAGGGGAGTCACTCCTTGACTCCAAGGGAGATTCTTCAGTCTTCCAAAGGTAGTGGAACGTTGAAGGTCCAGGATTCTTCTTCAGAGCTTCGTCCAGGGATATCTAGTTTGCAATGCACAGGTTCCCCCTCTTATACTAAAAGAAAGGGAGGGACTAGCTCTATGACCCCACCTATGGGAGGGTCAGGGGAGTGGGTGGTTACACCTACTTCCCTTTGTCCAGTTTCGCACCAGAGCAGGGGCAGGTAGCCCCTGAGCCGGTTTGAACTGGGGTATGCACAGAGGAGCCTTCTGCTCCCCCAGTGCAGGACTTCAAAGCACTCTAAGAGTGCACCCACCCAGCCCCAATACACTAAACTCTGTCTGGGAGGTGGTTACACCTCCCTGTGACAGGATGCCTATTGTTGGGCTTCCTCCACTGCGAGTTTCGGTCATCAGCAGGAGGGCAGCCCAGTGTCTGTGACTGGTGGCATCCATTTTGTGATGCCAGGGCTCTGCAGGATTCTACCGCGTTTCCACAGTAGGTACATGTCTATCCCTCTAGAAGGGTGGAATGCTACCCCCGCCGCCAGAACTGGCGGGGGGGTAGTATTCCAAGATGTTTGACACCAAACACGACATGTTTTGATGCAGCCATTCCAAAGTTAGCATTCTACCGCGAGGATATAATGCACTTAAGAGTATATGGTTTAACCTCATCCACAAACAGCCCCAGAGAATGGACTCTGAGAGCTGCAGAGGGGCCCTGCTCAGGCAGAGGCACCCCCTCACCTGGAAACTAAGCACCCTGCCCTCAGGATTGATAGGGCCTGCTTTAGGGGTGACTGATAAGTCTCAATGTGTGTGCAGGAGAGATATAGGGGACCTATATCTCAGTGAGGAGTGCTAGCACTTCCTCACCCAGGCTGCAGTAGCAGGCCTGTGGTGTCAGATTTAGTCTGCTTCCCAGGGGTGGCATAATACATGCTTCAGCCCCTGGTAGGCCTGTGAAGTACCTATGCCCTTGGTACCTAAGGTACCATATACTAGGGACTCATAAGGTACCACAGTATCCAATCACTCCGCACCTAGAGTGCACTCCAAATCGTTTAGAGAGAACAGAGAGGCTGGGGCCCTGATTGGCAGGGTCCCAGCCAGACTATAGCCAGAAACCAGTGTACACATCAGAAAAAAAGTGGGGGCAACATAAGAGGCAGATCCTACTCTCCTACACAACCCTCCCCCCAAACGCAGGGACACTAAACTAACCTTGACCAGTTGAGTCTTCGTGTTCAAAGTGGAAATACCTTGAGAGTCCATCTGCATTGGCATGTTGGGTCCCAGGTCTATGTTCCACTGTATAGTCCATCCCCTGTAGGGAAATGGACCACCTCAAAAGTTTTGGGTTTTCTCCTTTCATTTGTTTAAGCCATAGGAGGGGCTTGTGGTCAGTCTGAACTATGAAGTGAGTGCCAAACAAGTATGGCCTCAGCTTCTTCAGGGCCCACACCACAGCAAAGGCCTCCCTCTCTATAGCTGACCAACGTTTCTCTCTAGGGGTCAGCCTTCTGCTAATAAAAGCTACTGGCTGGTCTTGACCTTCATCATTCAGTTGGGACAGTACAGCTCCCACACCCAGCTCAGAAGCATCTGTTTGGACAATGAACTTTTTGGTGTAGTCTGGACTCTGCAAGATGGGGGCAGTGCACATGGCCTGCTTTAGATCTTCAAATGCCTTCTGACAGCTAGCTGTCCACTGAACCTTTTTTGGCATTTTCTTTGAGGTCAGATCATTCAAGGGGGTCACTATAAATCCATATCCCTTGACAAACCTCCTATAGTACCCAGTCAGGCCTAAGAAGGCTCTCACCTGTGTCTGGGTGATTAGAGCAACCCATTCCATTATGGTTTGGATCTTGCTCTGTAAAGGCTGAACCTGGCCTCCACCTACAAGGTGGCCCAGGTACACAACCTGACTCTGCCCTATCTGGCACTTAGTGGCCTTGATAGTGAGGCCTGCTTTCTGCAGAGCCTCCAAAACATTTCTGAGGTGGACCAGGTGATCCTGCCAGGAGGAACTGAAGACAGCAATATCATCTAGATAAGCTGAGCAATAAGTTTCCATCCCTGCCAGAACTTTATTCACCAACCTCTGAAAAGTGGCAGGTGCATTTTTCAATCCAAAGGGCATCACCACAAAGTGGTAGTGCCCACTAGGGGTCGAAAATGCTGTTTTGGCTTTTTCATCATCAGCTAATCTGATCTGCCAGTAGCCAGCTGTTAGGTCAAATGTACTTAGATACTTGGCTGAGGCCAAAGTATTGATGGAGCAGAGAAAATAAAATTTTTTAACCCCTAACAAATTTGATAAATAATTAATAAAATGTTCGTTTAAATGTATTAATCAACACTGTACGTGTGGGAAGAGTAACACGCAAATGTGTGTGCTAAATAATCTATTAATGGATGTCCGTGTGTCTAATTATAACGTAAAAGTAAATGCGTACTAATTTAAAATAAATGCATGTTTTTGTTGTGCTTCATAAAAATAAAACGTGTCGTTGCAAAAACAATAGTGATGGTAAGTAAGGAACAGCTTAAATGTTGCTTTCTGCTAGGTAATAACTAATTGGGCTACGTAGATGACGGGAGGGAAACGAAAAGGCTATTTTTCTCTATTTTAATTATGTTTTGTTTATTTCAAATTAGTGCTTCTAAAGTATAACCGAGTGGCGATATAAAATGGCTGCCAGTGGGTGATGTGCGCAAGCGCAAGGGAGACATGTGACACAGGAGAGAAGTCGGAGAAAAACTAACCTCGTGATGTTGCTGAGAGGCTAGGATACGAGAAATGGTCAAGGCTGATGTGACCTAATTGAACTGATAGTGTGCCGTGGTGATCAGCAGAGACCCGTGGGAAACCAGTTTAAGAGAAAGGACAATGACTGCGGAGTTCTCGAATGTATCGAAAGAAGTTACAAATGTACTGATCGAAGCGGATGGAAACATGTCTTGAACTGTGAGAAAGGAAATGATCCAAGGACCATTGGATCCAAGAGAACTTGATTAAAAGAATGAATAAGATGACATGCATGGACCAATGAAAGAAAAGCGTGTTATTAATGTTGCAACAATTAGTTAGCAAAGTTAGAATTAGGGTATAAGAGGGCCTACTCTTAGTGGGAGGGAGTCAGTCGCAGTTGCAGTCGCAGTCACAGTCAGGAGCGGAGTTGGAGAGTCGTGTTGGTGTTGGTGGCTTCCAGTGCTGGGTGGTCCTGATCGATCCCTTACTGAGCGGGAGATGCTGAAAGACTGTTAGTTGAGACGGGTTGCAGGTAGCTGATGCTGACGAGCTGAAGTTGCTGTTGCTGTCTTAATTTTCCAGTTGAGTATGAGAATCAGGTTATTTCTAATTCTTAAACTTAGGTTAGAAATCATTAGGCTAAATTAGGAAGGTAGGCAGGTAATTATGGTTTTGCTTCATGACAAAAATGTCCTTTCTGCAATAAATTGATTATGCTTAATAAATATTTGAATTAATAATGAATGAATAATTGAATAAAGTTTTAAAATTCTTTCTCATGCTTTTAAAATTATATAAAATTTAAGATTCTTTAAACCAAATGACTCAGTGGTTATTTTCCTAAATGATTGTGACATCAGTAATTGGTTATTGTGATTTAGCTGGTCTTAATCACTATGAACTAATTTCTTACATGAATGATTCATCGACAAAACAATGAGCAGGAATATCTTAGGAAATAACTAAAAGAAAGCGATAAGTTTAGGTAATAAGATATCCCGGCTCCTTCCAGCGGTACATAAATGGTGTTTTCCATTTAGTTCTCATGCTTCTCCTAGGAATACATAATTTCATAAAGTTGTAAAGGAAATCCAGGTGTGTGCGTGTGTGTTAGGCGATGTTTATGGGCCCCATCGTCATGTGGATGTGAGAAAATATAGTTTGCCCCTGGATGACCTATAAGTGACCTAGGAGGAGAATAGTTTTTATTATGCGCGCTGCATCAGATTTCTTGGTAGCAGAGTTATGGTTTTCTATAGATTAGTTTAGTGATTATTGTTTATTGATTATTGATTATTTTTTTTGATGACTAACACTATGGGGTCGATTCCGATTCGGGCCGGAAAAAGCACCGACCGACTCGGATCCGGAAAAAATACCGACCGACACGTACCCGTGGCGCCCGACACGCCAAGTACGAAGCAAGGCGCGAAAAATCCGACCGACACGTAACAAAACCAAGTCGACCGACCGAGCCGCACGGAAAACAGCAATCCGGCCGGAAAAACACGCGAATCCAACCGACCGACACGCACCCGGAACAAATCCGACCGAAAGCGTACACGCTAACTCCAAACCGCTAAGTACGATGCAAGGCGCGAAAACCACGAGCGAGTCGGACGGAGGACAAGCCGTACGACCGACACGCGCTACAAAACCGAGCCGAAGCAACACAATACACCGCGACCGACGCGTACGCAGCATAGAAAACTGCACAAACACAGCGTGAACGAAACGGAGAACACCGTACGAGACCAATGCAGGGTCCGACTCGGTCACAAGAACGTTTCCAACATACACAAACAGCACAAAGGAAAAATCACCCAAAAAAAGGCCAAACAAGCAATTACCAAGCCAATAAATACTGGGGGGGTGGGGACAGAGAACAAAGACACACCCACAACTCCACCTATATAAAGGACACAAATCACTACCATGAGCCTTTACAAATGCCATTCCACTGCCAGCACCCAAGAGAAAGCAACCACACACCCACAGCTCATCCCTCACACAAGCCACACACCATCAGCACACCAACAAATACCTACCTCACATACACCCAGCAAAACACACACTCACACACCCTCACCTGCACACCAACACACACATCACTCACCATCACCACCCATCACCATGCCCCCAAGAAGAATCACAAGTTCCTAGATTGTGAATTGGAAGTCCTGGTAGAGCGAGATCCTCAGGGTAGAGCCACAGCTGTTTGGCGCACTGGTCCAACAGACCCCCATCTCCCAGAAAACCAAGATGTGGGAGAGGATCATCAACAGGGTGAACGCACAATCACCATGTCTGCGCACAAAGACCGACATCCAGAACAGGTGGTATGACGTGCGCAGGAGGGTCCGGGAGCTGCTCAAGAAAGACTACCTCATCAGCCAATACACCGGCAGTGGCCCTCCTGCCAAGCCAGTATACCTCAGGCCCTGGGAGGAGAAGGTGCGGGCCATCCTTCCGCCAGTGAGCGTATATGGACTAGAGAACATCCCAGAGCCTGGTGAGTACACAACAAATGTACACAATTTTCTGACACAAAACACACACACATCACTGTCAAGGGAGAGTCAAACCATGCACTCATAGCAATTACACAGCAACCAGAACAGAATCATCCCAAAATGTGTATGTCAGTCAGATAAACACAACACATGCCATCAAAAAAGTTACATCCAACCGTGCCATCACATGTACAAACACAACTACAACTACAGCTAGGCAGTGGCACAAATAGAACTAACAAATACATCCAGACATGTAGCCACCACAACAACACCAACACACAGTGAAGACCACTCAAAGGAAGGAATTCTGTGTATGCTGGCCAAGTCTGTGTAGCCAATAGCATCATGGGAGTCGCAGTCACACATATTGCCCCCCACAACTGTCCCATCAACACCACCATGAACCATGCGCACATCACAGGGAGTGGAGAAGGACTCACAAGATGGCTGACACTGGCTACTGCTGTGGGGAGCACAAGGCCCTGCTGGCATCTGTGCACCAACAAACAGCAGGACACCACTGACTGACATCCTGAGAGACAACTTCCACTCCCTGCAATGCTAAGCACAGTCCATGGTGGGATATCTGGCTGGCTGGGTGGGAAGGGGGACTTGCAGCACTGACTATAGTCACCAGCACCTCCCCTCACACCCCCAACACAAACTCCACAGTACCCACCTGGTAGAATGCAATGCCCTCCATCCTAACACAAGATCCCACAAAGCACCACCACCCTGGGTTATGTTGTGTGAAGCACAGGGACACTCTTGGGACTCTTAGCCAAACAACTGCCAGGACAACACTCCCAGCCATCCTGTCAGCACAGCCAGCCCACCCCACAGGGAAGCAGAGTCAAAAGGAAGGAAGCATGGGCATGCTGGGAAGGGGGTGGAGGCAATAGCATGATGGGAGTCGTAGTCACAGACATTGCTCAGCCTCACAACTGGCCCATCAACACCACCCTGAACCATGCTCACATCACAGGGAGTGGAGAAGGACTCACAAGATGGCTGACACTGGCTACTGCTGTGGGGAGCACAAGGCCCTGCTGCCAACTGTGCACCAACAAACAGCAGGACACCACTGACTGACATCCTGAGAGACAACTTCCACTCCCTGCAATGCAAGCACGTTCCATGGTGGGATATCTGGCTGGCTGGGTGGGAAGGGGGACTTGCAGCACTGACTATAGTCACCAGTACCTTCCCTCACACCCCCCCCCAACACAAACTCCACAGTACCCACCTGGTAGAATGCAATGCCCTCCATCCTAACACAAGATCCCACAAAGCACCACCACCCTGGGTTATGTTGTGTGAAGCACAGGGACACTCTTGGGACTCTTAGCCAAACAACTGCCAGGACAACACTCCCAGCCATCCTGTCAGCACAGCCAGCCCACCCCACAGGGAAGCAGAGTCAAAAGGAAGGAAGCATGGGCATGCTGGGAAGGGGGTGGAGGCAATAGCATGATGGGAGTCGTAGTCACAGACATTGCTCAGCCTCACAACTGGCCCATCAACACCACCCTGAACCATGCTCACATCACAGGGAGTGGAGAAGGACTCACAAGATGGCTGACACTGGCTACTGCTGTGGGGAGCACACGGCCCTGCTGCCAACTGTGCACCAACAAACAGCAGGACACCACTGACTGACATCCTGAGAGACAACTTCCACTCCCTGCAATGCAAGCACGTTCCATGGTGGGATATCTGGCTGGCTGGGTGGGAAGGGGGACTTGCAGCACTGACTATAGTCACCAGCACCTCCCCTCACACCCCCCAACACACACTCCACAGTACCCACCTGGTAGAATGCAATGCCCTACATCCTAACACAAGATCCCACAAAGCACCACCACCCTGGGTTATGTTGTGTGAAGCACAGGGACACTCTTGGGACTCTTAGCCAAACAACTGCCAGGACAACACTCCCAGCCATCCTGTCAGCACAGCCAGCCCACCCCACAGGGAAGCAGAGTCAAAGGAAGGAAGCATGGGCATGCTGGGAAGGGGGTGGAGGCAATAGCATGATGGGAGTCGTAGTCACAGACATTGCTCAGCCTCACAACTGGCCCATCAACACCACCCTGAACCATGCTCACATCACAGGGAGTGGAGAAGGACTCACAAGATGGCTGACACTGGCTACTGCTGTGGGAGCACAAGGCCCTGCTGCCAACTGTGCACCAACAAACAGCAGGACACCACTGACTGACATCCTGAGAGACAACTTACACTCCCTGCAATGCAAGCACGTTCCATGGTGGGATATCTGGCTGGCTGGGTGGGAAGGGGGACTTGCAGCACTGACTATAGTCACCAGCACCTCCCCTCACACCCCCCAACACAAACTCCACAGTACCCACCTGGTAGAATGCAATGCCCTCCATCCTAACACAAGATCCCACAAAGCACCACCACCCTGGGTTATGTTGTGTGAAGCACAGGGACACTCTTGGGACTCTTAGCCAAACAACTGCCAGGACAACACTCCCAGCCATCCTGTCAGCACAGCCAGCCCACCCCACAGGAAGCAGAGTCAAAGGAAGGAAGCATGGGCATGCTGGGAAGGGGGTGGAGGCAATAGCATGATGGGAGTCGTAGTCACAGACATTGCTCAGCCTCACAACTGGCCCATCAACACCACCCTGAACCATGCTCACATCACAGGGAGTGGAGAAGGACTCACAAGATGGCTGACACTGGCTACTGCTGTGGGGAGCACAAGGCCCTGCTGCCAACTGTGCACCAACAAACAGCAGGACACCACTGACTGACATCCTGAGAGACAACTTCCACTCCCTGCAATGCAAGCACGTTCCATGGTGGGATATCTGGCTGGCTGGGTGGGAAGGGGGACTTGCAGCACTGACTATAGTCACCAGCACCTCCCCTCACACCCCCCAACACAAACTCCACAGTACCCACCTGGTAGAATGCAATGCCCTCCATCCTAACACAAGATCCCACAAGCACCACCACCCTGGGTTATGTTGTGTGAAGCACAGGGACACTCTTGGGACTCTTAGCCAAACAACTGCCAGGACAACACTCCCAGCCATCCTGTCAGCACAGCCAGCCCACCCCACAGGGAAGCAGAGTCAAAGGAAAGAAGCATGGGCATGCTGGGAAGGGGGGTGGAGGCAATAGCATGATGGGAGTCGTAGTCACAGACATTGCTCAGCCTCACAACTGGCCCATCAACACCACCTGAACCATGCTCACATCACAGGGAGTGGAGAAGGACTCACAAGATGGCTGACACTGGCTACTGCTGTGGGGAGCACAAGGCCCTGCTGCCAACTGTGCACCAACAAACAGCAGGACACCACTGACTGACATCCTGAGAGACAACTTACACTCCCTGCAATGCAAGCACGTTCCATGGTGGGATATCTGGCTGGCTGGGTGGGAAGGGGACTTGCAGCACTGACTATAGTCACCAGCACCTCCCCTCACACCCCCCAACACAAACTCCACAGTACCCACCTGGTAGAATGCAATGCCCTCCATCCTAACACAAGATCCCACAAAGCACCACCACCCTGGGTTATGTTGTGTGAAGCACAGGGACACTCTTGGGACTCTTAGCCAAACAACTGCCAGGACAACACTCCCAGCCATCCTGTCAGCACAGCCAGCCCAACCCACAGGGAAGCAGAGTCAAAAGGAAGGAAGCATGGGCATGCTGGGAAGGGGGAGGAGGCAATAGCATGATGGGAGTCGTAGTCACAGCCCTACATCCCCCACCACATGGCCCAGCAAGCTCACACTCACGCATGCACATCCCACAGAGAGTGGAAAGGCCATCAAAGATGTCTGACACTGTTGCTGTGTCGTGGGGAGCACAAGGGCATGCTGGGTACTGCACACCAACCAACAGCAGGACACCACTGTCAGCCATCTTGCCATTGCCCTCACACCCACACCCACTGAACTCCACACAAAAGCAA
Source organism: Calotriton arnoldi (assembly GCA_963921515.1). NCBI lineage: Eukaryota > Metazoa > Chordata > Amphibia > Caudata > Salamandridae > Calotriton > Calotriton arnoldi. Next base: position 1,627,363 of record CAWUFW010004092.1, read on the forward strand.
GTAAGTATGGGAATGCTGGCAAGTGGGGTGGAGGCAATGGCATGATGGGAGTCGTAGTCACAGACATAGCTCACCCCCACAACTGTCCCATCAACACCACCCTGAACCATGCTCACATCACAGGGAGTGGAGAAGGACTCACAAGATGGCTGACACTGGCTACTGCTGTGGGGAGCACAAGGCCCTGCTGGCAACTGTGCACCAACAAACAGCAGGACACCACTGACTGACATCCTGAGAGACAACTTCCACTCCCTGCAATGCAAGCACGTTCCATGGTGGGATATCTGGCTGGCTGGGTGGGAAGGGGGACTTGCAGCACTGACTATAGTCACCAGCACCTCCCCTCACACCCCCAACACAAACTCCACAGTACCCACCTGGTAGAATGCAATGCCCTCCATCCTAACACAAGATCCCACAAAGCACCACCACCCTGGGTTATGTTGTGTGAAGCACAGGGACACTCTTGGGACTCTTAGCCAAACAACTGCCAGGACAACACTCCCAGCCATCCTGTCAGCACAGCCAGCCCAACCCACAGGGAAGCAGAGTCAAAGGAAGGAAGCATGGGCATGCTGGGAAGGGGGTGGAGGCAATAGCATGATGGGAGTCGTAGTCACAGACATTGCTCAGCCTCACAACTGGCCCATCAACACCACCCTGAACCATGCTCACATCACAGGGAGTGGAGAAGGACTCACAAGATGGCTGACACTGGCTACTGCTGTGGGAGCACAAGGCCCTGCTGCCAACTGTGCACCAACAAACAGCAGGACACCACTGACTGACATCCTGAGAGACAACTTACACTCCCTGCAATGCAAGCACGTTCCATGGTGGGATAACTGACTGGCTGGGTGGGTGGGAAGGAGGTCCGGCTGTCAACCAAACACAAGCAATGCAGACCATGTTCACACCTCAGAAAATACATAGAAATGCCCAAATAATGCAGGACAATGTGCCACACCAATATCAACCCCTGACTGTGACGACTTAGGACAATGCAATGTACAGGCCCGCACCCAGAGGCACAGTCACAACTGTCATGTGTGTCAACCATTGATGCCTGCAGAAACATGACATACATTGTTTGTGTCTCCCAAAAACAGGTGATGATGGGGACACAGCAGCAGACGCTGAGAGTCCCAGTCCCAGGCTCAAGAGGATGCCGAGCTCACTGGCGTCGTACAGCCTCTGTCCTCCTCGGACGATGAAGAACAACCTGGCACATCCGGTGCAAGTCAACATGCAGCACCAGCAGGACCACCAGCTGCAGCACCAGCAGGACCACCAGCTGCACCCCCTGCACCCACCCCTACAACGACTGTCACCACGAATACCATCCCTGCCGACATGGACAGAATAAGGAGCAACACCAGCACAGTGACCCTGGACCAACCTGGGGCCATGGACACCACCACCACCACCAACCCCAAGGTGGACCAGGGTTATCTGTGCGTGCCACTGCACACACTGCACATGTCAGCAGGGGTGGTGGGAGGAGTGGGAGACAGAAGGTCGCTGCTTGCAGACGTTGCTGGTGTGCATGACGACCCACAACTGGTACGCATAGCTGATGCGTACCAGTCCAGCACCGGAGAGCTCAGCCAGGTAGTGGGGCTCCTCAGAGACATTAAACAGCAGCAGGCTGCCCATCATGCCCGCTTGGACTCCCACATGTCCCACGTGGAGTCACACATGTCCCGTGTGGACTCACACATGTCCCGCGTGGAGTCCAAGTGGGATGCACTGCATGAGATGACGGTGGTGCACAGGGACATTTTACAATGCCTCCGCCAGATGAACAGCAACCAGTCCACACCTCCCTGTGTGCCAACAACATCTGGTGCCGAACAAACTGCAACTGCCACAGGGAGGGAGGAGGACTCTGGCGGAGAGTCCCCTGCACCGCAGCAGCCTGCACTTGAGGCCCCCCAAGAAGAGGGGTCGTCCGAGGAGGGAAAAGTGAGAGGCCGATGGCCAAGCGCAACTCCCAGGAAGCCTGAACCTGTTCTGGATGTTCGCCTTTGTGCACAGACTGTTCACCCTGTTGACGGCAACACTACTCCCACACATTGCATGGGGAGTACAAGTTGGACCAATGTGTCAGACAACTGTGGCCCCGATACTGGGGATCCTGTCTACCCGGACTTTCAATTCACCTAGGAACTTGGGATTGCAAGATTCATGTACAGCACAACCCATCCTATGCACTATTAACACAAATGTATCACAATAAACACACTAATACACCATACTTGCCTCTGTCGTGATTCCAACGTGGGTGCTGTTATGGGGATGATGAACTGCAAAATTACACTGTGTATGCGAACTGCAACAGCAAGGACAACACAGGCATGTGAGTACAGGCAACGTGACACACATGAGGGAGACACACCACCAGGGCTACACGACACATACACACCTAGGCCATCTGACTCATTGCCTACACTGATGTTGCCAGGGAAGACGGTGCAATGCACAGACACCACACCCATTCCCAGTTGTAGTCAAGTAGCCCACTGGTGCAGTAAGCAAATGGCAGTCAAATGTGTGACCACAGACAACGCACATCACAAAGTGAAGCACAGGTTTATTACACAGTTGCAACATGCCGTAACCACTACAGATGCAAGGTAACCCCACCTGGTAGCGGGCACACAGTCAACAACTGTAGACGGAAGGAAGTCCATGGGTGTGGCGCACATCACCTGTAGGGACACAACAGCTACCAGCCTGGATGTGCAATCACGTCGTCGGTGGACACAGTTGACCAAACGAATCTGAAAGTACCCTGTGAAGGACAGAAATGACACACAGTCAAAAGCAATGGAGTACAGGACAGAACAGCAAAACTCATGCACAATACATGTTACAAGATACCCACCCAGAACCAAGTTAGCATGTCAACACTGTTGGGGAGTACAGCCCACCTGTCACCACACATCGCAACACACATCCAGTCAAGTAGCCCATGGACACACTCCAACAGCACCAGAGCACCACCCACACATCATGCCAACTCACATCATTGACATGACACCTCAGGATACTCACATTCAGCTAAAGAAGTTGGTGATGAGCTGTGTGCGGACATCACCATCACCATCATCATCATCATCATCGTCACTGGCATCGTGGTCCAGGCCAGGATCCTCCACAGGTGGCGGATGTTGGTCATTGTCATCCTGGATGAGAGGCAACTCCTTCCGCACTGCCAGGTTGTGGAGCATGCAGCAGACGATGATAATCTTGCACACTTTCGCAGGGGCATATGGGAGGGACCCTCCGGTCTTGTCCAGGCAGCGGAAGCGGCTCTTCAGGAGACCAAAGGTCCGCTCAATCACTCTCCTGGTCCGACCATGTGCCTCATTGTAGCGCATCTGGGCAGGTGTCACAGGGTTCCTGA